>OX376160.1:12452500-13052500 GCA_947363495.1 Euzophera pinguis
GTTCTCCAACATTGACAGCGCGGGAGAATTTGGTTTTAGTGACGCGCGTAGGGCCGCTAATGCCTGTTACAGAAATTTTATTTTAATTCAAAAAAAATAACATATTATTTGTATTAATTCAAAAGCTTGTATGCGTTTGTTGATCCTACTCGTAAGTAAGACAAAATATATGTTACTTTTATTAAGATCGGTAGAATGACAAATAAATGCCAAATCCATTCTCCCAAAGGTCTAATAAAATATGAGGTTAGAAGAAGACGTCCAACTAAAAACATATATCAACAGCTAAAACTCTCACAGTAATCGACTCGTCTTTTGGTTACCTATGTATTCACCCCCTTGTTCATAAAAAGATCCTAACGGTTTTTAAGCCCATTTTAACTAAAATATGTTCTGTCTCGTCAAATTATCACACATCAAATTATCGATAAGAGTGAGAGGGACTAATCATATTTTAGTTAAACTAAGCTTAACCAACGTTCAATATTTTTTATGAATAAGGTTAAACTTTATTGCACAAATTAAATGATTAAATGGTGGGCTTAATGGCATATGTCATTTACCTGAATTTTATTATTGTGTCTCTCTTGCAACTGATCCAGTTTTCTTCTCGCATACGTGGAGTGTTCAGTGAGGTGTATCGTCCCCGCCACACTGTCAGCCGATGACACAGACTCGTTTGATAGCTGCCGGTCTTCTATTGGTGACCGTTCGGAGCTTATCTCTGTCAACATAGATGAATCTTTGATTTATAATAATATAAGTTTTGGGGCTTCGAAATTTTACAAGTCAAGAATGGCCGAGATAAAAAAAAAGGAAAAAAGAACAAAATTTTATTAGATAAACATATAATTTAATAAGGTATAATATAAAGGAATTTAACAGCGTATATTACTATTGCTCCACCCGCGTTAAAAAGTAGCCTACGTTTGACCCTGGGTGGTCAACTTTATTCATACCAAATATCATCATAATGTGTCCAGGTTTAGCCGTGAAAGCGTAACAGACAGACAGTCTTTCGCATTTATAACATTACGGATAATTAATTATGGATAGTATAGATTTTTTTACACCAACGTTTAAAACAATTTACAGCGTTCATGTTCGCAGTAAATTGTAACGGGTGTTTTTTAGAGGTTTGGTTTTTGAATTGGTAAAACTGTTTCTACTGATTGTCAGTTTGCAAATTGGCGGCAATTGTGGTCAGTACGTTATGCCATTTTCACAATGAATACACTTACTTCAGAACAACGTTTGCAAATTGAGCAAATTTATTTTAAAAATCACGGTTCAGTTCGCCAATCTAACAGTGCGCTACGTCCATTTTACGGTCGACATAATAGTCCATCCGAACAAGTAATCCGGGAAAACCATGGAACGTTTTCGTACCAAGCACACTCAAGATGATAATACGCATCCAAAAACACGCCATACAGTTCGTACAGAAGACATTATTGCTGCTGTGGAGGACCAGAATGAGGCGATTCGCCATCGTGCACAGCGGATGGAGCTGTGCCCATACCATACCAGTCGTTCCAGAGCCATGATTGCTGCCTTGTTTGTTCCTCAGTTGAATGGTATTGATATGGCACAGCTGTGTTCAACAAGATGGTGCAACATGCCACACAGCGAGCGCCGTTCAATCCTTTAGTGCGGGAATCATTCGATGAGTTTATATTTCCCGTGATGATCTCACACCTATGGCTTATTTTCTTTGGGAATATGTGAAGTCACAAGTCTACGCAGATGAACCACTGATGTTGGACTACTTGGAAGGCAACATTCGCCGCGCTATTGCCAATTTACGGGCCGAGTTGCTCGAAAAGGTCGTCGAAAATTGGACTTCCCGACTACGCTTCATTCGAGCCAGCCGTGGCGCCCATTTGCCCGAAATCATTTTTAAGAAATAACGGCATAAAATATCTTTAATACAAAATCAAAACCGTGATAATAAAATTTATATTTACGTATTTTATCACGTTTTCAATTTGAATACCTTTATAAAACACCCTTTATAAGTGTAACAAAACATTATTATTATATTTTTATCTGCCAAACAGATTGACCAGTACAAAATTCGCCAAGTAGTACCAAAAAAATCTGTTTGATAAACGGAAAAATATGATGGAGAACCATGCAACAGTCTACTTAAAAGATAAATCCACTTAGCAAAAAAACAAATACATTCCATTCTTACCTTTGTTAGCCTCTTCACTAGCTAACTCCGCTACCAACGCCGTGTACTGATCGCTTAATAAAAACGAAGAATAGTATTTGTCTTGTATCGTGTCGACCACAGTGTCCTGCACCTCGTAGAAAACTTCTGGTCCCTTGTCTCCTAGGAGAAAACCTTCCATTCTTTTTCTGGTGTCCTACAAATTAAAATTATTAAAACACATTTTCGGCAACATATTACTGAAGACAAGCGGTGACTTTTAAAAAATCTACTTTAATACAAATTTATGAGCGTGTATGACGAGGGTGATGAGCGTAGAAGAAGCGAGGAAAGTCTGTAAGGATCGTAGCAAATGGAAATCCGTAGTCTCTGCCTACCCCTACGGGAAAAAGGCGTGATGGAAGGATGAAAGGATGTATGTATGTATGTACAAATTTATTCTCTTACTACTCTTAGGGTCAGCCCAGACCAAGAGGAGCGCATCGGAGAGGATTTTTAAGGCATTTAAAAATCACCTTTAAAACTATTGCGATAAATTATTCTCGAGGATGTGCATTTGAATCATTTTTGTTACGTTCAAGCATGTATGCACTTTATTGTAATCTTCTCACTGCGCTCCTCTTGGTGTGTTCTGACCCTTCTTGTACGAAATACAAACTTAGCAAACTAAGTTTTGTGCTTAAGACAATACAGCACAAAACAATCACTCTGCATACTAACAATCCTTTGCACAAAGCGGAGAACTTGCCTTGTCAACTTTAATTTCCGCACTTGGGGATCTGATGTAAGTGTAAAAAATTTCAGCACCAAGCTGATGCCAACTACTTCTTGGACTTTGCCTCAACTCCTCAACCGCAGTCCAGAAACCGACGAGACCTTGCGAGCACATTGTTTCTAGAAACATCGAAAGGTATCTACGGCCGGTCACACTCTCCATCACTTTGTGTAATGGTAGGGTCTGAAATAAAATAAATATAGAAATTAAAAATTAAGTCTCTCTCTCATAAACTACCAACATAAAACTTGCACAATTAGGTATTCTACTAATTTTTATTTTTTCTTTTATATCAATATTCTTATTTCCAGAAACAGAATTATGAAAGAATATTTGTAATCCGTTCAAAAATAAATAAGTTATAAGCTTTTGAAATTCGGTGGAAGGAGAAACTGTCAAAAAACAAGAAAAGGATGCACTGTGTAGCTGTGACGTCACTGCCACTAGGTTTCGTGCGTACAAAAGAGATAGAAAGACGTCCCCACCACGCCCCCACTTTTCTTTTAGAGAAAACTTTAAAATCGAATTACTGCCTTAATTACAACCAATTTTGTTGTTGTTTTCAGAATCGGTTACTTTTTAGTGTATATTTTGTTTAGTATAACAAGGGCGTTTTTGGGCGAGGCTCGGTGTGCTGAATGTAAAAGTTTTCCTCTAAGGGCCTTCAGCATATGGAATCTCATTTTGTACATCTGTCCGGTGTACAAATTGGCGAATGGTCATGGTACGAGCGCAAGTCGCTGAGACTATCCTGGCAAGTCTTGTAGGTTATCCTTCTCGTGGTTGCTGCCTGTTATTGGTCTGATTCCCTCAGAAACAGACGAAACTGAAACTATGAGACGGACCCATCATATCCTTCCTAAATCACATCCCTATTCCTTCCCCAATCCTATCCCATCCCACTGCGGTACTCTGTGGACAGGTATTGCGGGCCCACCATCACAAAAAAAGATGCTGATGTTGGGTAGGTAGGTCGGTGTGTCCACCCGCGTGTTATTGCCGTGCGCAGGGACCCGTACGGACGGATGAAGGAATCCTGGAGGTTGAGCCAAAGGGACTGCGGCAACACACCTCTTTGGTCTGGCTATTCGTCTCACACGGGAGGTCTCTGCCTAGCCAGCAGTAGATCAATCGGCTACTACGTCCGTCCTTCTGACGACGTCTGGCGAGTTCTCCAATGGGCCGCGGTCTGCAGTCGATGGCGGTGTCGGTTTTGCGTGTCCGCGCTGTTCACGCGGCCGTCACCGCCTGGGTTGGTCTCGTAGGCTGTCCCGGAGGAGTACTATACCCCTTTAACAGCCCTGGTGTCGAACAGACATCCCCATATTTGAGGGCTCCATGGCGGGTGGGGAGTTAAGGGGGTGAATTACATGTACCTTTCTTATTATGGCCTCTAAACCAAATAATAAAAGTACACACGGCGCACGAAACGAAGAGAGAAAGGAGGGACATGATGGGGGCGTGGTTGCTTTGAGTAGCCCGCAACCATCCCAAGGCACGGCATTTAACCGGGCTATAGGGCAGGTGGAAGATACCGCTTCTGAACGGAGGGGCGTTCCTAATCCGGGGACATCTGGCATAGGCCAGAGTGGACCCGGAGCGGGTAATGAAACCCGTGAGGGAACGGGATCTGAAGCTGGACCTAGCTCTGAATGGCAGACGCAGCGGAGCAAGAGACCTAGCGGCTCTGCGAGGCGGAAAAAGCAGAAGCTAAAGAGAGAAGGGGCAGTCGAGGCTACTGTAGCCTCGACGCCTAAACGAAACCGGGAAGTAAGTGACGAGGCCTCCGAAGTGGCTGCAGGGGCGAAGCGAGCAAGAGTGGATAATAATGCCACCACGTACAGCCAAGCCGTTGCGTCCATCAGGATCGCCGTCGTCCCGCAGAACTTTCCGGCGACTCAATGCAAGAGCGAAGACTGGGAACGCCTAGGACCCAGACTCTTCACAAAACTGGAATCGACCGCCAGGCTACCGGAGGTCGATATTAAAGGAGTAGTCGCGGGCGCCATGCACTTCACCTGCACGAGTGAAAGTGACGTGGAGTGGATCCGCGACGCTATTAAAGGTGAGACGATAGACGGGAAGCAGGTTCAGGTTGTATACGCTAAGGACCTGCCAAAACCCGTCAAAATGGCTTGGAAGACGAGGAACCTCATCATCAAGGACAATGCATGGCTCCTCAGAATCCTGCAGTTGTACCACCCGACCTTGAGGACTGTTGAGTGGAAGATTGTGGACACGGTGGTTGAGGAGGGACACGCGAGGCGTATAGTGCTCATGGACCGCGTCTCTGCCGACTACATCAAGTCCGTGGGGTTTCGGCTGCGCAGCGGCTTTTACATCGACCTCTTCAAAATAATTGAGGAGTCGACTGTATCTGCTGCGAGCGTGGCGGGAACCTCAACGGGACAAGATGAGGATGGGCGGGGAGGAAGTGAGCAGGGTACATCTCAGCGGTTTCCGTTGCGGGAGCGGCCGCCTGGTGGCGCTGGCGGGGCGCGGACGGCTGAGCGGCCTCCACTGGCTGGGCGGCCTCCGCCGATAGTCAGTGACCGCCCGGCGACTGTTTCTGCGAGTGTGATGCCGGCGACTCCTCCTCAACAACCGCTGGACCTACGCCGGCGGGGGCTCGGCAAGCTCATGCGGCCGCGCGCACCGTCACCGCGGCCCAGCTTGCTGATCAGCAGGCCGCCGGAGAGGCCGCCGGCGTCGCTCTCGCCGCTGGTGGACGCGGCCGAGCAGCTAGTGCTGTCGCCCGCCACGTCGGACGGGCCGATAGATCTCGGCTTGCTGACGGAGGCATCGTCGCCGCGGGAGTCCTGCGGTCCGATGGAGACGGAGGCGTCCTCGGATGCCGAGAGTGGACCGCCGGTACGCCGGCAAAACTAAAGCCCAAAAATGGCGATCCTAAGGTGTGTACAAATTAATTTACATCATTGCAAGGCGGCCGTAGCTGTCCTCGCACGAGAGCTACGGCTGCAAAAGTACGATATAGCCCTCATACAGGAACCGTATCTTTACAAAGGCCAAATAAGTGGCTTTGGTAGTCTGAGCAGTCGAATCTTCACTCACTGTACTACTAATGATTCGCGGACATGCGTCTATATCAGAAATGGTTTAGATGCCATGCTCCTGAATTCTTTATGTTACAGGGACCTGACAGCAGTCAAGGTCCAACAAGGGGCGGGACAGGCTGTGGTCATGGCCGCGGTCTACCTGCCGTATGAACAGAAGGACCCAGTAACACAAGAGCTGAACGCATTAGTGCAGCATGCCGAGGAAGGAAAACTGGGCCTTATTATGGGTTGTGATGCCAACGCCCACAACATCATGTGGGGCAGCACCAACAACAACGATAGGGGAGAGAAGTTGGCTGACTTTGTGGTAAGTTCACCTCTTCTATTTCTTAATAAAGGTAACAAACCCACCTTCTTCAACTCCACGAGGAGGGAGGTCATAGACGTTACACTGGCAAACAGTAAGGCATCTCGCAATGTAGAAGGCTGGCATGTGTCGGATGAGGTCACATTGTCTGATCACAACTACATTTGCTTCAGATATAAAGGTGATGCTAATATTAAACCACAAAATATTCGGAAAAGGAACCCAAGGCATACTAACTGGACATCTTACAGAGAAATGCTAAAGATAGAATTAGGAGCTCCGGGATCGAGGCTTAACTCTATAATTGATCTTGAAACGGAAACTGAACGCATTGTTAATGGCATAAAGAGTGCATGGATGGACAGCTGTCCAGAGCGTAAACCTAGGGCCCAAAAGGAACCGTGGTGGACGCCGGAAGTGGCACAAATGCGACAGGAGACAAGACGACTCTTTAACGAGGCTAAAGCCAGAAAAGACTTTAGTGATTATCACAAGGCCCTAACAGAATACGGGAAAATGGTTAAAAGAGCTAAACAGGCAGCCTGGAGACGCCAATGTGACTCTATAAATTCAATGCCTGAAGGTATGCGACTAGCTAAAGCAGTGTCTGTTACTAAAGCAAATCCACTGTCGACGGTAAAGGACGAAAATGGTTTGCTAACAGAAACTGGTAAGGAAACGTTAAGAGTGATGTACAATACTCACTTTCCAGGTTGTATTGAGAAAACAATTGATCAGCAAGATCTTAACTCCCTGGAATCTGTTGAGGTGAAAACCCTTAAAAGAGACTGGGAAGTGGCAAAGAGAGTCGTGGATGACGAAAAACTAAAATGGGCCGTGGGAACCTTGCAGCCTTATAAGGCACCAGGGCCAGACGGCATCTACCCAATATTCTTGCAACAAGGAGTATCCATACTTAGTCCACATCTATGTAGACTGTTCAAAGCCTGCATAGCATTCGGACATATTCCAAAAACGTGGAGACTAGTTAATGTGACGTTTATTCCAAAACCTGGGAAGGCGACATACGACGAGCCCAAATCATTTAGGGCTATAAGTCTGCAATCTTTCTTATTGAAAATATTGGAGAAATTGATAGATAGATATATAAGGGATGGCCCACTTAAGAGGTATCCACTCCATACCATGCAATGTGCCTATCAACCTGGCAGATCAACAGAGACAGCTCTGCACTTTGTAGTAAAACAGGCAGAAAAGGCGCTAGAGAATAAAGAACTTTGTCTAGGGGCCTTTCTCGACATAGAGGGGGCATTTGACCGGACTACGTTCGAATCTATTTGCAGAGCGGCAACAGAGCATGGTATTCCTGATACACTCTGCAAATGGATGAATAATATGCTGAAAAGTCGAATCATTACCGCCGAGCTTATGGGAGATAAGATATCAGCTGTGACGACGAAAGGATGTCCGCAAGGAGGAGTATTATCCCCAACTCTCTGGAGCTTAGTAGTTGATTCCCTGGTATCTTATCTTAATAAAGGACCGGTATTAGCGGTTGGATATGCGGATGATATTGCCATTCTCATCAATGGGAAAGTTCCCGACACTGTAAAGGATATAATGAATAAAGCCTTGAGGGATGTACAACACTGGTGTTCAGAAAACAACCTGAGCATAAACCCCAGCAAAACTACCATTATACCTTTTACAAGGCTCCGAAAACTGACGGGACTAAACAACCTCAGAATGAACAGCATGGAGATTAAGCTAGCCAAGGAGGTTAAATATCTAGGTATAACACTAGACAGAGAACTGACTTGGAACCCACATGTTAATAACATTATAACAAAGGCCATGAGGGTATTTGGTATGTGCAGAAATACGTATGGTAAAACATGGGGCCTAAAACCATATATTGTACGGTGGTTGTACGAAATGATGGTGAAGCCCATTCTGACATACGGTGCACTAGTATGGTGGCCGAAAGTCCAACAGCTGACATGTAGAAATGCCCTTAGAAAGTTGCAGCGTATAGCTTGCTGTGCTATCTCTGGTGCATTTTCTACTACACCAACAGCAGCTATGGAGGTTATCCTAGGACTACCGCCGCTGCATTTATATATAGAAGGCGAAGCCTGTAAAGCACTTTACCGGCTATCAACTGCTGGTTTGTGGAACAGGACCGCACCCAGGACAAGGCATATGCAAATGGAGACCAAACATGAACTCGACAGAGTGTTGAACATGGGAAGTGATAAAATACTACCCGTGTACAATTTTAAAAAGAATTATAAAATATATGTTCCTTCAAGGAAAGAATGGAATGATAAGCTGCGACCTTCAGATAAGGATTGCCGGATCTGGTACACGGATGGGTCCAAAACCAATCATGGATCAGGTGCAGGCATCTATTCCAAGGACAAGAAATTGTATCAAAGCATGGGGCAATTGTCTACTGTATTTCAATCAGAAACATATGCGATTGCTGCTTGTGCTAAACTGAATCTAGAAGAAGGCCTAAAAAACCACACAATCTATATTCTTACTGACAGTCAGTCTGCTCTCGCTGCTATCGGCTCCAGCAGGATCTGTTCCGGGCTAGTCTTGGACTGTGTGACCTCCCTTAATAAACTGGGTAGGTCCAACAAGCTAGGACTGGTTTGGGTACCGGGTCACGCTGGGATTGAAGGAAATGAGAAAGCTGACGAACTGGCAAGAGAAGGGTCTAGTGCTCCACTCACAGGTCCTGAACCCTTCGTATGGAACAGCAATCACAGCTATTGAAAAATATGTCAGAGAAAGACACAAAGCCGAATGGCACTTACAGAGTGGTCTTACACACTCAAAGGCGATGATTGGTGCTGAAATCACCGGATTGTACAAAAAGATCTGTAAGTACAATAGAAGACAGACAAGGATTCTAACAGGAGCACTGACAGGACACTTTGAAAACCGCAGTCACCTTTTTAAACTGAAACTTGTCGAAAGCCCTGAGTGTAGGGCATGTGCCGAGGCAGAGGAGTCCATAGGCCACATTTTGTGTCATTGTGACTCATTGGCTAGCAAGCGAATGGACCTTTTCGGAACAGCGTATCCGGAACTAGAGGACTACAGGCACTTCGCACCAGGTGATGTTCTGAAGCTCATGCAGTCCTTCTTCAGAAACCCTGCTGTGGGTGAGTAAGGCATGGGGTAAGTACAAAAGAACCCAGAGGTTCGACGTGCTTCCTTGGTATAGGACCCCCTTATGCATGATGATGATGATGATAGTATAACAATATTAACCAAGTATGAATACAGTCAAGTAGCCTATTCTCTAAATATGGTCGAACAAAATAGAATTAAAACTTCGGCTAACAGTATTGCGAGATTCACAGCGCGGGTTTAAGTCTAGTTTCGTGGCTTGTTCCTAATATATTCATAGCATACTTGTAGGCAAACCATTAGCTGCCCTAATGAGGTAAGTCTATCGTTGCTTGTTATCATTACATAGTATAAAACAAAGTCGATTTCCGCTGTCTGCCCCTATGTATGCTTAAATCTTTAAAACTATGCAACGGATTTAGATGGGGTTTCTTTAAATTGATAGTGTTTCGAGAAGAATGATTATAATACATGCATAATATAGTAGAGAAACACTGATAATTTTAGAGGTTTCTATTGTGATGTCGTAAATTGACACATTCTTTACTCTTACATTGCAAACGCTGGCTGTACCATAAGAGATAGATCAAAACAATGTAATTCAGTATTGTCAACATAAAAAGATCTACAAAAGAGTCCTTGATACCATACGTCCAACTATTACAGTTACGACACAACAACGTCATTTTAATGTTAACATTTGCAATGTTACTTAACTAGGTTAATAGTACAAACTAAGCCATATTATTTGTTTCTTGGTAATGATCCTTATCCAAATAAATCATTTCATGGTCAAGAACCCAAGTAGCAATTTTAGTCATGTAAAGGTCATAGACAGGTTATATAACCTTTTTCTGACTTTTCCATATATATTTAGATAAAGGAATTTATTTATAGCGTTATTTGTAAACGGATTCTCATAAAACTTGGCACACTTTGATTTATTTGAATTCTTTTGTTAAGATCTTTTTTGATTGGAATAAACATGAGAGCTAAAAGAGGGAAAGGCAGCGTAATTTCTGAAGGGATCCTATCTAGATCATTACTATCTACATATCATACAGCCTACTTTACAACCTACCATAACATCATCATTAGATCTTTAGCACTGAACCACAGAAGCGTCCTTGAAACAAATCAAGCTAATGAAAGTTATCAGTATCAGTTTAGTGGTTTAACCCTGTAAGCGTAACAAACAGTCAAACTTTCGCATTAATGTTACAATGGACACCTGTAGATATGTAACTAGGCACATCTCACAAATCAAAAGTTACAGTGATGAATGATTAGGTTATTTTTTGTGTCTAATGGTTACATTAAATGGCAAAAGCCTTTATATATTGTTATGGATCATCTTTTTATGCTTCAAAGTTATTTTCCTAACCAGATGGCATCAAAAAATGCCACTTAGTTTAAAAAAAGGTTTTAATCTATATATATATATATATATATATATATATATATATATAAAAGAACAAGGGTGACTGATTCATCAACGCCAAGCCTAAACCATAAAAGCTATAAATGTTAAATTTGGACAGAAGTTTTATGTTATTACATAGTGTAAGTAGTAGTAAGGTAGTCCAACGGGGGTCCAAAGTATGTATGAGGGAAGGAGATTAGTTAGTCTTTTAGTCAGAATTTACCCCCTTAAAGGGCGAAAAAGATGAAAAGCGCTGAAAATGCAAAAACTTAACGATCACTGATCTGTCAATGAATTTTGGTATATGGGTTACTGTTTTAGTCATGAGGTGCACTAAGAATGGATTCTCCAAAATCCACCACCGAAGGGGATCAAACGGGGGTCCAAAGTATGTATGGGGGAAGGATATTAGTCCGTTTTAATCGAAACTTCTCAAGATTATTTCTTTTGATAAATAATTAGATACGTATTTCAGGACTTTCAGAATTCGCTTCCTTTAAAAGGGGAAAGGGGAACAAACTCCGAAAATGCAAAACCTAAACGATCACTGAAATGTCAATGAATTTTGTTATTTGGGTTCCTGTTTTGGTCAAGAGGTGCACTATGAATAAATTATTCAAAATTCGCCCCCAAAGGGGGTCAAGCAAGCCTCCAAAGTATGTATGGGGGAAGGTGATTAGGTTAGTTAGTTTCATTCGAAACTTCACAAGATTATTACACACATCTTATGGGCATTTGCAAAATCTAAATAGCTAAAACTTGTTTTATTTTTTTAATTTAACTCTTGTAAGGGAAAATAGGACAAAGTTAGAAAAAAGAAAAACTATAACATCATTGGTCGTCAATGTTATAATAAATATTTTTCTAAATTTTGGTCCAAACTATGTATATATTATTATTTCTTACTAGCAGCCCGTCTAGACATCGTCCGGGCCTATAGCCTTCCTCGAAAAATAGGCAATCCAACACTGAAAGAATTTTCCAAATAGGACCAGTAGTTCCTGAGATTGGCGCGTTCAAACGAACAAACTCTTCACCTTTATTATTAGTAATAATTACTAGCTGTTTCCCGCAGCTCCGCCTGCGTCAAAAAGTAGCCTATGTTTGACCCCGGGTCTTCAACTATATTCATACCAAAATACAACAAAATTCGTTCAGCGGTTTGGCCGTGAAAGCGTAACAGACAGACAGACTTTCGCATTTATAATATTAGTATGGATTTTAATGAATGAATAAAATACCTGTATCAGTATTTTGGAATTCCATTTTTAAAAGGGTGGACAGACTCTGACTAAACTATGATTGATCTGTCATTTAATTTTAGCAAGTGGGTTTCTTTTTTAAACACCCCTGTGCACTAAGGAAATTTGTTTCAAAATTCACCCGCTTAATAGAAACTGATATCTAAAGTATGTACGGGGGAAGGAGATAAGTTAGTCCGTTGAAGTCAAAACTTCACAAGATTATATGTTTTGATAAATGATTTGTCTTAAGGTTCTTGTTGTTTGTTTTAAGGTTTTTACAATTCAGCCCCTGAATGGGGGACATGGGTGTTATTTGTATGGTTTCTCAGGTTGCTGACTACGAAAATAACAACCATTTTAAAATGCCGGATGTGATATACTATCAATCCTTATTGGGATCCAATGGGGTAGTAATCTTCCAAATACATAAAAAGAACATCCTTAAATATATATTCTAAGTGATTCAAATCTCATTGCAAATCCCTTTTGATCAGGCGGGCGAAACCGCGGGCAACAGCTAGTATAACTTATAAGCCATGAGTACAGAAGGTTACGAACGAGTTGTAATTTAGTTAGAGCAATGAGTTTCAAGTTATATTCAGGCATTTGATTTTCTTAAAACTAACCTATTTAGGTATGACCAGTTTATAAATAAGTACTACTCTCTATATAGCTCTGGACAACCATCTAGGATATCTTTTTTTTTTTATTATCCTCTGAAAATGGCCTAGATATATTAAAAACTACGTGGTACTGAGACCTTCCATAATGTTACTTTTAAATAACAGAAAGGCATTTCTTTATAACCTTTTTTGTAAAAAATGCTACTTGGGAATGGTTTAATACCTCATTACTCTTTGAATTAAGGCGGCCAGTCGCAATACACAAGCCCAAATAATAATAGGAATGAAAACAATCAGTAGCCCTACTTTTGACATGTATGACATATATGTCGAACAAAAATCCTTCGTTATCGAAAAAAAGTCTTTCGTACTCGTCGATTTTGCGTGAGTCAGACACTTTTGAAATAGCGCTCCTGGAGCTCTATTTTTTAAAGGACGACAAACGCAAAATAGGCGAGTCGAATAATTTTTGTTCGATATCGAACGATTTTCATTCGACATATCACATATTTCAAAAATAGGGCTCCAGAAGGGAAAGGTTTATTTATGGAAGCGGAAGCTGAGGACGTATTCAGCAATCCTAAGGAGGGTTGACGTTAGGCAGGCGGCCAGTCGTAAAATAATGCCAAGATAATAATAGGAATGAAAGCAACTGGAAGGAATGCGTCTTGGAAGCGGGAGCTGATGTCGAAACTGAATTTATGTGATGGTTTAATTTGATGTTTTCCCCATGGATGTTTTAAATGGGGACGTTTTGATACTATCAGCTGGGTAGAAAGATGTTAAGAGAGCGTACACGGGACGACGTCGTGAACTTGGATTTTTAAAAAATAATTGCATTTGATTACCCTGAAAAATCGATCTTGACAGCTCTATGGGTTACATAGGTAGACGTAGCTCTCAAACATTTAACCGTTTTGACAGGTTGACTTTGACACTGACATTTATTTTTTAAAATTTTAATAAGCCTACCGAAGTGGCAGAGGCGTACGCCCATATAGCCATAAAGATCGATTATTTTGTTTCCTTGAAAGTAAATACTTTCGGTGGCGGGAGTCGTATGGTATTCATCGATTAATAGGACTACTTGACTCGGCCTTACGGAAAATTATGTAGCCGGTTTTGAAATAAATGCTAAATGAAGAGGTTAGCTTCAACCTACTACATAATATGTAAAACCCGGACGAATTCGGGACGGGCTGCTAGTTGTACATAATGTTTATTCTGTTTGGGTGCACTTTTTCGGTTTCAGAATAGATCACCCCTCTCTCTTCTCAGAAGTATCGTAAAAGTCGACTAAGCATCTTAGGCGGTCTTACGCATCATGATTGAACGAAAATTAAAATGAAAAATGAAAATTACCTACCTTATTGTTACCGGATTCCACAGTAGGAAAAGCACCATCCCATCCCAATTTTCTCAATGCTGCTTCACATTCTTCCTTAGCTATGGTCAACTGACCAATGTATCGCCTAAGCTTCTTAGCATCAGCAATCTGCTGTCGACTAACGTTATGTTGGGTGCCACCATTTTTCTCTATTTCTTCTATGTCTATGCCTTTGGCTCGCTTTACATTTTGGAGGGTAGTTGCTTGCATAATTTGTGTTACAATGTCATACCTGAAAACAAAAAAAATCTGTAGCGGCCTTCATGCAGTACGCACAACACTTATTTATAATTTTTGTTTGTCAGACCTTTTATTGAAAATTGGATGAAGTTTGTGGTAAATTGTTTGTTGATTCTATTTGTAAATAAACAAGTCAAGATTGAAAATATTAAAATATTCATCCATCAAAATTAACTCTTTGTTATAACATAAATATTATATTCAGTTCAGCTGGTTTTTTCCTGCGCTGACAGAATATTTAATAGAATTGACACAAAAAGAACTAGAACTGCCATCTCAGTGACAATACCTTCAGGATCATTAAATGGTTTCACAGAATAAGGTATGGCTTATTTAATGTTGGAGCAATCACATTCCATCAAGTTGAAGTTTGCCTAGAATGTCATAAGTGAAGCAAGCCAAAACCAATAATCACATACCGTAACCGTTTCAGTGTGTCGACATTATTACAATTGTTTATTAGCCTTATGTAATCCTCGAATGTCTTCGCATATTCGTGGGTTCTGATGTGCATGGCGTTCACCTCTTTTTGGGCCTCTAGGTATTGTATTATCTTTTGATTTATGTAATCTGGTTCAGTAATTAAGTCTATTGCTGGCTGCAGAACTGAAATATATTTAAACATTATAAAATGCTAGACAGTAAACCAGTAACTTATATTTAACAAAAGCAAGAGCATTTAACAAGGTTTTTGTAATAAAAACGATTTATTATTATAATTATTTCTTTGTATCGAAAACGGACAACGATTTTTTCTTAATATATTCATAGTTTTGGAAGTAAAATATTTTTTATATATTCCTAACACGGTTGTTAATGGTATAATGACTTTTTTTTCAATTACAAAATGGCAGGCATCTTTTTAAGGCACCAAAACTAAAATGTTTTATTGCTTAAAATTACTTCAGGTCAAAGTTTCCATGAAATCTTGCCAATTCTCTTTAATGGGGCCTTAAGTATGTGGCCCATGCCAATATATTGGGAGTACTTTTTTCATGTATTAAATTTCTTGTTGGCTTTTTGAGTAGGTAGGCCAGTAAACAAAGGCAAGTGTTACAATACTGATGAGATGACCATAGTTGTGATATTATCATCAGTTTTACAACATTCATTGAAGATTAACAAAAATATCTATTATTATTTTTACCTTTACATGCCAATATCTCCCGCATGAGATGTGAAGCAGGTGCCAGAGAGTAGCACCGAGGCATAAGGAACATGATAATCAGTTCACTGATCTGTCGCAAGTAGTGCAGTTCCGTTTCACAGGACATTAAATGTGGTGCCAGGGCAAATACTGGTGCTTGGTTGAGTTCCAATCTATAACAACATCAATATAATAGTCCACCTACTGTGATTTACAATTTATGTATTTTGTACAATAAATTTTGTATATAATTTAAATTTTTAATATTTTAGTTAGAAATAATATTTTGTACAATTTTGTCAATGGTAAATAAACATTATCATTAAGTTTAGATTCCAACTTCGTCAACCTGCACAAATTTAGTTTAATTTTCGGTCAAATAGGATTTTAAAGTATCTTTAACCGATAAAGTGTACATACCTTACCCATACCTTAAGATTCTTGGGAACTACAGTATACAAGGTAGATCTCTATAAAATTTGTAATGTTACCTTGCTACTGTCTCCACAATCTTATCAAAATAATGTATAAAATAAAAGTGAGTATCTTGCTAGCTTAGAAGTTTAACACTACATAAAACTAGATATTCTACACTTACGCGCAACTGCGAGCAATCCTTATCCTCTCAAAATGTTGAGTGATCTTTGTAACCATGTCGCTTGCTAGGAGCCTCTCAGCATCCACTTTCTGGAGTCTTTCATACAGTTTCTGTATTGCACCCCAGATGTTTTCCCTAAACTTGTCCACCACTGGTTCCGGTTTATGAGAGAAGTCTTTTAACCATTTTGTCACAAAATCTCTCAAAACATAGTCAATTAACAGTTGCAGCTGGCTATCAACTGTACGTCCAAATATGATTGGCAAATGAGTCTTCTTTGTTGTCTTTGGCCAGCTTTCTAGATCTTCCTGCAAAAGTGGATAACAACAACTAATAAAGATAGCAATCAAATAAGAAAAAATATATAACAGTTGTGTACTTCAATAAAATACCAATATCAGCCAGATATGGTAAGAATATATTACTTTGTATTACTTTACTAAACATTACCAACCTTTAAAATTTCTTCAAGTTGTCGTACTTCTTTTTCAACCTTTTCCATCAAGAACAGGGAAGTCTGATGAGGAGATGATAGAGCAATATGTCCCCATAAAGTAAGGACAAAAACAGATAGTCCCAGAAACAATGCAAGTAACTGAATATAAAATAAGCCCCACAAAAAAGGAAAGTACCATGACACTGCAAGCCACGGAGCTGTACAAATAAAGACCCACAATAACATGATTATTTATATATTGTTTTCAATTTTTATTAAAACCACACATCAATCATGTCTATTATTTATTTAAATAAACATTATTAGACCTTTCCTTTTGAAAATTTTGAAAGTCTACCGACCCTTAATTATTTATAAACTAATAAAAATATCTAATCTACACTACAATACATCCTTCCCACCAATTGATTTTCTATCTATTTTCTTTTCTTTCATTCAATTTGTTTTCGCAGTTTGTGTGATGTGATGTGACATTTTTAGAACAGGTGTTGCCAGTACCCATTCCCTCTCTACAAAAGTTACCAAATCGTTATGTGCCTGGGCTAGTCAACTTTTTCATGAAAACTATAATTCAAGCACTTAATAAATTATTTTGCGTGCTTCCGCCACCAGTTAGTTCATGCAAACTATTGCCGGCCGGCACCCACCCACTACTGTTAATAGTCCGACGTATAAACGACGATTTCGTCGTTTATACGTCGGACTATTAACAGCTTGGTCTAGTGCCTGAAGATGCCTCGCGTAGAGGCGAAACACGTGTTGCATGTGCAAGCTAGTGGTGGCGGGCATGTTGGGACTAACTGTAGTGGGTGGGTGCCGGCCGGCAATAGTTTGCATGAACTAACTGGTGGCGGAAGCACGCAAAATAATTTATTAAGTGCTTGTAACTTTAACTTCCGCAAAGTAACGCCTGAATCGGTTAAATAAACTATAATTCGTAAACCACGGAAATGAACAACTTCCAGCTACGCTATTAATTTTTTTTAGGTTAGCAGCACAGGTTAGTGAATAAATAATTTTCTTTTTTGTTTAGCGCTTTACGTACTTGTCACCCATGGTTTGACTACCTACCTACTAGTGTTGCCGAACTATCGATATTATAACTATCAATAGTTTACATCGAAAATCATGTACCCTATCGATAGGCCTATCGATACTATCGATATTATCGATAGCACAGAACAAACTATTGATAGTATCGATACTGTTGATTTTACCTGTAACGATACTATCGATATTCTGCCAATTTGCAATAGTATTAGGTATGTTATGAAATTAATAATAATTAAATATTATAGATATAATTCAACGTTTTTTTGAATTTCACGGGTTACCATGGCCCTTTGAGAGGTTTGCGCGGGGATATTGATCGAACGCGAAGAGGCCCTTTGGAGAAGTTGATGTTAAGTGGTGCTCCTGCCAAAACCCGTTCTTGGCCATATCAATAGTTGACATTTCCATGAACCGGAGGAACTATTTCTAATGAGTGAAAAGAATAAATGGGTTATGGTGATGAAGTTTGGGTGGTTTAAATCTGGGTTATTATATAGGAATTCGGACATCTGCCATAATCATGATTACTGATTATTAGTGGCAGGCCCCCCAAATAGTCGCCGCATTTGGCAACAGAGGGGCAACATTGGAATGAGCGGCTAAGGGTACCGAGAGGTGCGGCTCCGGTTTCGCCATCGCGAGTTGCCTCGTGAGCGGGTTTCCCTGTTATTACGCCATTACGTATTAACGATAGTATATCACTTATCCGATAGTATTGCCTTGTTATGTGCTATCGATAGTATTGATACTATCGATAGGTCGATCGATATTCTTATCTTATTATAATAGTCGATTGTTTGGCTATCGATAAACTATCGATTAATCATAATAGTCGACTATCGATCGGCAACACTACTACCTACCATCTATGGTCTGTCTTTGGCCTTTGGTCAAAATAATCGTAACGTAAACCCGTTAAGAGTAATATTGTTCTTTGTCGTAAACAATCCAGCCAGTGTTGCCATATAAACAGATTTATCTGTATCTATACAGATTTTTCATCACCAATACAGATTACAGATTTAGCATAACTTTTATACAGATTTTCGTAATTTTCGCAATTTTCGTAATTTTTTTTTAGTGTATAATAATTGGCTAGTCAACAAAAAAATAAATTGTGTATATTGTATATTTTATTGATAGAATAGACTATTTCGGAGATACAATTGTAGGTGTCGTCACCTATTTACATGCGCAATTAATACATAACACACAACAGACAGTTATAACACAACCTATATTTTATCAAATATTGTATACACACATATATATACATTTAAATTATACATTTGACTATTTCTAAATATTGATATTATTTACACATTATATTTACAAGTCAATATTATCTATCACATGATCATTCGAAATATCAATATAAATATCGTGTCGTATATTGTGGTGTCAGTCAGTCGTAGTCCTGTGGAAACGCGTACTTTCCGGTCTCAACCGGTTTCATAACAAAAGCCGTTGCATGGCCGCATTCCTGCGCGCGCTCCAACCGATCGCCAGTCGAGATCCTATCCTGACGCGAAGCGCACGTCGCTTGTATGCTCATTGCCTTGCTTTGTTCGCCTAAGTTATTACATCTTACGCTGTATTCAGTTATTGTGCTATCTCATATCTTTTCGCTTACTACTCTGTGCTGTGAACTTTCATTTCTTCTCACCTATTCACTGTGCTTTTCTTCCTTTGCTTCTGAATAATAAACTATATAATAATTTCCGTGTGTTGAGTGTTTTACTTCTATCTCCGCCGGACTAAATAAAATAATAAGGTAACTCCTCATCGAGAATATATACCTAAACTGGTGACCCCGCTTTAAGAACACTAGAAGATGGCAAGTGATGGCGAAGAATCTAGAAAGTCGGTACAATCCGAAAGTCACACTCCGGCCGGCGGTCAACGCGTCACTACCGAAGCGCGCGTTTCCATGGTACCATCATCGGACGTCTACCGTGTCGGAATCCGTATCGCACCTTTTTGGCCGGACAAACCAACAATATGGTTCGCGCAATTGGAGGGTCAATTTTTGATATCTAACATCACGGCTGACACGACAAAATTTTATTACGTCGTTTCCCAGCTGGACAACCAATATGCTGCAGAAGTCGAGGATATTATTGTTTCTCCTCCAGCTACCAACAAGTACGAGAAGCTCAAAACTGAGCTCATTAAACGACTTTCGGCCTCAAAAGAGAAGAAAGTGAAACAACTTCTCATGCATGAAGAGCTTGGAGACCGCAAACCGTCCCAGTTCCTCCGGCACCTCCAACACTTGGCTGGACCCGACGTTCCCGAAGATTTCGTCAGGACTATTTGGACGAGTCGCCTTCCCCACAATATGCAGCAGATCATCGCATCTCAGGCTACGTCTCCGCTAGAAACCTTGGCAGATTTAGCAGACCGTATTCAGGATATTGCACCTCCAGCTCCTGCGGTAGCAGCTGCGTCGTCTTCAAACCGTTCTGCCATAACCATGGAAGATATGGCCAGACAAATTGCAGAGCTTTCAAGGCAGGTGAAAGCCCTCACCGCCCAGAACCGTTCCAGATCACAAAATCGGTCTGTCCAACGTAACCGTAACCGCAGCCGATCTGACTCTCGCTACAGGAAGCATCCACTCTGCTGGTACCATGCAAAGTTTGGAAACAAAGCCAAGAAGTGCATCAGCCCCTGCGATTTTAAGGCGGAAAACTCGCAGGGCAGTCGATAATGGCGGCTGACGATTGCCCACAGATGACTGGTCGCTTGTTCGTGGTGGATAGCAGATCTAAGGTCCAGTTCCTTATAGACACCGGCAGTGATTTATGTGTCATTCCCCGATACATATTGAATGAGCGTCGTGCAAAAACTAATTACGAACTTTGTGCAGCCAACGGATCTACCATAAACACTTACGGTTCAGTGCAATTAAATTTAAATCTTGGACTTCGTCGGGATTTTCCATGGCAGTTCATTGTCGCCGATGTTACCAAGGCTATCATTGGTGTAGACTTTCTTTCTTTTTACAATCTTGTTGTAGATATAAGAAATAGGCGTCTAATCGATAGTAACACCAACGTTTCGACTCCTACTAGCATTTATTTTACAACATCAGCCGTACCAAGTGTGAAGGTCTTGACTGGCGAAGGGAGGTATTACAGCATTCTCGGTGAGTTTCCTGAAATTACTCGACCTGCTGGCACCCCACATGCACCAAAACACAACACCGTTCATTACATTCGGACCACCCCAGGCCCCCCAGTTTCATGTTCACCCCGGAGATTAGCTCCAGACAAACTAAAGATCGCCAAACTCGAGTTCGAGGCTATGCTGGCTAATGGTACAGCTCGCCCTTCCGATAGTCCATGGGCGTCGCCTCTTCATCTTACTCCCAAAAAAGATAATAGCTGGCGTCCATGTGGCGATTATAGGCAGCTTAACTCCAGGACCATTCCTGATAAATACCCCATACGGCATATTCACGATTTTGCCAACAATCTTTCAGGCTGTAAAGTGTTCTCTACGATCGATTTGGTAAAAGCGTACCACCAAATACCCGTCTTTGCGGATGATATTCCAAAGACCGCAATTACGACACCCTTCGGATTATACGAGTTCCCGTATATGACGTTCGGTCTGAGGAATGCTGGCCAAACTTTTCAGAGGTTCGTCGACGAAATACCCGTGGACTCGACTTCTGCTTTCCCTATCTGGATGACTTCTTAATCTTCTCCAGGAACGAGGCAGAGCACGAGGATCATCTCCGTCAAATCTTCACTAGAATGAGAGATTACGGAATACTTATAAATACAGCAAAGTGTGACTTTGGAGAACCTGAGGTATCGTTTCTCGGTTATACCATCTCTCATTCAGGTGCTAAACCTCTGAAAAATAAAGTCCAGGCCATAGCTGATTTTCCTATACCTAAAACCGTCAAGCAGCTCAGAAGATTCTTAGGCATGATCAATTTTTATAGGAGATTCCTGCCTAACTCTGCCCAAGTTCAGGCTCCCTTGAATGCTCTGCTTGTTGGTTCGGTTAAAGGCTCCGATGCTGTTAACATCGAGGGAGACTCGTTAAGATCTTTCAATGCTTGTAAAGAAAGCTTAGCTAACGCAGCTATGTTGGCCCACCCAGATCCTCAGGCTAAACTAGCCCTGACTACGGACGCATCCGATGTCGCAATCGGCGCTGTATTACAGCAGCATATAGATGACACCTGGCAGCCACTTGCTTTCTTTTCTCGCAAGTTGAGTCCCTCGCAGCAAAGATATTCTACCTATGATAGGGAGCTCCTTGCTATATACGAAAGCATCAAATACTTTAGGTTCATGTTAGAGGCTCGCCATTTCGTAATCTATACTGACCACAAGCCGTTGTGCTATGCCTTTCACGAGCGAAAGGCCAACTGCTCGCCCCGTCAGTACAGACATTTAGACTTCATCTCGCAGTTCACAACTGACATCCGTCATGTGGCTTGGAAAGATAACGTCGTAGCTGACACTCTTTCCCGAGTCGATGAACTGCAGATGCCTGTTGACTTGGAACTCCTCGCCAAGTCCCAAACCTCTGACTCAGAACTGTCCAAAGTGCTCCAGGGCGAGACTTCACTTCGTCTGGAGAAGACAACTATTCCTGGTAGTCGTTCTTCGCTATACTGCGACGTCAGTACTCCGACTCCAAGACCTTTTGTCACCAAACAGTTCCGTCAACAGATTTTTAACCATCTCCACTGCTTTAGTCATCCTGGTGCTAATGCTAGCGCAAAATTAGTTGCTCAGCGATATGTTTGGCCGTCAATAAGGAAAGACTGCCGCGAGTGGTCTAAGGCATGTTTGGCTTGCCAGCGTGCCAAGGTAAATCGACACGTATCGTCACCTTTGGGTACATTGGATTTACCGAAAGCACGCTTCAAATATGTCCACATAGACCTGATCGGCCCCCTTCCACCATCTGCTGGTTTTCGGTACTGCTTGACAGCAGTCGATCGCTTCACGCGATGGCCCGAAGCTGTCCCACTTACCGAAATTACAGCAGAAGCCGTGGCTAAAGCCTTTGTATTCGGCTGGATGTCCCGATACGGTTGTCCAACAGACATAATCACCGATCGTGGAAAACAATTCGAGTCAGCCCTATTCCAGCAGCTAGCCAAACAAGTAGGATTTAGACACCGGAAGACTACAGCTTACCATCCCCAGTGTAACGGACTAGTTGAACGTTTTCACCGTCAACTAAAGACAGCCATTACATGCCATAGTGATGTGAATTGGACTGAAACTTTACCCTTAGTCTTACTCGGCATACGTAATGCAATAAAAGAAGACTTACAGGCTACTCCCTCAGAACTTCTATACGGAGAAACCTTACGGATGCCAGGTGACTTCTTTGGTGACCAGACAAATTGTCACACCACCGACATGCGTGACTTCGCTGCTCGCCTACGTTTATTTGCCGCTAAACTTCAACCTGTCCCAACTTCACATCACCAAAAGAAAAAAATCTTTATATATAAAGACCTAGCCACTTCTACTCACGTTTATGTCAGAGATGACACAGTCCGTGGTACATTTCAACCCGCTTACAATGGCCCCTACGAAGTGATCGAGAGAGATCCTAAGGTATTTAAAATAAAAATCAAAAATAAAAATGTCACAGTGTCCATAGACCGCCTTAAACCAGCCTACACACTATCTGACAATCCCATACCTAGTGAAACCTCCAATAAAAATGCATCCCCACCTTTGCCATGCAAACCTCCCGAAAATAATTCTCCAAAGTCGGTTATAACCCGTTCGGGCCGTAGGGTAAGGTTCCCAAATTATTATCGCCCGTAGGCACGGTCTTTGGAGGGGAGTGATGTAGGTGTCGTCACCTATTTACATGCGCAATTAATACATAACACACAACAGACAGTTATAACACAACCTATATTTTATCAAATATTGTATACACACATATATATACATTTAAATTATACATTTGACTATTTCTAAATATTGATATTATTTACACATTATATTTACAAGTCAATATTATCTATCACATGATCATTCGAAATATCAATATAAATATCGTGTCGTATATTGTGGTGTCAGTCAGTCGTAGTCCTGTGGAAACGCGTACTTTCCGGTCTCAACCGGTTTCATAACAAAAGCCGTTGCATGGCCGCATTCCTGCGCGCGCTCCAACCGATCGCCAGTCGAGATCCTATCCTGACGCGAAGCGCACGTCGCTTGTATGCTCATTGCCTTGCTTTGTTCGCCTAAGTTATTACATCTTACGCTGTATTCAGTTATTGTGCTATCTCATATCTTTTCGCTTACTACTCTGTGCTGTGAACTTTCATTTCTTCTCACCTATTCACTGTGCTTTTCTTCCTTTGCTTCTGAATAATAAACTATATAATAATTTCCGTGTGTTGAGTGTTTTACTTCTATCTCCGCCGGACTAAATAAAATAATAAGGTAACTCCTCATCGAGAATATATACCTAAACAATTTAAACGAAAAAATTCTTAAAATTATATTTATTTTGTTATTTAATTTTAAAGATTTTATAGTGATGACGTCACGCAGCTATAATGGCCATTTCGAATTTCAAGAAAGCAAAAATTACTAAGGTATTAAAAAATATATATGTCAGTGTCAAATGTCAAAGTCAAGATGGACCGCGAGCCGCGAGTTGGTTTCTTGTTTGTTTACAATCGCCAAATATTTAGGTACCCCATTTCTCGTATCTATTGCATATTGGCCTGTTTATTGGACTTTACTGCAGTCTCTTCATCCGTTTACATCTGATTTTTCAATAATTGGACACCGCTTCTACATTATAATGTATGAATGAATGTAATTAGGTTATGTTTACTTGAACAGAGATGACATTTGACATGGGTGACAAGTACGTGAAGCGCTTAGTTAGCGCTACCAAACAAAAAATATTTATTCACTACGCTGTGCTGCCAACCTAAAAGATTAAATGTGAATAGCCAGAAGTTATCCGGCTACGTCATACGTCAACCTTGCTAAAAAATGAAAGTCATTGGGTTTTCTGCGATTTTCTTAAAAAATACTTGCTTATCTAAAGATCTGATTAATGTAATCTGTTCCCTAAGCCTATTCCTTGAAATGGTTTACGAATTAGACATTTTCATGAAAAAGTTTACTAGCCAATTTAGTGTTTATTTATTGCCTTCAACATTTTTTTCCTTGTGTTCTGTGTAAATCGTTGTCCCTGGCAACATTCATAGCGTACTGAAGGGATTCCCCGAAACTTATGTTTCATTTCAAACATAAATTTCGGGGAATCCCTGCAGTACAAATGAATGAACGGAATGAGCAGAATGAAACGATTTGTTTGGTTGGAGTTTTAACCATGGAGTAATTATAAAGGGGAGATGCCGTTTGAAATGGCGCAGTGACGTACTCATTGGCGCCTCGCCGACACTGCAGTGGGGGGAGCTTGTCGTTGCTCGTGTTCTATGATTAGAGCCACGGCCGAAACCAAGCACCCCGCACGTCTGCCTTCCGCCCCGTGTAGCCTCACAAACGCTTTCTTACAAAACGCTTATTAAGGCATCTCCTCTTTATAATTACTCCATGGTTTTAACTTCTAGTTCTCGTCGAGTATCGCGAGTCGTATTTGCGCTAAGATTTCTTAACTTTCTTGTCGATTTTGTGTTGTGACTTGTGTGTGCAGTGCTGCATTCTAAAAAAAATAAAATTGATCACTCTTAGTGTGAAGTAATTAACTTATTAATATGCTCGCGAAAAAGTCACGGAATACGCAGCGTTTTAATCAGACTTGGCTGGAAGAAAGCATTTTTAAATCGTGGTTAACAAAAAGTAAAAAGGGAGAAGATTACGCATACTGTAAATTTTGTTTATCAGACCTTGCAATCGGTGGTGGGGGGAAAAATGATCTTGTGCGACATATGAAAACAACTAAACACCTAAACTCAATTCCTGGATCTTCTGCCATTCAAAAACCAGTAACAGCTTTTTTTCAAAAAGGTACGATTGCTGATGATGTAAAAACAGGTGAAGTTCTATTGGCGTCTTTTGTAGCTGAGCATAACCTTTCAATGAATGTCATGGAACACCTCCCTCAACTCATAAAAACAATATGTAAGGATAGTCCCACTGCACAAGAACTTGCGTGTAGTCGCACCAAAACCACAGCTATTATTAAATCTGTTACAGGAGACACTGAAAAAGAAAACCTAATTGCCGATTTAAAAATTCGAAAATTCTCACTGCTCATTGATGAAAGTACGGACAGAGGATGTGTCAAGCTTTTATGCATTGTTGTTAGATATTATATTATAGAAACAAAAAAATTAAAGATGCGTTCTTTGCACTAATACCCGTTCAAGATGCGACAGGCGAAAAACTTTACGAACATCTAATAAAATTATTTACAGATAATGATATTCCATATAAAGACAATTTGGTTGGATTTGCCGCCGACGGAGCTAATGCTATGATGGGTCAGCATAATTCTGTAGCAAGCAGATTATTACAAGATATTCCCCATTTGTATGTTGTAAAATGCATTTGCCACTCATTTGCATTATGCGCGTCCTATGCATGCACAAAATTACCGCGTGAACCTGAAGGCCTTGTAAGGGATGTATACAATTATATCAGTACGAGTCCGAAACGAACAGGTCTACTAAAGGAATTTCAAGAGTTTCTTGCACTTAAGCCCCATAAAATCCTGCATCCATGCCAAACACGTTGGCTCTCACTTCGTAGTGCGGTAGTGCGAATTCTAGAGCAATATGAAGCACTCAAGTTGTTTTTTATTGATGCTGTGACGACAGATCGTTTAAACTCAGCGGATTCTATTTTACATATGCTGAACAACCCGTACAACAAAATGTACTTGCAGTTTCTTGAATTTTCTTTGGATTTTTTTACTAAATTTAATCAAGCTATGCAGTCCGAAAAGCCACAAATTCAATCGATTCATGAGCATTTGTGCCGCATATTTAAATCATTCCTGGATTGCTATATGAATAGCTCATATTTATTTGAGACTGAGCTCCACAATGTTCAGCATGATAACCCACGACACTACAAACCAATTGATGATCTTTATCTTGGCGCGAATGTTGCTGTATCGTTTTCTACTGCTCCTAATTTGAATCCAAAGGATGTACATGTATTTAAACTACGATGTCTAGATTTTTATGTAGAAGGAGCTAAACAAATAAAATCCCGCTACAATTTTGGAAATAGCACCACAAAACGTTTAAACTTTCTCAATCCCATTATTGTTAAACGGCGCAGTATACCATCATTGACTCACATTGCACACGCTTTTCCTAATATAATCGGACAAGAACATTTACAAACATTGGACAATGAGTGGCGACAATTGAGAATGAATGACGAACTTATAGAATCAAGCTCAGAAGATACAGAATTGTTTTGGCATCAAGTCAGTTGTGCACAAGACTTAGATGGACAATCTTTATATCCAACTCTTCTGCAATTTGTTACTGCTTTACTAAGTCTCCCTCATTCTAGTGCCGCAGTGGAAAGAATATTTTCGGCAGTAAATTTAATTAAAACAAAAACAAGAAACCATTTAGGCACTGAAACGATTGAGGGACTTCTTTTAACGAAACAACTTCTTAGTGATGAACCCTGTTATAAACTCCAAGTTGATAAAAAAATGATTGTTAAAATGAATAAAAATATGTACAAAAAATAATAAATATTGTTTTCTTAAACAGATTTTGTACAGATTTTATTACAGTTTTACAGATTTTATACAGATTTTAGCGTTTTGTGTTCATACAGATTTTGTACAGATTTTTCGACCGTTCTATCCAGATTACTTGATCTGGCGTGTGGCAACACTGAATCCACCTTTTTTAATCCATTTAATTTCTGTTCTTGATTTGCAATAAAAAGTATTAATTTAAAAATTGTCTTTCTGAAATTAATTGAGTTTAAAGAACTCCGCACGTTGTATTATTTTAGATTAATATGGTGTTGCGATGTCTCTAGCGAAATAGAGTAATAGTGTTTACTACTTTGGATTTACTGCAGCTGGATTTGCGATTGGTAATAATGTTAAACATCCTCAAGATAGGTTCATAAAAGTAACTATACGAAAGATAACAAATCTGTTAAGTCGTATTAACACCCCTTTTACTGTAATGTAATAGTTACGATTGGCAATGTCTGCTGTTCAGTCGACTTACTTGATAATCGGCGGTGGTATTGCCGGTGTAACTTGTGTCGAGACTTTGGCGATACTCCATCCAGAAGAAAGCCTCGTGATAGTCACTGCATCATCACTGGTGAAAAATGTCAGTAATGTCAGTTTCCTTGCTAAAACTATAGTAAAATTTGATGTGCATGAAACAGAAGCAAGTTCCCTGCAAAGAATTCATCCCAACTTAAAAATTGTTTATGACTCTTTAAAACACATAGACAGTACAAATAAAATAGTCACAACAGATGGTGGGATTAAAATAAAATACAATGTTCTTTGTATTTGTACTGGTGGAGTTCCGAGACTTATAGCTGATTCAAAAAAATGTAATGGGATAATTGGAATTAGAGATACAGAGTCAGTGCAAGAATTTCAAGAAAAGTTAAAATCGGGCCGTAAAATGGTCATTGTTGGTAATGGAGGTATTGCATCAGAAATAGTTTATGCCACAAGAGGGATACAGAAAGTGTGGGTCATTAGAGACGATTATATATCTGCAACATTTATTGATCCTGGAGCAGCTGAATTTTATCAGGATACTTTCAGGAAAAAATCTAACAATGAAACATCTAAGAACAATCCAACAGTTTTAAGAAGACATGTTTTTACAGAGGAAGATACTTTGGTAACTTTGAATAAAGACTTAAAATCAGCAGCTTTAGGTCCCGATTGGTTCCAGAAGCTGGAGATGAAGAATGATACAGGAGAACAGGAATTAGAAATAGTTTACAAAGTAGAGGTGCAATCAGTTAATGAAGTAAATGGGGAGTTTCCTTTAGAGGTTCAGCTTTCTAATGGCAGGAAAATACAATGTGACTTTGTGATATCAGCTACTGGAGTTGAACCCGCTGTAAACTACATTTGGGATACCGAACCAGTGAAAGGAAATGATGGCGGATTGTCAGTCAATGAGTTACAAGAGACTTCTATCGGGGATATTTTTGCAGCTGGTGATGTTGCACATGCGGCTTGGGAGCATTCCCCCCACTGGTTCCAGTTGAGATTGTGGACACAAGCAAGGCAGATGGGTGCAATGGCAGCCAAGGCAATGCATGGTCGGGTGACCAATCAAGATTGTCTACAAGATTTTTGCTTTGAATTATTTACTCATTGCACCACCTTATTTGGTTACAGAGTTGTGCTTTTGGGTAAATATAATGGCCAAGGACTAGGCAATAATTATGAAATACTGTTACGCACCACACCCAGTCTGGAATATATAAAATTTGTTTTACAGAATGGCAAACTTCAGGGTGCAATCTTAATAGGAGAAACTGATATTGAGGAAATGTGTGAAAATTTGATTCTAGATCAAATTGATTTGTCACCATTTGGTGATGATATTTTAAATCCAGATATAGATATTGATGACTACTTTGATTAATTAATTAGTTATGTGATAATCTATAGTTATTTAAGATTATTATTAAGTTCATTGTTGTTAATGTGTACAAATGTACAATTATTTTATTAAAACTATTTTATTTATTATTCATCATTTCATCATTTCAGCCGCAGTCAGTCCACTGCTGGACATAGGCCTCTCCCAATGATTTCCAAAATGATCGGTTGGCAGCAGTCTGCATCCAGCGTCTGCCTGCGACCCTTTTCAGGTCATCTGACCATCTGGTCGGTGGATGTCCAACGCTGCGCTTACCGGTACGTGGTCGCCATTCGAGAACCTTTCTGCCCCATCGGCCATCGGTTCTCCGCGCTATGTGCCCCGCCCACTGCCACTTCAAAGAACTAATCCGCTGGGCTATGTCGGTGACTTTTGTTCTCCTACGGATCTCTTCATTTCTGATTCGATCTCGTAGGGAAACACCGAGCATCGCCCTCTCCATAGCTCTCTGGGCGACCTTGAGCTTTCTTATGAGGCCCATAGTCAAAGACCACGTTTCGGACCCGTATGTCATCACTGGTAACACACACTGGTCGAATACCTTGTTTTTCTGTTGACTAGTACCTACTATTAAGTTTATATCATATTTCAAAATGTTAAGTTACATTTGATGTATCGGAAACTTGAATGGGTGTGCGTGAATGAAACAAAGGAGAATATGGATTTACAATATATTCAAGTAAATACACAGGCATTAATCATCTCCATATTCAAAATCTGAGTCCAAAAGTTCTACTTCTAACGACTCTTCTGAATCAGTGGAATCATCGTCACCTACACTTATTATAAATTTTTCTAATATTTCTTCTGTAATGTGATCCCTTTGTTTGTATTTATTTTCAACTTTTATTACATGATCCACCATCGTTTTCCAGTCTTCTGCTGTGATTCGGCCAAATGAGGTTTTTATAAGTGTTTCAGTTTCTATTGCAGACAAACTTATGTTTTTTTTTTGCCACCATACGCTTAGCTGAGCTCCATATTAGCTCGATTGGATTCAGATCGCAATGGTAAGGTGGCAATCTCAGAACCTCATGCCCATATTGTTTTAAAATTTCATCAGCTACATACAGGGGCTCGGGTTTATTTTTGTTAACTAAGCATAATAGTTCAGCTTTGGTTAAATAGTCCTCATAATGAATTCTATTGGAATTAAGCCACTCTTGTATTTAAGCTTTTCTAGTTTGTGTTGTAGGTACTTTATTCTTTTGTACAGTGTGGTAACTGGCATTATCCATCACAATGACGCTAGGCTTTTTTAAATTTGGAATTAATTTTTCTTGTAGCCATTTTTCAAAATTTTCAGCGTTCATGTCGTGATGATAGTCCGCCAACTTTGATTTAGTACTAAAAACTAACAGTGCATTTGGTACAAAACGGTTTTCAGAGCCAGCATGTACTATTATAAATCTTTTTCCTGAAGATATGTGTTCCAGTGGGCTTGGCCGCGGGGCACCACTTGTCGATGGACCTTGCCATGACATTTTCGGCTTACAATTTTTATGTACATATGTTTCATCTAAATAGATGATTGATTTTCTTTCTGCTTGCTTAGCCGCTATTTCTCGTAAGTAGCGATGTCTCCACGCAGCAATATCATAACTTTCAACTAGAACCATTCTTTCATTTTTCTTGAATTCATATCCATTAGCAATTAGTATTTTTCGCAGAGTTTCTCTACATCCACTAAAGTTAATACTTGAACGCAATTCTTCCAACAATGTTCGCAATGTCGGAACCTCCTTCCTCACAATATAAAATTCATTTATTTTATTTCTAATTGCATCAATATCAAAACTGTCCAAAGCTGACACTGATTTCGCGTGAGGGCGTTTTTACGTGGAGTACTCCACATGACTTCATTCCCAGACCCCTCTTTTTTAATGTTTTTTAGTGTTGTGACACCTACATCTGCAAAACAAAGTAAGTACCTAATTATATGATGCATATTGAATAATAAACACAACGCACGTTGTGAAGTAAAACTAAATATAAAAATACATCACGATGCAAGTACATACCAGTCAGTGAAGATATTTCTTCTAAGAACTTTGTCTGCGTATTTATTAATGTTTTTTTCTCCAAATTTCTTAACGTTTCAACAATGCTCTTAATTGTGCTGAGTCCTTCAATATCTCCAAGATTATCTACAACCATAAGAAAAAAATATCACTATTACGTTATCACTATATTGTAAATGTATCTATTAATCAGCTATAATATATATATTAATTATAGCAAACATCAAGATTACAAACTCGTACTAACCTAAAAATTCGGAGATAGCATCTAAACATTGCTGTTTTTCTTGGAAAACATCTTCTTTCTCTACTTGTTTTAGTTTAAACTTTTTGATCATAGTATGTAACAGTTGTTGCACGTTACTTTTAATCGTTTTACCCATATTTGCAGCAATTATTTTATAAAACAAATGTAACAAACGGAAACTCGCAAAACAATGACAGACGTTGACATCAAGTTGACAGACTAAAATAATGTTGCCATAATATTTTTTTAAGAAAAGACTCTGTTTTCCTCCTGTCTTTAGAATTTTTGGTTTTTAAGATTTTGTAGTTTATTTATTAAAATATAATTCAGTTTTATAGTACAGTAGTATAGTTTTATAATTAAATTCAGTTTTAACATACCCTTACTATTTAAACGTATTTAATATTTTTATTCATATATATATTCTTTTATGATGGACAGTGAACTATAACTATAGTATTATTCCGTCCATGCCAAATAAACGGTTAAATAAAAAGAACCGTTCGTACATTCAACGCCCATCCCTATTATCTATTGTTTGTTCTTGATTTTGTCCTGCCTGCCTACTGGTGGTTTTAAAACGAAGATATTTTTAATTTGTCACTAGTTAGATCTCTGTGTAAAAAAATCAGCAGCACAAGAGTGAATTTGGTTAAATCTTATTTTGTTTATCAAGTTGTATAGTGACTTAACTTTCACGGCTAGTGAAGTTCAATCAGTGTCACTAAATTACGGCGTATCGCTTTTGTGTTGATATCCTTCTTGCATTCTTTGTCTTTTTTCACGAACTCCAAAATGCCGTTATTATTTAGCGTTGTAGCCCGCGGTACTGTTGTTTTGGCTAAATATGCCAGTTGCGCAGGCAACTTTACAGAAGTCACAGAACAAATTCTTTCGAAGATTCCGCCCCATGACGACAAACTGACGTATTCTCATGGAAACTACCTATTCCATTATATTTCAGAAAACAAATTGGTGTATTTTTGTATCACAGATGACGTTAGTATTCCATTTAATGGTTGAATGTTGTATTTATGCGACATACAGAAGCTGTGATTGTATTTGGTTTTCTTTCAGAAATTCCAACGTTCTAGAGCATTCCTTTTCCTCAATGAGATAAAAAGGAGGTTTGTCACGACATTTGGGGACACTGCACAAACTGCTATTCCCTATGCAATGAATAGTGAGTTTGCAAGGGTCCTCGCTACTGAGATGAAGCACTACAGTGAATCCAGAGACCTTGATGCCATATCAAAAGTTCATGGAGAACTAGACGAGCTGAAAGACATTATGGTGAAGAACATTGGTAAGTTTCTATAGTAGTTAACTAGTATGTATCTATAGTATCTAATAACATTTTCAGTTAACAAATGTTATGAAAGTAATTATTTGATATACTTCACACTTACTTTCTTGTTTTTATTGTAATGACTCTTAGCATGCAGGAATCCTTGTGTGTTTGCAGATGCAAAATAAGATTAAATGGTTCAGTCAAATAGATAAATGCACCGAATTACTAAATATCTGTGAAATTAAGTTTCATGTTTTAGTGTAAATATAACAAACTAGCTGTTTCCTGCGGCTCCGCCTGCGTCAAAAAGCAGTCTATGTTTGACTCTGGGTCTTTAACTGTATTCATACCAAATTTCATCAAAATCTGTTCAGCGGTTTGGCTGTAAAAGCATAACAGACGGACAGATAGACAATATTTCGCATTTATAATACTAGCTGGTTCCCGCAGCTCCGCCTGCATCAAAAAGTAGCCTATGTTTGACCCCGGGTCTTTTAACTATATTCATACCAAACATCAAAATCCATTCAGCGGATTGGCCGTGAAAGTGTAACAGACAGACAGACAGACTTCTGCATTTATAATATTAGTATGGAAGTATGAATTATAGTATATATCTGTATTTCTGTATTTTAGTTCTTGGTGCAATAAAGAGTTTTTATTAATATTGTTATTAAATAACCATAATCAAAATATTTCGATTATGGTGTCCCCAGTCAAAAATAAGTATAGAAGAAGTATGGATATGGATAGTATGGATTGAATATTCTATATGCGACATACTACATGTTTTCTGGTCTCGATAAATGATTCATGTGTAAATATGGTTTATCTTTCACTGTATATCACTCCTTATCTTTATTGTGTGTGCATTGAGTGCAAGATACCTTAATAGTATTACTGACCATTGTATATGGATAATTAATTTGATTTCCTTTTACACATTATGGAATTATTTTTTTTCTATCATATAATCAATATAAACAAAAAGAAATTCCTATGAACCATTACGACAAAATAAAGTTTCGTTGGGTCATCAGTGTTAAAAGATTTAAGGTTGTAGGTATTTGTATCAAATGTTCCAGCGACTTAATTCTTAAATGACTCAAGTCTTTTACTCATTGTTTAATAGCTTCATTGAACAATACACAAACAGCGGCAATGTATTTTAAATAAATATTTACTATTATTACCTATAAATTTCAGATCTTTTCTTGAATCAAAGTCTATTTTGCCAATAACTAAAGTATGTATCCAAATCAAGGAGTAAAATTAAATTTACCATCTTAACCTGACTAGACTGTTTAAGTCAGTTTCTTTATAAAAAGACATTTCCATTCCTCAATGCCACATGGGTTAGGATACAAATTACCTGGATCTTAATATTTCATAATGGTTTTTACAATTTTACAGTTACGTATACAAATAAAAATACATTTTATCATCAAATCGAACACTAACACATTGATTGCACAACATAATTGGCTATTAAAAAATTAATTGAATCCTGCCTCCCAACTGCTGTAATGATCTGATTTAACCTTGTAATATTTTCTATTTTGATGAACTGTAAAAATAATATTTATTTTTGTTATTTTTCACTAACACACTATTAACTTTCATCTGCAAGTCCATAAGAAAATGTGACTAGAGGTTCAGCATAGTGTTATAAAATTGCAAGACATAGGATGGCTAATCCTTTCCTACAAATGTGAATGATTGCTTGTTTGTTACTAATCATGTTAACTATATGCTGTAGCATATATGATAGGATACAAAATATTTGATTAAACTTCTAATAGAGTAGTAATAGTAGAACTATTCTATTCTAAGTTAGGTATTTGGTAATACAATTGAAAAGGCCTTTAACTAAATTATACACTGCGTGTTTCCTTCCTGCTTCACTATAGTATTTTGTGTTTTTTGTTTAGTAGGCATGTATTTTACTTTGCATAACTAATCTTGTTTTGTAATGATGACAACTGCAATTTTAATAGAAATAAAAATTCTTTTATTTAATCCAAATGATGCTTGTGTTCGAAACGTGAGTACTGTCTTGTGGCTGGCGTTGGTGGATATGCATTCTTATAGTTAGGATGGCGAACGCCATGCTTGTGGACCCAACAATGACCAACTGGGAATGAATTCAGAAAATCGTTGAGGTGCATTCAAAACAACAGATAATTTAGGTTGCAGTTTGCTATCAGGGAAATTCCGGGAATACCATGCCTACTGACGTCTCCTAACTACAAACTTACTACTGGCATACTTTAGCTTTATTCATTAAATGGTTGTTGAGATGTGGAGTGAGAATAAACGTGTTTTGCTTTTATATAAAAAGCAATTAGGGACATGCAACATCAAAATCTATAGCTCCTTTTAAAACTGAGACTTCTATAAAATCACGGTGTAAGATAATATAAAAAAAAATATATAACAATTAATTATAATTACATCTACAGATACAATGGCGATGCGCGGCGAAAAGTTGGAGCTGCTTGTCAACAAGGCTGAAAATTTGCAAACTAGTGTGAGTATCAATATAACATTTTAATATAGGCTACTAAGATAACTTACATCATTTATAGGAAGCAAATAGACTATGTTTTAGAAGGTTTAATGCCACAAAAAATTAAAGAAAAAAATGTACAGAGATTTATAATTTCTGCATTAGCACAAATTATGTTTTCCTTTTAATGATGTTATCTTATGAGACAACCAGTTAACTCAAGCTAAATACAAATTGGCGTTTTATAAAATATGCATTTAAACTGTTCTATTAATTTCGTATCCTTAATAATTAATTGTTAGTAATTAGTTACATTGGCGCGGAAAAGTTCTCATATCTACTTATTCTAACTAAACATTTATGTAAACATCGTAAGGCAAATATAGTTTGTAAAAACAATGCACGATAACTTTGGAGGCGACTGGGACTGACGTGAATCGGTCGCCACTAATGGATATTTTGAACTCTGTGCTTTAAAGGGCAGTTAAACACGTTGGTTCCCGCTATTATCGCTAGATGGCAGGCTCTGTCAGATTATTAGGCAACAATTTTCCTATTGGTTTGATTTTAATATAAAAAGCGTTACAGAGCTTTTGTAAGAGAGACATTGTAATATCTATGGTAATAACTATCATATCTAAGATCATAATTAAAGCGTACCCTAAACTCGAGTGAAAACGCAAGAAAATAAAGTGCAACAGTTTATAACATTTTGATTTTGTTTCAGTCTGTAACATATCGCACCACATCAAGGACACTGCAGACTACCCTCTTCTGGAAAAACATTAAGATGTACGTCGTCATGGTAGCAGTGGCCGCTTTAGCAGTCTATTTGATCGGCTCGATGGCGTGTGGCGGACTTGCGTGGAAATCTTGTGTCGGCTAAAAACTAAAATATTTACTTAAGATATATTTATGACGGCCCTTACTTTCCAGTATTGTTGTAGAATAATAAGTATCCACGGTGCAGAAAGAATTTGTTAGAAATGTTTTAAATTTGATGACAAAAGTATATACAAATAAAAAGAGGGTATGTGAGAAGGCCGATTGACGGAGTAAAAAGAGGTGGCGCAAGACATATCGCAGTGCAGCCTTTTTAATGGAGGCCAAAACTCGGATAAGGCGGCTGCGCAATCTAAATTTTGATGCAATCTGTTGTTATTAAAAAAATATAAAAGCTTTCTAAGCCATTTTGAAAGAAGATATGAAACAGTTTCACACACAAACAGGGATTGCTAAAAAAGTTTTTTGGTAAACATCCATCATTGGTAATATTTCGTTTCCAACATAAGCATGTAATTGCAAGCAGTATGTTTTTATATTTTTGTAACAATGTTAAGGCAACTTTTTATTTTTGAATGTGTCGTGCTATTGTGTAGTCAGTCAGCTTCCGTTTTCTACACTATTTCATTTGATTAGTCTGTCAAAGCGTAGTTAATTTCGTAGATTCTTCTACCACATCGCCTTCGTAGACATTTAAAAAAAATACTATTATCATGAGGTAAAAGGGGAGCATAGTGAAAGTCAAGTATATCATGCAATGGATCACACTTATTTTTTATTTATGCATGACACATTATTTGACTACAAGTAAACATCAAAGACGAGGATTTCTTTTCATGCTATGATAATGGCTATGTCAACCTCTTTCAGTTAGGTGGTTTGTACGCCTGCGTGCCTTCATTATTTAATCTGGTTACTTATTACTCTATGACAACATTTTATAAATGCATCACCAAATTTGGTAATTGACATTAGATAAGATTATTTTGGTAATAAATATTGAAATATTTCCATTATGTTTTGTTCTCATATTATTATTTTAAGTAAACATAGCATTTGACGAGTGTTTTCAAAATTAACATCAAATCTAATATATCTCCAAATCTCCACAGAATCTTATAGGTAAAGAAAAGTATAAAAAATATATTTTAGCTGACTGGGTTCTCGTTCAAACATCAAAGAAATTACTAGTGTTTAGGCTACAATGAATTGTTAAACCGGCCGTATGCTTGGTTGCCAACCTAATTTAAAAAAAAAATTGTACACTTCTTAAAATGATAAGGTAGATTCTTTTCGTCTTTAACTTAAAATAAATATATTAATAAAAACATTTTAACTTATCAAAACATGTATTTGAACGGAGAACCGGTCTATTTATAACTCTTTTTGACCATTCCATTTTATTACTGAGAAATGACATGTTGTTTTTATTTTGATATGGAAAGTCTACTATCATTAAAACTTAGTTAACAACGTATCCATTTAGAGCAATATTAAAAGAAACATTTATCATCATGTAACTCACTGATTATAATGTTAATATGAGGTGTATATAATATACTTACTGTGATCAAAATATCTTGAATTGTTTTGTGTATTTTTGACAATATAACCATTGCAAGGCTACATGTTTAATTTATATAGAAAAAAAATATAATCAAGTTTTTTATTTTAATTTCATTGATTTTTTTATTTTATATTCTAAGTAACGATATTTATAGGTAGAATATTTTAAATAAAGACTAGCAAGTATTGTGATATTGAATGTATGTTAAAATTATTGTAAGTTTGATTTTTCTGTATTCGGAAATAATGTTATAAACTTGATAGATTATTACATAGTAGTGTTTTATTTAGATCACTGATCCAATTGCTTTCACGAATGCAATATCAATGGCATTGTATGGCCCTCCGTAATCGTGTCCGGGTGCCGTCAGATTGATCCCGTCTCCAGTCCCCAGTTCGAGGGTGCATCCCCCTCCCCTGCCCCGATAACCGCTGCGTTTCGATTCCCGTTCCCGCGGCAATCGCGCGCCAACCTTCGCCGCGTGAGGGCGCCACTGTCGCCCGCCTCGTTCCTTACCACGCACGTGCTTACTCTACTACAAACGTTCTTGTGTGAGTGACTCCGTTGAATTATTCCGTGTCAATACGCGTTCGCCCGGTGCGAAGCGTGCCCAGCATAGGAATATCCCGATTGTCAGTCGTGTGCAAATGAATATGTTTGTTCGTGGGCATTATTGTTGTTCCCGAGGGATCGGCAGCGATTAATATCGCTTCTGGATGTGGTATTAATATTAATGTTATTCTTATGTATCATTATCTGTAATGACGTTGCTGTTTACTATAATAATATTAATACATATATTTTTGTACTGTCATAAATTTTGGTAGTTATGTACTTCCCGTTCTAGATATCTTTTTTTTAAACATTCATATACTTTTTAAAATCAATAGACCACAGAATAGGCTACAAATTGGCATATCCGGCTAGAAGGACCAAAATTTCATTTATGGAATGTTATGCTGATTCGATTGTGTTGAATAATGTATGCATGACGAAAATATAAGCTCCTTGCCCTTTTAATTTACATAGGCGTTGGCTTTGTATGGACTGATTATTATATTACTTTGATTTGATGACATTCTACACTTAATTAAGTTGTATTATAGGAACCTACAAACTGTGATAGGACGTTATTACATACTATTGTATTGTTATCGTTCTGTATTGTTTCTACCCGTAATATAAAATCTATTACATATATTATTTTTTATTATTATTATTATTGAAAAATAGCTTTTGTTATTTATCAGTTTTACATAATTCTTTGAATCAGTTGAAGGAGCACATTTATAACATTTGAAAAGTAGCAAATAACGACCATCAGGCGGGCCGTAGGCTTGTTTGCCTACATTAGTATAAAAAGGCACCCTATTGTCGTGCTAGCTCTTAAATCTATTTGCTATACCTACCTATAGATTTACCTATACATGTGTGCGTATCCAGTTATTAACGTCACAGGAAGCGTGTCGATTTTGGGAAAGGTTGCGCTCTGAACGGTTCACGGGTCATTGTTCGTTTTTTTTTACTTCAAAGCGTTTTTTGTGAGATAAGATAAATCACTATTGTTCGGGAGTGCCACTTTTTGTTGGACACATGTGTTTTGACTGACTAAATCAATAGGTGTGTGTCCACGGCAGGGGAATGTGATGAAACAACAGTGCAGCGCTATCCAATGACTAAATAATTTAACTGATTTCTAGCTTAGTGATAAGCTATTTATGACTTAATTTTATCACAGCAACAAACCAACAATATTGTACCTTATTGGTAATAGAATTGTACTAAGTACCGAGCGTAAAGCCCTGGAGCCCTATTTTTAAAATGTATGGCATCTGTCGGATGAAAATCGTTGCATATCGAACAAAAATCATTCGAAATCGAACGAAAATTTGTCGATATCGAACAAAAATCATTCGATTGGCCGATTTTGCGTTAGTCACCCTTTTCAAAAATACACATTCCTGTTATCCAGAAAACAAAGTACCTACTTACTTTACAAAGCTAAATTCTATTTTCTATATCATACCTATCTACTAAGCTACGAAGCGGATTACCAAAGTTATTGAGCAAAAGTAAAATTCTGCCAAATAGAGTGAGAATACTTTATCCGGTAGTTTCCAATATTCATGCCAGAGTAGAATATTTCTTTTGACAATTCTCTCATCTTTGGTATTATTGAAATAAAGAGTTCGAAATTACTTTTTGCCAATAAATTACCTAATGGATTGAAATTGCGTTGACAAATTGTCGTGTGATTAAAGTACTCTCTTTATGTCTTAAGTTTTAATCCGTATTAAATAAAACCCACTTTATCTGTTGTCTATTCTAGGCGGTGGATTAAAAAGATTTGCCCAATATTGATCACTTTCAACTCACTTTTGTGACTACCACCGTATTTTCCATACATCAGTAAGTAGAACATCGGAGTAGGTAGATATAGTTGAGTAACTATAGAACGGCCAATTCTTTAGAAAAAAGATAAGTACCACCTATTTATTAAGTAGCAGGGTAAACTACTCTTCATGAACAAACATCTTCGAAATTGCATACCTACTATAAGTATGGGCATGGGCATAGGTCCTGCCTACGTGCCTACCTTGCTTTAGCACAATGGGGTAACAATACGACTTCGAAATGACTTTTCGAAAAGTGAAATTATGGATTCCAGTTTGAGAACGGTGTGCGATGTTTTGAAGAAAAAGTGCTAAATTTGTGGCCAAAATGGATGACAGTTCTCCCGATCTGTCGCTGAAGCTGCGACGGGGGTCGAGTGATTCCCGTGAGTCCTTTTACATGGACTTCGCCCAGGGTATCGACTCCGATATCGAGGAGGTGACCACGATCGAAAGAGTGATCCCTGAGCACCCTGGAGGAAGGACGGAGGGCGATGCTGACACGCTGGCTACGCCGTCAGGTCTTGAAGAAAATAAGGAACTGGTGCCATGGTGAGATATTTCATATTTTTAAGACTGTTTTGTTAACTTAATCACTTTTTTTTTCTGTAAAAATAGTTAGTGATAGAAGTACGTCCTTGGCTGAATTATCGCAATGTGGTTTCCCGTTTAAGATTATAGGTATACCAATTCCTGCTTTCCGGTATTTATCGAGTTTAACTTAACGGCCCTTAGTTTCTTTGAATTATTTTTTTCCAAAATTCTGATAAGTGTGGTGTCCATCAGCATTGCGATTTACAGGGGAATTATTGTCAGGGTGATTGAAGCAAAATAAAATGAGTATTTATATATTTTAAATAAAATTAATTATTCTTCGAAATGAGGTACACTTCAGAGTTTCAGAACGATTAGCACAGAAACCCCAGTCGCACGGTGAACAAAATTTTCAAAAAGATACCACTTAATACTTGTGGAATTCCAATCAATCGAAGTGGTGACAACCCTGTGGGCATTGGTGTCAATATTTCTCAATGACCCAAGTTATATTTTGATGTAGAGTTACAGAATGATGTAGAGACGGTAAAATCAATGGGAGCACGACAGTACCAGATTATGCTTCTAGTAAAATCTGGTAGGTTGGTATCAGCCAATGAGCATATTGAGCGTTCAGACACCCCACCCTTTTGGTAAGTGATGCAAAAGAAAAAAAATCAAGACGTATGCAAATCTTTGCCGTCCCCTGCAACAATTGCCTGCAAGTAGAGCAGTATAAATATGCATTTTTCAACATAAAATTAAAGACGATGATTTGGTAAGTAAAGTGGCAGCTAAGTTATCGTTAGGACTAAGGAAAATATACCATATAACTTAAACCGAGCTAGAGATGGTACAACGTCTCTTGTTATAAACGATTTTAATAAAAAATGGTAAATTAATTGCCAGCACCCAACTCACGTTCGCAATTTACGTTAATTAAACGCCCCGACGCTAAATAATCCTGTCTCTTTTTTTTTAATGAAAATTTCAAGTGTCCAAGAAATAGGGTTTTGGTAAAACAATGTTTCCTGTTTTTTCTGATAGATCTGAGCGTTAAGGATCTCCTCGTTGTTTTTAGAAGTCGATTTAAAAATTAAAAATAAGTGGCCAACTGCCGTGTCAAGCCACGCGCAATGTAGGGTTCCGTAGTAGTAGGTAGTCCTAATAGTAAAGAATTTAAACTTAAAGCACACCTACATACCTTTAGCAGATATAAACAAGAAGCTCGATAACCGAGCGCGACGCGCGTTTCCGATGTACGAGTGAGTAGTTAGCGTGTCAAACGACGGTGAGACGCGACTTGACCCGTATTGGATTGGTCACCATTAGTGGCATATTCTATCTCGACCTCCTGCGTGCTTCAGAAGGCACCTTAAGTCGTTTGGTTTTGTTGATAGATAACAATCATTTGGCTGCGTCAGAAGCTTTTCGGCAGCCTGAAAAAATTTGACAGTTTTGGTCACTCAAGATCCTACTGTTGATCTGGTTTTCGAATAAAAAGCGTTACGGAGGTCATACAGCAGTTGCTCCATTGTAGTAACCAACACCAAAATCAAGGTCCGTCTCGCGCGAGTTAAAAGCTCCGAAAGGTAAGCTGAGGACGCAACTGGTAAAAACACGCTTGGACGAAGACGATTAAGAATTTAATAATGATTTAAGTAATTTAATACGAGTAACTTACAGCAAAAGGCAACCAAGGATGAATCTCGGGCGAAATACATTTGGTCAAAATAGTATGAAAATTTATAAAATACCTACTTATTAGGATTTTTTTAAATTTTCTACTCAAAAATTTTACTTCAACAAAACTTTTTGTATATTATACATAAATGATTCAAATTTTAAACAATTATTTCAATGCAAACTCGCCGAGTGGCACAAACGCTCGATGCCATAGGACCGACAGTATGGTGCCTGAAGGGCCTGCTAAAGGTGTGAATGGTCCCAAATGGTCTTGGTCATAAAATTTCTTTTCATGTGTAAACAAATCTGAAACGAAATTACGGCAAGTTTCACAAATAACGCTATCTTGATATCGGAAATGTCAAAATATGTCAAACTATCGGCTCACGTTGGATTGGAATTTTACATGTTTTTAATTAATGAGTTATTGCTCGTAAACTATTATATGTCTTACAGCAGTGATAATTTTCCTTTGAAACTCATTATATTTACTACTGTTATGAATTTTTCAGGTATTCAAATACAACGGTTTTCCCAAAAGCGGTTGGGGACAATCACCTCTGACTTTTTTTCAACGCTATAGCTAATTATCTCTTAAACGAAACTGTTAATTGAAAAACACTCTGTGAGTGCTCATAATGTTTTTAGAGACCTATTTAATGATACCCCACACAAATAGAAAATAGAAAATAATAATTTCAACCCTTTACATGTAGGGGAGGTACCCTAAAAAAATATTTTTCATATTTTTATCTCACAGTTCGCTCCGCGTGAGTAATATGCAGCAAGCAATATGCACGCAATATAGAGCAGCAGCAATGCTTCCGGTTTTTCTCTGATAGATTGGGCGTTAAGAATCTTCTTGATTTTAGAAGTAGACAAAAATAAGAAATGGCAGTTCTAATTTTAAAACGCAATATACCTATGCTTTGCAAGTTAAGTGAGGGCAGGTATCACGTTTCTTCTGATACAGGACAAGCGAGTAAACGACAAATGCGTGTGTAGTGGAGTCTGGCGCACGGGGCACACCGCACCCGTCAGACGGGTATAGTACGGGCTTTCTCCCTGAGGTCAGATAACAGACCACATGTCGTGCAACCGCAGTATTGCCCTATTTGGGACAGTTTAACTTATATGTGGTTTTATTTGTTCTGGCGGAAATACCAGGATTTTCAAGAAAAAGTCTTACGCTACAAATAGTGAACGTTTACGGAAAGTGCAATACTTGTTTGTAAAACAATGAGCTCATTATTATAAGATATTACACGTCTGTCGTATATAGTTTAGTAAAAATTTGCGATGTACACAATACATCTAAGTACAAGATATGAAAGTTCTCGTTCGTGCAGTGAAAGCTGGATCCATGATTTGCCATGATTTGCCTAGCTAGGAAAATTATGGCAAATAAAAGATTTTAGGACATTAGTCATATTCCTAGTCTTCCAAAAATCTTAAAAATACATTGCTCATAGACGGCATGATGATTCAGGAGTGATTCACCGTCTTGACTGTAATAAAAAATCTAAGAGAGCTTACTGTTTTGCAACTATTAAAGACAGCGAGCTCTATCTTAGACCACATTCCTCTACATGAGGGTCCTTCTCAGTATCCTCTTATGCTTCAGTGCCCTGGATTTATGCTTCGCTTTATGTCATGATTTTAGGTTATGGCAACATAGATTTAAGAAACACGGGAGATGGGCTGTAAAAATGAATTAAGTAGTAAGCTATTAGAAATAAGTATTAGGTCCTTACATATGAAATTGGCGTTTTGTATGGGAGGAACAAAATGTCGAATATTTTTAATTTATTATATTTGTTTAATCAAAGTATTAACCATTGTTATCTATGCACTTTTGCCATCTCATAGGTAGTTCATTGATCCCTTTAGTAAAAAACCATTCGGACGGGAATCAATAAAATCTTTGAAGGCAGTTTGGACTGCCCCATCGGAGTTGAATTTTTTCCCTTGCAAGAAGTTATCCAAATTTCGAAAAAAATGGTAATCTGTTTGAGCTAGGTCCGGGGAGTACGGTGGGTGTCTTAGACATTCCAATTAAAGCTCTTCTAATTTGGTAGCCTTCTGTTGTGCAGTGTGTGGTTTAGCGTTGTCGTGAAGCAGCGGTGGTGTAGAGCGATTGACCAGCCTCGGTTGTTTAGCAGCTAGCTTATCCATCATGGTTTACAATTGCTGACAATAGACGTCTACCGTAATCGTCTGGCCAGATTTGTGTGAATGCTTATTTATTTTGTCGACGGCTGTCGCTCCGTTGTAATAACCAGTGCAGTCAAATATTAGGACCATGACTAACAGCTTACCATAGGCTCCAAAGTCTAAGCTGATGACGCAACTAGGAAAAAACACGCTTGATTAACATACCCTATCTACCATTACCAGAGTAAACGTAGAACAAATATAAATCAAAATCAATAGCGAGCGTTGTATTTCAAACAGGGGAATCTTAGCAAGCATGACGATGCTAAACGTGATGCACATATAGCCGCCGCGGATACAGACCTATGGACGTGACAACCGGCTGAAACTGGCATTTTGTATATCTCGTCAGTAAATCTATGTCCATTAGAATAATTAAATTAACCAGTGGGTTTAATATTGTAGCAAGTTAAGCACGTAAACTCTTGAAATTTGCTATTTGAAGCAAACATACCAGTTAACATACCAGGTTAAAAAACTTTTTTTGAAAATTGTTAGACGAAACACTTATTTTTCAACTAATTTCTGTATCGTGATGATGACAAAGAAATCCATTATAAAATATTTAAAAATATACATTTACTTGTGTACTTTTTAGTGGGCTTCCTGAAAGTTGTATTTCGAACACAGCTTCCACTAAAAAGTAGCAGTTATACGAAACATTTATTTTCCTTCTTTTTCTATATTTTGAAGAAATAGGAACGATGAAAAGGATATACGTAAGGTAGTGAAACCAGTATTTATTTATTGTCTACATTACTTTGCTATAAATAACCCTTTAAAGAATCAGTATAACTTATTGAGAAAGGAACGTTTTTCGTATGCTGGTTCGATGCTCTTTGGTATAACTAGCTAAAAAATGTAGCCATTCCAAAAAATAAAGTCACTGTAATGTTTTATTATGTTTTCGCGATTGTTATTCATTAAATTAAACTATTTTAATACGGTTTTATCACGTTTATTACTTATTTATTTACACCTGACGTTTCAAACACTAAATTGTTTGAAACGTCAGGTGTAAATAAATAAGTAATAAACGCGATAAAACCGTATTAAAATAGTTTAATTTAATGAATAAAGTCACTGTTTATTTACAGCGTTTTAATTCGAGAGTGTACATAATTAGGAAACTGTTCAAAACTAGTGCCATTATCTTAGTAAACATTTAAACATTTACTTAGTACTCTTTAGTGGGATTCCTGAAAGCTGTGTACAAATTGTTTATTTCCGAAGCTCTATTTAGCCGCACGCTAGCCGCAAACATTGTTTAGGTTCGACAACGCACACAAACTTCAGATCAGCTTTAGAATAGTCGGAAACTATTTTATATTAGGCCAAACGAATAGTTACCGGCGCGCTTTGTAACTATTTGCGGCAAGGCGTTTGAACCTTCACTAATAGTTTCTTCGTCTGTAATTCATTAATCTAGTATGAAAGATATTCGTAGAAATGTTACTAAATCTGAACGCCTTGATTTACAGCTTTATTGTGTTAACTAACGTTAAAAGGAGTTAACCGGAAAGATGTTTACCAGGTACCAGGAATATAGTGATTTTTTGATTGACAGAATAATAAGCTCTCCTGACGTTAATTATGGAAACTTTTGATGGGTATTTTGTTATATTTAGAGTGCTTAAGTAAAGTAGGTGTTAAATTGGCTGATGAAAATGGTTTTTATTTTTTTTATTTTTATAGTTTGTTTTCTACCTAAATACGTAAAATGTAATAAAACGCGACGAACGAAATATGCACGGTGCATCCTTGCATGCACCAACATCCAACCAATTAAGTAATTTCTCGCTGTTTTCACCTGAAGCACCCACCCAATTAGTAACTGGTTGGGAATTGTAAACGTTTTCAACCAGTCACTAGGTAGATATATCTGACGTTTTCCTACATGGAAATAAAAAGCATTCCTCTTTTATCTTTCAGGGAACAAAAGATTCATTCATTAGGTTGAAGATATGTTAAGGTTTTAACACTGTCTCTAGCGGAACAAAATATAGAAAGCCTCGGTGGAAGGATAGTATCTAGATGAGGCCAAAATAAAATATATAGGTACAATACAAGTACTCTTTATTACATAATTCTTGTTTAGCTACATATTGCTTGTATACGGTTTTATTTTAAGGAATTGAGGCACGATTCTCAAATATGTTTAAACTACGTTGGCTCCACTTCTGACTACTTCTTTCACTGTATTACCGGCCATACCCCCGGTGGTACGGCGGGTACTTAATAGTTCTTCCCTACGATGCCACCGTAGTGCTATTAGACATAGATTGCGGTTTCAGCTGTTTCATCAAAAACTTTCCGGTAGACCTTAGCTTATTATATGCAGCAAAGGATTATGTATTTACGTCTAGTCTAGTACAAATGTATAGAAAAGGATACATCGCCATATCGCAAACATTGGCAGCAGGATGCGCCGCTAATTTCACGCCAGTCGGGCTTGCGAGAGCCCCCTAAATTAAACCAGGGGCAGACTGACGCATTTGACAACGCTGAATGCTCTCCGCAGTATATATGGCATTTCCAAAACTGCAGTTTAGCTTGATTTACGCCCATAACCATCGAGATATACCAAAACTTATGTCTATTGTGGTTTATATGCTTGAAATTCGGGCATTATCCTTGTGCCGTGAGTCCGGGTAGAGTCGCTTCGCTGGTATATGTTAGGTACCTCAGTTGTTTAGAAAAGAGTCAAAAGTCACAATCGCCATTGATTTAGAATAGCATTGTACTTTGGCTCTCAAAGGTATAAAAATGAGTTGTTGTTGGCGCGCCATCTATCGGCAACATCGCGCAACTCACGGAACGGATCTAATGAACAAAAGGACCTCATTCATAGCCTTCATTTCGCTCGATTCATTCACTCGACTAGACATTACTTGCATTATATTCGATCCGGGGCAAAAACCTAATTTGTAAATCTTTAAACGTTATTAAACGAAATTATAGAGAAACACGTTTTTCCACTCGAAGAATCCTGCACATAAAATAATGGTCCTTCTACGCCATATCTGAACTGGCTACGCGAAGAAAAGGCCAGGCGAGGGAAGACCACGCCCACACTCCCGGCAGCTTGTGCAGCATCAGATCGGCAAGCAGCGTGTTTGGTCGGTAATCCTTTCGTTATCCTACTCCTAGTGTCCGGATTTGTGTTAATACGGTGTTACTTCTCAAGTTTCAGTTGGTGAGCCAAACGACACGTCACAAGTTGTCTTCACCGACTTCTGCGATTGAAACTGTAAGTACTTTACCTTCTTCTTCCTTATTTCTCCGAAATGAGTGAATCTGGGAAAGGTTTGAAGCTTAATCTACCAAAATCAGCCGGCTTAGAAGGTGGTAAGTCGCCTTCAGATACGAGTGAATTTGATTTTAAGAAAATGTCCCTATCCGATTTTAGGAAACAAAGAGGTGTACTAAAGACAAAACTTACCTCTTTCGATAAGTATTTATCTAAATTAGATGAGAATTCGTTTAGTAAAACCCAAAGAATAGAATTATCTCTGAGGGTAGCTAACTTAGAAGCGGTATATGTTGAGTTCGACAAAATCCAAAGCAAAATCGAACATTTTTCAGATGAAAGTGAGATTTCCGATCAATTCGAATATCGTGAAACGTTTGAGGAGCAGTATTACTCAATCATTTCCGTAGCGAAGTCTTTATTAGAGGTTGGTGAAGGTTCTGGGTGTGTCGCAGAGTCAAAGCCTAACTTACACGCTAAATTACCAGATTTGAAGCTTGTTTCTTTTGACGGTTCTAGCGACCGTTGGCTTGAATTCAAGAATTCTTACTTTTCACTCATACATAATCGCACAGATTTAGATAATATACAGAAGTTTCACTACCTACGGTCATCACTAAGTGCCAGTGCACTGCAAGTAATTGGCGCGTTAGAATTCACTGGTGCTAACTATGTCCACGCGTGGGAGCTGTTGGAGATGCGGTTCCACAATGAGCGCCTATTGGTACATAACCACATTAAGTCATTGTTTACAGTTCCTAGCATTGCAAACGAATCGCCAAAGCAAATCAGATTGCTAATTGACACAGTTTTACGTAACCTACGAGCTCTTAAAACCTTGAATGAGCCCACTGAGTCTTGGGATACGTTATTAATTTACATTATAACTTCAAAACTCGATTTAGCGACGGAACGCGAGTGGGAATCATACAAGGGTTCGTTAACATCTGGCTTGCTCGGCGATTCGAAAAGTAAGTTAAAATTGGATACATTAATGACGTTTTTGCGCAATCGAGCCGACACATTAGAAATGATTAACAGTAATCACACTAAAGGCGTCTCTGTTAAACATGTTTCAAACCCCACGTATTCAAAGGTTGAAACGAAGCAGCGTTTGAAATCACATCAGGTTCAAAGTTTTGTGGCTACACGAAACAAAACCGCTAACAGCGTTCGTGTGTGTCCATTATGTAACGGTGACCACGGCCTTTATACCTGTTGTGAGTTCTTAAATATGTCTGTAAGGGATAGACAGAACATTGTAGATTCGAAACATTTATGCGTTAACTGTTTGCGATCTGGACATCTACCTAGCGATTGTCTGTTCGGCCCATGTAAGATGTGCAAATGTAAACATAATACGTTGTTGCATTCTAACAAGGTCAATGGCAACGGCAATGCGACTAACCTGTATTGCAGTGATGTGCAATACGAATCAGCTGTTCGCCCGGCCGCCATTGCCTGCGGCGGCAGCGCCGGCGGAGGTACATCGCACGCTAGTAGCACTACACTTCATACAACGATCTCGAACATTGATAGTTTAACCGTAGATAGGTCAACGCGAGTTTGCGGTACCGTTTTGCTTGCAACAGCCTTAGTAGACGTGCTTGATAATAATAACGTATTTCATACAGTACGAGCACTCCTTGACAATGGGTCGCAATATTGTATAATCACGAAAGAATTAGCGAAACGTTTAGATTTGCCTCTTTTACAGTCCACTATACAGTTAATGGGTGTTGGACAGACTGTCTCAAATCCTAATAGTCAATGTAACATTTCTATTCATTCAAAGGTATGCGAATATAATGCGACAGTCAAGTGTCTAGTTTTGCCGAGCATCACTGGTCGCTTACCTTCCCGACACTTCGATCCGCTTGATATACCAAGTACATTTCAACTTGCTGATCCCACCTTCGACATTCCATCAGAAATCGAATTACTGATTGGGGCAGATCTTTTCTGGGATTTATTATTCGAACATAAAATTAGATTATCAAATGGACCTTATTTGCATAATACTAAATTAGGTTGGATAATTTCTGGTCCAATTTACACAGACGGCTTGTGTTTAAATAATCAGGCGAGTTGTCACTTTTCTCAAAGTTTAGATACGGAACTTAGAAAATTTTGGGAAATAGAAAATTTGGACAATGTAGTCAAGCCTCTCACGAAAGACGAGTTGTATTGCGAACAGCTTTTCATAGACACCACTAAACGAGAGGAAAACGGACGATTTTCCGTGCGCGTTCCATTAAAGGAGTCTGCTGAAACCTTAGGCGATTCATTTAGTACAGCTTTAAATCGATTCAATTCTTTAGAGCGTAAATTTAATCGGAATTTGGAGTACAAAACAATGTACTCAGACTTTATGCACGACTATGAGAGGTTGGGGTACATGTCACATGTAAAAGATTATGGTTCTCCGAATTATTTTCTTCCTCATCACGGAGTATTGCGAGAAAATAGTTTAACAACTAAATTAAGAGTAGTTTTCGAAGCCAATTGCAAGACATCTTCAAATAAGTCGTTAAACGATATTCAACACGTAGGTATGCCTCTTCAAAACGATATATTCTCTATTTTGTTACGTTTTAGGCAACATTTACATGTAGCTTGTTCTGATGTGGAGAAAATGTTTTGCCAAGTACTTATACAGTCGGATCAACGAGACTTGCAACTTGTTTTGTGGCGAAATAATTCTGACGAGGCTTTAAGAATATACAGGTTGAATACCGTTTCGTTCGGGACGGCATCGGCTCCTTATCTAGCCATGCGTTGTATTCGTCAACTCGCGGATGAGTGCAATGATGACGTCATTGCTCGCGTCATTCGTGACGATTTGTTCGTTGACGATTTGATTACAGGCCATGACGACCCCAACGTCCTTATAAATATATGTGAGGAAATCTCACAGGTTCTGAAGTCCGGTTGCTTCAATTTACGAAAGTGGACCTTCAATTATGACGTCACGCAACTCAAACCTAAAGATTTAGCTATTGGCGAGTACACTCAAAATAAAACTCTCGGGTTAGGTTGGCATAATGATACAGACGAGTTGTATTACACTACCCAAATAGGTTCAGATGAAAAAACATTAACCAAACGAAATATGTTGTCCACCATTTCTCAAATATATGATCCTTTGGGGCTTTTATCTCCATCCGTAATTATTGCAAAAATAACTTTGCAAAAATTGTGGTTGTCGAAATTGGACTGGGACGACCCGGTACCTAAGTCTGTGACGGACAAATGGATGGACTTTTTAGAGTCACTACACGACTTGAGCCAACTCAGAATACCTAGGTTCGTAAGAAGCGTACACACTCGCCGCACTGAGCTTCATATTTTCTCTGACGCATCACAGGATGCATATGGTGCTTGTGCTTATATACGGACTTATGATGAAAAGGGCGTTGTAGTAAAGTTGTTATGCGCCAAAAGTAAAGTTTGTCCTTTAAAGGCGCTCACTATAGCTCGTCTTGAACTAATGGGCTCCTTAATAGCAGCTAGGTTGTACAAAAAAATCATTGATTCTATGTCTTTAATGTTTGACCATATCTCCTTCTGGACGGACTCCACTATAGTCATATGTTGGTTGCGTATGTCCCCTCACTTGTTAAAAACATTCGTTCAAAATCGAGTCACGGAAATTAATGAGTTAACTGGAGAAGCTCAGTGGTTGCACATTAAAGGCACGGAAAATCCAGCTGACTTATTGTCGAGGGGTCTTAATTTTAACTTGTTACGCAACTCTGAGCTGTGGTGGAGCGGGCCATCGTGTTTACACAACATAAATTCGGATTGGTCAGAATATAAGCGATTCCAATCTGATAATATTAATCTGCCTGAATTAAAATCAAAGGATTTAAGCTTAAATTGTATAGAAAACCATGATTTTGTAGATTTTAGTAGGTTTTCTAATTATAATAAATTAATTCGCACGGGCGCATACATGTTAAGATTTGTTTACAATGTTAAGTGCAAAAGGGATGGGCATAAACGTAAAACAGGTTTACTGCTGCCGGACGAGCTCGCCGCCGCTACGCGTATCATTTCAAGGTCGTCTCAGTTGCAATCGTTTGCGGAAGTGCACAGATGCTTATCGAGTAATTTACCGGTTAAATCATTGAAAGATAAGAAACGACTCAATCAGATCGCGAGTCTAAATGTATTCTTGGATAAATATGGTGTGATAAGGGTTGGTGGACGTTTGTGCAATTCCAACTACGATTATAATAAAAAGCATCCGGTACTTTTGTGCCCGAAACATCGATTTACATTACTTTTGTTTGAATATGAACATAGACGTTTATTGCATGCTGGACCGCAGCTGTTGCTAGCTTCCGTGCGTGAACAGTGGTGGCCATTAGGTGGTAGAAACCTGTGTCGAAATGTAGTGCATCAGTGTGTGACCTGTGCGCGTTTTAGGTGTAAAACGTTAACACCGATTATGGGAAATTTGCCGTCATCAAGGCTGGAGGCCAGCTTCCCGTATTCTCGCTGTGCTGTCGATTATTTGGGCCCTGTATACATTTTAAACCGTAAAGGCAGGGGAGCACAGCGCGTTAAAGGGTATGTATGTTTGTTTATCTGTTTGGTTACTCGTGCGATACACCTAGAACTTGTCACTACGCTGTCAACTAATGATTACATACTGGCTTTCAAACGTTTTATTTCACGTAGGGGAAAACCGATCGAGATTTATTCGGATAACGGTACAAATTTTGTTGGATCTCAGAAGGAGCTTTCTTTGTTTTTTAATGAAAATTCGGAAATTTTAAACGATTACGCTTCAAACAACGGAATTTTCTTCCATCGTATCCCTCCTCGGTCTGCTCATTTTGGCGGTTTTTGGGAGAGGGGGGTGGGTTCTTGCAAGTATCATATTAAACGAGTCGTTGGACTTGCTAATTTTAATTATGAAGAATTTAGCACTGTATTAACACAGATCGAAGCAGTCCTAAACTCCCGACCCTTATCTCCTTTATCATCTGATCCAAACGACATGTCCCCATTAACCCCTGCCCACTTCCTCATCGGCCGGCCGTTGACTTCGCCAGCTGCTGAAGATCTCACGCCGGCCACAACCACCTATCTGAGCCGCTATCATCGCGTGGAACAAGTGAGACAACACTTTTGGCAAAGATGGTCTAAAGAGTACATTTCGGAGATGCAGCAGCGAACGAAGTGGAAACATCACAGTGCCGACCTGAAGCTGGGCAGCCTAGTCATCATAAAGGAGGACAACCTGCCTCCCCTTAAATGGAAGTTGGGGAGAATCGTAGAGGTTATGCCGGGAAAGGACGGTGTCGCTCGTGTGGCCAACATACGTACGGTCAACGGCGTGATTCGACGGGCCTTCTCCAAAATTTGCCCACTACCACTACAACCAGGCGACGGAGAGGAGGAATAAGATGTAAATTATTTTGGAAGATGGTGCTTCCAAGGCCGGCGGTATGTTGGCGCGCCATCTATCGGCAACATCGCGCAACTCACGGAACGGATCTAATGAACAAAAGGACCTCATTCATAGCCTTCATTTCGCTCGATTCATTCACTCGACTAGACATTACTTGCATTATATTCGATCCGGGGCAAAAACCTAATTTGTAAATCTTTAAACGTTATTAAACGAAATTATAGAGAAACACGTTTTTCCACTCGAAGAATCCTGCACAGTTGTAGTCGAATTGATGACTTTAAATTAAGTTTGTGGTAATTATTGTATGTTTATGTCCTTTGTCATTATAAGCCAAATAGCTTTACTGCTGCAACCGGAATATACCATCGCATCGAATACACATCGAATTGTTTTTCAGGTTCCAATAAGAACAACATATTGCCCGGCTATTTAGTGTAGAAAGGCCAGCGTTGAAATAGTTTTCCTTCTTCTAAAGGGATACGAGGGTTAAACATCGATTTATAATCAAACGAGTTCCTAACAGTCCACCCCCGTAGTAGCAATACAATTTACGAATTGTGACTCTTCCGATCGTTCCTTCCAATATTTCGAGGCCCTTTGTTAGAAATTTTACAAGAAAAGGGGACGGAACCATGGCAGGTGTTTTATTGCGGTCCGCCTCCGCCACAGAGAAACCTAACAATTTTCCGTTAACTTTTTTTTGTAATACTCATCTAATGTTACGCTGGGTTCAAGAGCTATACAAAAGAGCTGGTTTTCATTCGCTGATGTGCTTATTAGCAGATTGTTTATATATTCGACATTCACCTGCGGCTCTTCACTCACCCCTTGAATCAGTTGATTTTTGGATAATATTTACTCAACAGTATTTAAATTTTTACTTAATGTAATGCGTATATTTGGAAGAACATGTAATTAGAAGGATACTTATGCTGAAAAGTTTTTATTTCCCATTTCAAAACTATTTTCTAAAAGTCTTATGTATGAGTATAACTCTATGGATATATGCTAGAAGCATAACCATACATACTTACCATATGCTTTTAAGTTCGGTCCATAGAAGACTCAGCTAGTGCCAAGTTATGAACTTTAAAACAATCGTGTTATCTGCATAACCGTTGAACGACAATATTTGCATAAAGATACAATCTTGCCGACTCTACCTTCAACAATACGGGCTTGCATTTTCAAGTTTCAGGGTATTTTAGGTAGAATACTATTTATATCTATCCATACACATCTTACCTTATTAAATAACCACCACGTAACTTAAGATTAGGGTTGCCTGGCGATAAATAACTACATGGAGAACTTTCACGTAAGTCATATTCCGTCTAATTTCATCCATAGCAAAAAAATATATATTTGTTTTAGCATTATTTTTTTTGCTTGTATAACAAACAATTCAGATTGTCAAAGAGGCAATACTGCCAGCATAATGGGTACCTTTGAACGTGCTTTGAATCAAGTACTACCGGAGGCGGCATTTTGGATAATTGTAATTTTGTTTTGAAATGATATCCTGCATTTTATACAGATTATTCTGATTCAATTCTAGACTAGATGACTTGTAAAATAAAAAACAAAAAAATGAGTATGCTGTGTGCATTGCCATGACACGATCTTACCAAAGAGCTGGACGTGTATGGACAGGACACGGAGACAATAAATAAATAAAAATATCATACAGACCAAATTTCTGTCGAGCAAGAGGCAACCCTGCCCCTGGGCACCTAATAACAGTAGAAATATGGGAGCAACAGCTGGTGACCGGGAGATGTAGTGTCAGTGTCACTAACTTTCATATAGTGGTTTGTTTATGTTGGAACATGGCTTGGATTGCTTGTTTTATGGATGGGATGGGAAATATTCACGAGTCAGTACAATTGTACCAGTCGTAAATGCCTTGTGGTCTAGAAGTTTGATTACAATCCAGACGAGCGTAAGTTCACTTAGACATATAATAATGACATTCCTCTATGTGACGATAGCGTGCTTTGTATTATGTCCTATTACTATTCTTATTAATAAAATATTCTAATTGTTTTTTTAGAGCAGCGCTATATTACTGCGAAATCTAAAATCGCTCATAGCTCACGTAGCTTCAAATGTATGGTGCAATTTAATTCACATACCTACAGTAGGCAAGTCTAGACTTCCGCGGCAGTCTGCTGTTGTGAAACACGTAGACATGAACTGTCTCTGGGATATCTAATGGTTGGCTAGCAGCTGTGAAACATAGGTTATGATAATGTTTTGGTTATGGACCAATAAATCATTTCGCCGAGGGTGGTCGGGTTAAAAATTTATGCTGAAGAGCCGCAGTAGCATGCAAATGCTTTTAAAATAAGTTAATATGCCAAAGAACAATAACATAAAAGATAGGGATTAGGGAATTTTGTGATTTCCCAGATGTAGTATTGAATTTTTGTTAGTTGGTTAGAGACCCAATACATATTTGATTTTTGTAATGTTTAGGCATTGGTGCCATAAAGAGATTTTTAGTATTATAACTTGATTAGAGTTAGAAAATGCGTCCCGACGTTTTTGACTTCTCTTTGTCAATTGGTCACCTTTTCCGGAAAGAATTAAAAAAATCAGCATAGCATCAACAAATTGTTGCCATGTATATATTTTGCATTCATCCCGCCCCTTATTATGCAGTTGCCATCTCCATATCATCGTGGTCATAATTTTACATTACGAAATACCATAAATCAAACATTGTAACAAGAGTTCGTATTTAAAGTGGGGAAGCCATCTATTTATACAGCGTGATTCGACGAAATTGTCCTACACAGTCCTTTGACACCCTCCGAAATGACTTCGAGCGATTTGACTTTCATTTACGGAAAGAAAAATTACGTTTTCGTCATTCATATTGCCTTTGAAGCAAATATTCTACCCTAGCTTTATTAAGTTGACAGCTTTTCATCATTGAAGCTTTCTTTTTTTTATGGAATTGGAACTTCGAAATTTCGATACCGAAAATATGTATAAAATTTTTTTGCTCTCAATTGAAAGTAAAACCTCTAATATTATTTATTCATTTATTTCCGTCTTGTAAAATTTACTTAAGCAAACTACAATTAACAATACATGTCTCGCAGAATCGTCGTGTTAACAGTACTGGACATTTCAGCTCCCTTTACAAAGGCCTATCTCGTTATTCATCAAACACCATAGCTTATTTTTTTCCTAAATATCGAAAAAAAATCACACAACAATTCAAACATTACTAATTTTATATTCGCATACCATCATACTTCTTGCTACATGACTTTTTATTTTAATGAAGATTTAATTAATTAAGTGTAACGTCGCCGTAGAGTCTCGCAGTCGCTGCTGGCTAATATTTTGTTATGAGATTAACGCTTTCTACGACTTGCAGTTGTTTATCCAAGAAAGCAGACAGAGCAACTGAGCGCTAGTTTGTTTATTTGTTTGTTGGGAACTTTCGAGACGTTCGCTTTTGGTAAAGTGTTATTAGCTATAATACCTACAAAATATAAGCACTATGTAATGCTAAAATTTGGGGAACCATCTTGTTTCCGTTCTCTTTGCCTTAAGGTAAGACTGGGTACCTCTTCATATTTAGTAAAGTTATTTATAATATAATTATCAAAATAAATAGTTTAAATACAGCCTTTTGCAATAATTTGTCTAGTATTTTTTGTTAGTTGTTGTAAAAACTGTAATTAATAATGAAAAATACTTCAGAACTCATAAATACAAAAAGAAAATCTCACAATTTGTATATTTATTATTACTTTTTTCTAATTCCCAGACTTTCCTCGATCCCTCCACTGGATCGATGTAGGCAGTAGGCACCCCTCGCAAACTTTATGTACCGGAAAGTTAGTCACCCCATGACTTTCCCGCTTTGTTTTGCCACAAAGACATAAGGGAATCCATGCTCTTGAGAAATGGAGGTATTATTTATTTGGACAAGTTGTGGACAGTAGCCAACTGAGCCCGCTAACTAGAGGTTAGAGGTTATCTACCAAATTTTCTTCTTTTGAGCGTATTTCACGCTGCTTCTAAATTACCTACTTGTACAATGAAATCCATAATGTGATCTCTTAGACTTAATGTTTTTGTAAAGAAATTGTGAAAAATAAACTAATTAAGTTTTATCCTTACTTCCCCGGGTAAGCTCGCGGAGTTGTCAACAACACAGCAAATTTAATTTATTCAAAGTTTTAAAAATCAACACAGCTTAAGGTAGCCTTGCCTTCCTCCGACCCATATTTCGCGGGCCGTATGCTTGACTGCTAATCAAGGCCCAATCGTATAATAAAGACCCCTGAAGTTGCCGGGTTGGTATCCTCTAGAGAGTGCCTTTTGTTCGAAGAAAATCGAGTTCAAAACGTTTAAAATATCTTCGTAATAAACGTAATCGTAAATTTCGAGAGAAAAATGATGGGTATGTTGGCCGACTTTGCTGAACTAAATTTAACTCGAGATTCCTAAGTATTTTTTTTTTGTCTTTTATTATTTATGGGCATGTGCAAAGTAATATGAGGTTTTTAATTGCTAATTTGTACTTATATACGAGTAGAGGAATCATACTATTACATACTGAAAGTAAATTTAAAAATCACAATTAATTAAACCACTTTATGTCACCAAAGATTTTCAGACAGCGATTACAGATAAATGAAATGTCTCATTGAAACTTTAACTTCAGTAAATTAAAGTAAATAAAAGTTGCCAAAGGCGATAGGATCACTCGACTCGATTTCATTCACTTTTTGACCAAAAGACGAAACCGAAGTTAACTAAAGTTGATACTTTACTCCTGCTTTGTTGCAAACTCACCGCCTCGATTTTACAAGTCTCTCTAAATTGCTTCCTGCAGGTCTATTTTTGAAATCAACAACTCACTCAAAATCGGTAAGCCGAGTGAATTCGAAATTCGAATTCATTGACCACCGTGACCTAACTATTAACACTAGTTTGCCTGTCTGCTAGTTTGGGTTCGATCCCAACTTAAGAAACGGCATACTATCAAGTTGTCCTCGGTTTTAGCGGATAGTCAAAAAGTTCCTGAATCTATTATATTTATTTAAACGTCATTGCACTAAAAGGCAAACTTAATGCTAGGAGCTAATTTGTTATACTTAGTGTCGTTAAGTTAGTAGGTATTCAAAACACAAGTCTCGTACTTACTTCGGCGTTAGTTCAAACTGTGCGACTTTTATATAATTATCAAACGAAAATAATCCGATTTTAAGTAAGCCGCTAGTTTTAAGAATAGGTACCTGACTTTGAGCTGTCCTTTCTCAATGCTCAGTTGACCAAACTACGAGTCACTGTTGTCTCAATTTCTTATCGTCACTTCCACCTGAGAAGGTTCAATTGATTTACTTAGTTGGGTCCGTCCTCCTTTGTAGTGTCGCAATGAATACTGAAACTTTGGGACCAAATTTGCATTGAATTAACTAGTGACATGAAAAGGGTTGAGAGATAAGCTAAACATAGATAAGTATATATTTTACAGTGCAGATATATTACAAAAAACGTCTTGTAAAGTAAAGTTTTTACCTGTTTTCTCATAGTTCCAAAATTTTGGGTTAGTTGAAGTCATGCCCATCGAGTTGAATTTTATGCGCAGAAAACACTGTAAAAAAATATGTGTGTTTTCTGGTGCATATCTTGTTCCTATTATTACCCATAAAATAATACAGTTTCTATTTTTTTTTATATCACGTTTTGATACTTTTCATACATAAATAGAGGTACTTATTCCATCTATTTCTAATTTCTTTATTTTTATAAGTATACGATAAAGTAGACAAACAAGCAATAAGTTTTAGTATCGACAGTTGGATAAACGATTGACAGAAGTTAACGGACACTTTTATTTATCACTTCCTCCACTATTCTGATTAATTGGGTCCAGATGTGAACGCGAGAGGCGACGTGTGAGAAATAGGCCTTCCCCTAAGTTGGAGGGAGATAACATTAATGGCGAGAAATACGATTTACTACCATTCTATTTTGGGATACCACTCAAAACAATACCCATTTGGAGTAGGAATGTTAATGAAATTACGTATCGGCACACCTAAACAAATAACACTTGAGTTTTCTCTTAAAATCTTTGAAACTGGATTTTATGAATTTGTAGACTCACATTGAAAACTACATTTGATGATGACTGCATCTTACTATTTATTCTTCATGTCTTTTGGCGATCACGAAAACTTTAAAACGATCATATGTAGGTTTAAAACTGGCGAACTAAACTTTTGGAACTCTACATTTCTTAGATAAAAGTTTATTGAGAATGAAAACAACTAATTATAAAAATACTTAGTCGGTTAAATATTAATTTTTAAATATACACACCCAGTATTAGATTTGAATTCGTTTTCATAATAGAATTGAAGTATCTACTAGCACTTATATCTTTCCTTATGAGACTTATCGCAGATAACTAAGCATTAGTTTACACTTTCATTGAATCCCAGGATTTGAGCCGCTAATCTCACCACCTTTTCAGGGTATTAAAGGTATTCAGGTAGTGCTCATGGCTAATTAGCACTGTAGTGGGAACCGGGTAGCTCCCCTTCGTAGGGTTCCGTAGGGCATTGTGCGGATCACAACTTGAGGGCCCTGGAAATGTCTCTGTCTCCACTTGTCTGAAGCTTAACTATGTGACGGTTTTTTCTTCCTAATTATTGTCTAGGGAAAAAGGAATCGCTTGTTTTTTATCAAAATGTATAAACAATAGGCTTGTTACGAGACGGAGAGCTGACCCCAATTGAAATGGGAAAAGGCTAGGATTGATGATAGATAAATACGCCGGTTTATGGAAGTTGACATCGAAAGATAGCAAGCACCTGGTTACGTGCATAGAGTGTTATTTTTTAAAAATGTGACTCATGCAAAATCGGTGAGTCAAATAACTCTTGTTCGATATCGAACGATTTTCATTCGACATACATTCCAAGAGTCCGCCATACGCATACCTCCAATAACCAACTGTTTACTTATGGCACAAATAAAATTTCAATAAATAAAAGTAATAAGAGATCATTATTAAAATTATGCATGGAAATTATCTCTTTAAAATGCCTAAAAAGCAGCCAAAATTTCCTAGTGAACTTATTCACAAGTTCTATTATATGCCTCTATCACTAATCTCGGGTAAGGTCAAAACTAAAGGAGTTAATTGAACAATTTCGGCGTGAAGCGGAGGCGTGTTCACGAAGATAGGATATTATGCAAATAGCCTCTTGTTGTTAACGATTGCATCCGTTATTCTCGCGTTCTATATATGTGGAAAACACGCGAAATATATTCCTTTACATTTCGAATCCTATACCCGTGAGATAAGGCCCAAATTATAATATACCATGTGGAGTTTATGGGCATTATATGAAACTCCTACATAGCTCGGAAGTAGACTGCGCGTCGCCACTGTTGTCTACTCAGGGCAATAAATACAAGGAAATATATTACACACGAGTCATAAAGTCCATATTGTACTGTACATTTGTCGATTTTCAGCACAGAGTTGAGGTTTTCAAAGTGGGAAAACTCAATTATCGGAGGCGAGAGTCTATAAGGTTTGCCGATTCTATTTAGTATTTGATTTTCCAATTATTTGTCAAAGGCAGAGGCATAACAGTACATAGTATTTTGATGTTTATTTGAAAATATTTAGAGTTGAGAGAGAGCCCTGTTTACCAAAATAATAGCAGTTGAGTTCTTTTAGAGAAGATATCTGAGAATTGTTTCCAATTAATTTTAAAAAGATTTTTACACGTCGGCAGATTTGATAAGCATTTAGTTTTCGATTTAGTCAAAGTGTTATTTTCTAAGGAAATTATATCTCTACATGTCATCGTCGGTATTAGTGGAATTACTGAGTAAACATAGTTTCGTATTTTTCCACGTTCATGAGAAAATCTGCTAGTTTAGTTGTTATCGTGTAAGTAGGCACATCCTCTTACTCTTGTCCATGGATTAAATAAGTCTACCGCTCTTGCGTTACTTCTTTAGACGTCAGTGAGTTTCAATCCTGTAAGAATGAAGATATAACTTAGACTATGAATGTACTTACTTATTCAAGTTATTTAAAAAAATGCCTTAACAAAATAGAGAACTTCGTAGTAGTCATAAGCAGATCATTTGATTATTTTCGACAACAACGGGGTTAGGCGTCTGTTAGATATTAGAGGCCTAAGAAAAGGTACTACTGCTAGGCATCTTCAAAACAAGTTTCAACTTTTGAAAGAACAAGACACATACGTTACAGTTACAGTGCAACCGCTGAAATACTAGTAGAGTGGACCATATAGTACAGCATACTACCTTCGGTGTAAGCGTAAATGTTGGTACTCGTAATACTTATCTAAGCGGCTCACTGTACATCCTCTTAACAGGGGACATCTAATATTAGCTAGCGTTTAATAAGTAGCATGCCACTTTAAATCGCAGCCTGTCTGCTAGTGCGGCAATAAAGTACAAATTGACATCTGCAGTATCTCATTCGACTCTATTGAAATCGAGACTTTCCTTGACATTAAACTCAATGGACCAAAGAGACCGACAGGAAGATTGTGATTCAGTTCCGATTATGCCAGTATAATGTTGCTCTCAAATTGTTGGAGTATTTGAAACACGTGGCTTGGCACCTGTAAACCTGGTACACTTGCTCTTAATACTGACATGTGATTAGGGTCACGTGTAGAGCTCTCTCTAGTTTCAGTTTCAGATAGTATTGAATTGCCGGTTCCTGTGATTGGTAATTGTTTTATTTTTCTTTTTCGCACGTGTTACGAGTCTGATTTATAAAGTTGCTTGAAGGTATTTCAACATTGAGAAGTTTTTACTAGTGTTCAGTTTGCAAATCTCTTTGCATTTAAATGTTATTAGCAAAGAGCATCGAAAAATGCTCCTTTTCAATGTACATTACTGAATAATTAATACTTGCCTTACATTAATTTAAAACTTAGGAAAAGTACCTAACAATGCGCAGTTATTAATGTATCCATCCATAAGAGTGTCTAAAGGATACTTACCTTGGACATTACAATGCTTACCGAAGGCTAGGAATAAATAAACTAAAGATGCATTGTACCACCAGACTGTACATAACATAAATTTACATAATGCAACAGACGGTTTATCATAATTTACAGCATTCCATATAATTTATATACTTAGCCTAAGTATGTTAATTCAGTTGACTGGTCAACTAGTCATGATTATTATTATTTTTTTGATAAAAAGAAGAAGCCTTTCAGAGGCCGGCCACATCGAGTGTTATAAGAGCGTTGATAATGTCTTCTTTTGTACATTACATTTCGCAAAGGCATAAAATTGTTGGGGTTATTCTCATGGGCGACTGCGCACTATCTGCGCAGTGTGATCATCAATATCCTCTCCACACTTCCCTGCGGAATCCCCTCATGTCCTTCGATATTGTTTAATACTGTAAATTATGATAAACTGTCTGTTGCATTATGTAAATTTATGTTAAGTACAGTCTGGTGGTACAATGCATCTTTAATTTATTTATTCCTAGCCTTCGGAGTATTGGAGCATTTGGATCACAGGAGGTAGAACTTTGAGAAACAGATTTCCGAAAGTTTTAGATCTTTTCAGTTATAAAGAATCTTCCTAACAAAAAACCTGGCTTTAGTGATTCACATCTGTTACTACTCTTTCTATTTACATTAGAGTAATTTGTAATAAATTGACCCCACCGCTATTGTTTTGTTCCGTCTATTGATTTTGTCAAAAGCTTATTTAGCAATTTCGCTCGAGAGCTCGTCTCCTGTCGCCCTCGTGTTGCAGTAATGGCAGTATGAAATTGCTGCAATCCAGCCCAGTTAGGGCAGTTAATACACTTGATTGTGGGGCTCCGGTTAACTCAGTGTGTCGCGCTGCGCCTGCGACGATCTTCCGCGAAATGCTGTTGGCATTTTTTGAAAAGGGAACACTAGTGATGGGCAAGATTTTTCTTACATAGACATCTCAAAGTTTACAGTTCACCAGTGAATTTGAATATCGAACATGAGAATCACAGAGCCATTGACAAATGGAAATGAACCAACACAACCCCAAGAAAGGTACTGTTTTGCAATATTTTTCTATTATCTCTCAAATGTTATATTACCCCTTTCTTGTCATCAGAGATGAACGTTTAATGTTCAACGAGTGTGAAACAAATAAGGAAATGATACAAAATTGTTTTTATAGCCGCTATAGGCAAAGAGAAGCAATTGAATTTCGTTTACGGCAATAATGGCAAGACAGAAAATGAGAATTGTATTTAACGTGGCGTAAAATTAATGTGTTCACAATAACAATTTACTCTGAATTTTTTGCTTACAATTTGCTTTCTTATCATTTGATACGTCTATTTCGATGTTTCCGACATGCGAACAAGTTCGTGTAAACACTTGTTGCCACTTCAACCCTCTAAAGCAGGCATTAACAGCTGTATGACAAATGACAAGGTGTAATCGTTCAAAAGTGACGGATAGGGACGAAGCCATTCGCATTTCGGCACTGCCCCCGCCCTACTTCCTGTTGTGTTTTCCTCCAATGTAATAAACAGTGGGTCGTCCTAAATACCCGGGGTCGTTGACCGCACGTTGACAAGGGTGGGCAACGATTAATTTTAAAATGCAGCGGAATGTGAATACGGCACGCGAGGCCGAACAATGGAATACTATGTGTAATATTTTTCAGAGCTCACAAATCACAACCCTTGCTTTTTTGCTTGTTATGATATTATTTAAGATATTCTAGTGTCATACAGGTAGACATTATTTAATTTAGAAAATAAAATCATAATATTTATACAAAAGCTTATGGTAATAAATTATGATACAGCAACTCTTATAAATTGGGTATTAGGTGCTAATGTTTTACAGTGACTAGCCAGAAATACCTGTACTATCGATTTTATTGGTTTTCTTCACTTTTTTCCACGTCTCCGTCCTATAGAAATCGTATTTTTTCTAACGATGAGGTGCCTACATATTACGAATAATAAAAAAACATACTCTTGCTGATTTCAGTCAAGCTTTCTTGTATTGACATAATATTCTTCACTATTTCGCAAAGACATGGTGTATTCTGAACCAAAAATATATATTTACAGATTTCATTGATCTATTCAGTTTTCACAGGAATATAATATTATCCAACCTCATATTTTCAATAATAATAATTTTCAGAACGAAAGTTCTTCTCAAATAAGAGCACTAGTGTTAAAAGTTGAGTAGTTACCTGTTACCATTACGGATCAATGGTATATCAGAAAATTACTCGTGTAATGAATGCTCATGAATACTTATTAATACCTTGAACCAAAACGCTACGACGGGTGGCTGTATCCACCTCTATTTGAGTGATAAGCTACAGTTCTCATAAGTGGATTACGTTAACGGTTTTGTTGCTAGGGTGACTGTTAAGTTTTGTGGCAAGATTGCTACAAAGGGTTATAATAAATTGTTTATAGAAACAATTTTGATACATAAACCAGACCCTTTGAAGTAGGTACCTATTGGAAACCAAGAAACATATATTTTTTATTATAAACAAAGATTACCCACCGTTCATTAATTATTACGGTATTATAGGCATCCACAAAAATTAAAGTACATAAATAAATAACATAAAACAAAAAACTTTATGGACAAATAAGACAAAAAATAAAATTAAAATTAAATACTATCCCTGAAAAAGGCTTTCACTCTTTGATAGTTTTAACTTATATTCATTCTACACGTGTAAAAGAGTAATGAGTGGATTGAAGAGGAGAAACAAGTATCCAAAAACCCAATAGGAGAATTTTGAGACAATCCTTCTAAAAATTTAAATTATATCTCAAACGCAGACATTATAAGAACTCACCAGACTCCATCTCACGTACAACAAAAATAGTGTACAGTATGAGTAGTGTAGTGTGTGTGTGAAGTTCTTATAAATTTGTGATCTCAAATGTGAATTTTAGCTTCAGATCTAGATGCCAAGACTAGAACTAGTACACAAGGCATGAATGAGCAATAGAAAGATATAATTCCGAATTTATTAATATAAATATTAAGCACAAACTTAAGTTATAATACAGGTAGGCACAATGTGAGTTTACGGCACTCCCAATGTAAACAAACAAACACGTGTAATAGGCCTAGTTAATTAAATATGAACCCGGGGGAGTTTGGGGGCAGGCTTACTGCCATTTTATACTGTTATTATACTGTTGAGAGGTAACCCATTTTATGCTTCCACCATAGAATAATTAATCTGTAAATTATGTTGAAAACATTTCTTTTGTAAGTAGGTAGAATTTCAATATTTTTGATGTAATAAAATGCTCATCATTTTGGATCTTGTAAAATGAAATCAATTAAAGTTATCCTCAAAACGTATAATCCTTCTAAAAGTATCAAATTCTATTATACTAAACTAATATAATTCATTATCGCCACATTATCTTTATTGTACAATATACTCAAAACAAGAAAATTACACCCCTTCAAGTGCGCGTAAACCATATCATTTGGTTCTTAACAATGGAATTTTTATTGTTATCTAGTTTGTAGTAAGCGAAGGGTTAAAATGATAGAACAATGGCGGACTTACCCCAATTCTGATGAGTCTGCTTAAAGCTTCTAGAATTAAGGAAAGTTTTTTAATCTGATCAATTTAAAGCGGCTCCATCTAGTCTCTCGTTCATAAAGGTATTTTTCTTAATAAGTATTGAACTTGAACGAAAAGTTTGATTAATTATTTCTTTAATAATTAGTTTAAGTAATCTCTTAATAAAAAATCTCCACATATCCATCTGGAGCTGAAAAATTCAGCGAGTCTAATGCCAGAAGACCGTGCTTAAATTATAATAGGTACAAGCTGGACATTTTACACCGAGACACAAGAGGGGCATTCTTTTGACGACTATTTTTCAAGGAACAAACAGTTTTCTTGTCTAGCTTCTTGAAGACAAACAGACAGTGGAATTTTAGAAAAGAAAAACTCTGTGTTCGTAAGCGCAATGTGTGAAATATTCTGCGTCGTGTCGTCGTGATTTTAACTTGAGTTTTTGCGGGGAAAAACTGCACGATGGTGCTAACAATCTATTCATCCAGCATTCGTTAAAATGTTTTGTATTTGTGGTTGTTTTTTTTACACAGAACGTGTCTCTCTAATCTTAGAGAATGCATTGCAATGGACTCTGATTTACTATTTTACTTGAAATGAAACACTCAATGAAAATCGTTCCGCTCACCGCTATTGAGTGGATCATAGATCTCGAAAATAGCACTCCAATAACGACAATTATTCTATCTATATCTATAACGACAATTAGGCTATCAGACAAAAAGTCTTGTTTGTTTTTATCTCTTTTACCACTTCACAAATAAATAAAACGAAATAAATTCATTGGCGAAGTGAAATAAATATAATTTTCAAAGGTTTATAACGAGACGAGTCAATAGCAAAGTAAATGCGGTACAAGTTACAAATATCATACCAAACTTCAAAAAGCTACGTCTTGTAAATAAACATACCACCCACGTTGTACTCTACTATAAGGAGTAGGTAAGTATAAAATACTAGCGGTGTGAAAGTTGTCTGGTTTTTCAGACGCCCATTGATCAGGGCGGGCGGCCGTCGGAGTGCTAACGAAAGCGAATTCGACACTTCTGCACCACTTAACGTCTTCACTATAAAATAAACTCGATCTAGTCCCCTTCAGATAAAGCTTATATTCCATGAACAAGTCAACTGGCGGTTGTTACATTTACTGTTACCAAGTTCGCTGTGTACGAATAGTACATAATAGTATTTGTAAACTGCGCTCTGAGATTAGGAACGTTTTAGAGGTTTTCAATTTTTGCGAGTAAAGATTTTATTTTGAAAGTGCGGTATTTTGTTGGAATGTCACGATACATTGATATACAAGTTTTTTAAAGCGGGAATCTCGTTTTTTTCAGCTTATCAATAGAGAGAGATTTTTGTTAGTAATCTTCAAGGAAATCGTTAATTTAGTGATTTGAATTTTACATAACTTATCCTAGCTTAAACCTTTTTCAAGCATTATAGCTTGTTGTAATTCGCTATGTTTTAACACAAAAACTAAATGTAAATCAGTACCTGGAGAAAAATGTTAATTAGTCCTAGCCTTAGCATCTAAAGTCTTTAGATGATATACATTATAATACAACCCATCATGGGTATGTATGTAGTTCTAGTTTCAATATTTACAAGATTTTTTTCTTGTGAAGCACTAAAAGCGACTATAATTAATCAAATTAATTAACAACCAAAGGAATTTAGATATGTGTCTGCCAATTTTTAATGTGCAAATTAAATGAACTGTTAAATTCTGTTTTGGTAGCAATGCCGAGGCGTGTGAAATTCGGTACTAATGGGGTAGCCCATTAAGGCTTCGGGGTACGCCAAAGTGGCTATATTATAGTATCATGGTTGGTCCGTGCAGGAGGCAGTTAACGGACATTGCAGACGCGTTTTTATTTTATTCTAGTCCAAGGGTGTATTAGTAAATTGTCCTGAATTTTGATACCTAAGGAATAAGGACTGAATGGATTAAATTAAAGGATAAATACTAGCACTCTGATTAGTCCAGATTAACCTACAGACACGATATAAGTACTGTAAAAGTTAAGAGTGTGAAATAAAAAATAAACCAATACACACAAACTGATTTTTTTATTTTGTTTCGTCCCAGAGGCATACATATTCTTAATTTTGCGTCAAGTATACTACTTAAGTTCAGTCTTTTTTTTTTCGGATCAGAAATATTATAAAGAATCTGAATTTAATATTTTTCTAAATTCTATTTAAATATTTCCTTAAAAAAACATCATATTTAGAAACCAACAAAATCTAATTAGGTAGACGAAATAAAAATTAATTTTTTTTTGGATTATCTTAATAACTTGGTTTAGCGACGCTTATTTTAATGTTTTACTCACAATTGTAAATATGCCATTATGCTAAGGGCATAAATAATGCCGGTCCTGAATTTATTAATGGAGAGAATTTGCGACTATGTTAATTTAAGACCTATACAACGCTGTGAATCAAAATTACTCCAATGTAACCATAAGTAAATTAAATAAATGTCAGATATGCCACTTCATAAATTATACTACTTTTGAGATAGCGCAATGAATCAATGATTCGTCCATTTATATTTATTTATAAGTGAAATTACTTCTCCTTCTCTGAGATTTAACATTTACCTTTAGGTTCTCGATACCTGCAGTTTTGTACATTGAGAAGTTAATTCATTAAGTACCTATAAAGTTTTACAAAGCTTTATTTACAAAAATTTAGTTTTAAGTTACAAAGAATAATCTTATAAAATCTCTACATATTCTACTGTAAGTCATTGAAACAAAAAAAAAGAAAAAATTAAACAAATCCATTGAAACTTCACATCCATGCCTTGCATGCATGCATGCGTTTCTTTCTCAATGACTTTTTCAGATTCATCGATGGATTTGTTTTCACTTGCTTAATATAAACAACTAGTACTAGTAGCGAATAAAACATGAAACACCTCTATAATATCGTTGCTGTGTATTGCGTCGTCTCGGAACTAAATTAACATGTAAAGAGCACGATACTGAGCCCAGCAATAGAATATGCATAAAATTATTACGATATGCTAATTAACGATTAAACTCCGAAGACTGTCGGCAAATTGATGTATGGCAATTAGGTGTATCTTGTAATTTATTTATCATATTACGTTGTTAATTCGTTAACAATGTTCCAAACAATAATCATGTGGGGTTAGTCATAAATATGTATGTTTTTGAATAATAATCCTTTGCCCACCAAAATTCAAATGGTCCAAAAAACCGGGGATTATCAAAGTGGCAGAGAAGAAAGTAAGAAGATTCACCCAGAACTTCCAGAGAGAGGAGCGAGAGAGAGAGGAAGTGAATTAAGAAGAGTTTTGAAAGAAACTCCACCTAGAATCAACTTTTACTAATGCTTCTAGTAGTTGATTCCTCCGTAAGTCTAAGCTTGAACTGATTGTGTAATTCGACGAAGTTTTAATATTGGTTTAGTTTTATGAGGTATTAGTAATACTTTTTATGGAAACAAATCATAAAAAACATTACCCCCTCTTTACGAGGCATACAAATTACCTAAAAACTTATTACTCGTACTTATTGAATTTGTGTGGCATTCTCTGCATTAATTGCGGTGCATGGTCGAAAATCTCGACTAATGATGAAAATAAAGAAAGAGTGTGAATGCAATATAAAAAGAAAAAATACCGGGCTCATTCGTTAAATCCAACGAAAGAAAAGCAAAGGAAATGTGAGCACTTGGGAATCAAGCGTCAAGTGTCTGTGAGTGCCGCGCGTCACGCCAGCTGTCTTAGAAAAATATGTGTAATATATTTCCACTATTTTTTGATAAAAATGTTCGGAGAGAAGATGATAAAGTAAGGATCATATCATACACCTTTCAAAACGTATCTAATAAACATTTTTACTCAAAGGAAATGATAGCATAAAACTTTATATGAGTAAAAATTTCTTGACGATAAGTTTAGTAGCTATAGTATAAAATATTTATAATAATATATATAGTAGTAAAATATGCGGGGAAATGAGTTTTCAAAAGCTACTTAACTCTCATTCTTTTTAGCTCTATTCAAGTTAAATTAAGTGAAGACCTCCCCTGCTAAAGGGGTATTGCCGATTGGTTTAAAGTCGCTGTAGTTTATCTAGATTGCTTCAGCTTCGTTATAGAAGCTATAAATTAGACGAGCACCTTACCGGGAATCGACCCGTCTATTGCTGATAACTAGAACTATTCTATAGACTGATATCTATCTTATGGATTTAAGAGTCTGATGCAGTAGAGTCTCTAACGAAAATGTAGAATTCAAAACTTAAAATTGTGCATTAAATTGTGGTCCAGAAGGGAATTATTTTAAGAATGAATGCGCGGAGAATTAAGTAATAGTATGTACTAACTCACAAATATAGGTTATGGTTAGAAGACTAATAGTTTTTTCTTAATTTTTAAAGAGTCCACAAGTTGTTTTCTAAAGGTCATCGGATCTCAGAACCAAAATTCCTTTTCCCCTTTCTCCCATGTGGCGGTAGTCGCATATAGAACAGAAGAACTTCGAAACAACAGTTAAAACAAACTTCGTGAAATCTATCGAACTAATAGTGTTCATATGGAAAATAGACATAATTAGGCGCCAATTTTGACAAACTTGACATGGAAGTTTCTAGGCCGGTCGGAAGTGTTGACATCTATCGTCGAATGTTCGACTGTCGCCGCACACCATTTCCGCTTCCAATATGGCGTCGATCTCCGGTCGTATTCGTAAACGGTTTAGTCCGGATTACATGCAACGTTTATTTTAATCACGACTCACTCGCCGGCTATCAAAGTGATTACCGATGTGCCGATTCATACACAAATCGATATTTGATTGGTGTTAATTTATTTTTAAAAGTTATTTTTTATGTCCATAAAGCCCATGAATTGATTCCCCTCGTTCTTCAACGTTCCTAAATCAAGCATCAACTAAGCCTATTCATAGTTAATAGTAGTACGTTAATAGTAGTACGTTAATAGTAGTACGTTAATAGTACTTAAATAGTACCTACTTAAATAGTGCAGTTCATGCAAGTCTTCATGATGTACCTGACATTAAAAGTAAATTTAGGTGCTTTTTTATATTCTATACATGAAGGTGATAAGCATGTAAGAAACACCCATTAAGGCATTTTTTTCGTTGTACCACTCCTTTAGATATAATTTCAACTAGTAAATTGTCAAAAAGTTGTAATCGTGAAAAATAAAACTAAATAGGTACAATAATATGAAAAAAAAACCACATTTACTTCAACTTACACTCTACACCTTCTAATCCCTTCTTACAATGGCATATTGTAAGAAGGGATTAGAAGGGCCCCATCACAGGAGCGGTTTGAGTGGTAACAAACTTCATAAACTATTAGCAGCGTCTGTCCCCGCTTACTCAAGCATTTTGCGCACGTACAGTCGGCGGTGGCTTTAAAATAGTTCGTTAACGATTGAATATTGTACGGAATGCTTGTAATTTTCGCCTTTTATAGAACTGTCACGTGCACATAAATACAGGAAGGGAACCGTCGCTGCGTTTTATTAACTGATGAATTTTATCTACACTTTATCTACATTGAGCATGCGCTTTTACATTGAATATTTTCATATTCATATTTTCATATCTGTCAGTTTATCCTAACTTGAGAAGGAGCTTTTAGTCATTGGAGAAATAAAAAAAATATTATATAGAAGCCTTCCTTGATCTATTTTTTTAAAATTATTGGTTTAAATTATTATACTATACATAATGAAAATCGTGAAATATAAGACATTTTGTGGAGGCATCAAAAAAGATCAAGATCTGAGATATGTAGGAAATAGAAGAATAAATTATAATTTTTTTACTGCTTCCTAAAATAAATTTAATCAAGTACTTACCAAATTATTTTGCGTGCTTTCGCCACCAGTTAGTTCATGCAAATTATTGCCGGCCGGCACCCACCCACTACTATTAGTCCCAACATGCCCGCCACCACCAGTTTGCACATGCGACACGTGTTTCGCCTCTACGCGAGGCATCTTCAGGCACTAGACCAAGCTGTTTATAGTTCGACGTATAAACGACGGAAGCACGCAAAATAATTTGGTAAGTGCTTGTAACTTTAACTTCCGCAAAGTAACGCCTGAATCGGTTAAATATATAAATTCAATCGTTATAATAATACAGTTTTATTAGACAGAAGAAAATTCAAGAGCCCACCTTAGTAAAATGAGCCTGTAATATTCAAATTTTGCATTAGAAGCGGGGCGGCCATTAGACCGCATAAAATTGGACGTAATAACTCACTTTAGGCCCGAGGCGTTTGCGAAACTCTTGACAGCTCCTTCCAAAGATTATCAAAACCCTGTAGTCAGCATGATTCTCCAAATTGCTCCCTAGATATCAATCCCTGCGTTCTGTTATGTCAGTATTTGCTGATGTAAATGTCACGAGAAGTAAGAATAATTTAAGATTTATTTTTTACTGTTAGTTAGCTAGTTCGCTAAAATCGCGGACCAGACAGCTAGGTAGTTGCGAATATTATACGTGCGCAACGCATACGTACCGCTTTACATCGCATCAGGCAGATTGGATATATATAGGAAAGGCATTGTCATACAGTGGACGTTATTTGAATTTTACATGAACGAAGCCTGAACTCGAAAAAAAAGGTTCCCTTGTCGTTTCGATAGAGTCCGGATTACTAAGAACTTAAAAGTAGAGTCTTGTAATTTCGAGTTTTGATGGATACACATTTTTTAAGGTGAAAAGTGATAAAGCCTCACTAAAGAGACCTCGATAAAATGTCATCGTATTTACATTATGTTTCTATTGTTACAGTTGTTACTCAATCCCTTCCAACAATATGTCGGGAGGATCCCACGTCTCCCGAGGGACTTTTGGAGGGGCTGAGTCCGAAATATCTGGCGGCAGTGCTCCTCCATTACCCAGTCCAGCTTCGGCGGGGGCTGCACTGGTGTCTCCGGAAACTTTAAGCCGACACAGCAGCCCCCCACCGCTCCCTGCACACCCATCGTATCAGCAGCCAGCGCCTTCATGCTCATCACATAGAGTTCATATGGAATCTCCTCTCAGGTAAAACAATCTGTTATATACAATGTTGGTATGTTTGGAGTATACATGTGACATAAGTATACCTATATAATTTTAAATATTCTAATCATGAGTAAGGGTTCAATGAGTAAGTACTAACATACTTAAAAGAAAAAAAATATTTGGCACAATAAAGCAATGATTGGGTACCAAAATGGTCTCCATTGTCGTGGCCTGGTCTTTAACGCTGGTCTTTCGTTTCTCTATATGGGTTCCGTAATTCAGTTCGGTGCCAGCCTGACCCAGTTCGATAATTTCAATGTCTTTATTTGTCGCCAGATTATCAAGTCCGCCGTCTCTATCACTTGGAGGATCGCTGTCCCTGCACCCAGTACTGTACGGGCCAGGAGGTCCACCACATCCGCCGCTGCCACCTGCTCGACGATCTTCAAGACCATCAGCCTCTCAGCCCATGCATGTGATCAGCGCGTGAGTAAATTCCTTGCATACTATTTTTATATTCAAAAGGCTTAGTATACATTATCCGACAGGACTAAAGCTGATAATGTTCTGTTACGTATAAACGTAAAAAAAATATAAAATATTAAAAAAAATCTTCGAATGAACCCCATCGAGGCAACGTACCCAGTATACTGGCAGCGTTTCCCCACTGTACCGCTAAACTGATACGTTGGGCGAAAAAGCTGCCATACCTGGGATCTCCAGTAGCCTCGATGAAGCGATTTGATAATTCTTTAAAGAACAGAACTTTCACTTAAAAAATTGAATTTAAGTAATAAACATATTTTTATCAAACCAGCCTCGATTCAACTACAAACTAGCCAACACAATAGTAGGTACTCTTTGCACGATAGGATTCTCGTCATTGTCAGGGCTGTAACAAAACGAAAACAATGTTGGCAGATATAACAATACAATACAATAACCATACAATGGAAAGAGTTTACCAGATTTCTTGTTCGCAGTCGCAATATTTTCTTAAGAGTCATCTTTCACAGTGTCATCCAGCATATTTATGGCGAGAGTAGGAACTTAAAAGGCAAGCTTGTGTCAGACCAGAATCTCCGCTAGAATTTATTTTACCTACTAAATATAAAAATCTACAAAAATTTAGTTACTTTACTGGAGAGAATAGAATACTTACTATTTGAATTTCCTCTGTATTGGGAAGCGCCAAAAAGTAATTTTCTTTTTAAAGCTTTAGAGACTGTAGTAAGAACGTAATTCTGCCGAAGTAAACCACATTTTATTACGTTTGATGTTATTAGGATGGAGTGTAGGTGTATTGAGAATTTCGTTATGAAATAAAATTATATCTGGCATTTTGCCTATCAGCCCAAATTCGTCTTGTCTTTTCGAGTAATTAAAATATTACTTTAATAAAAATGTACTTAGGTATTTTTATTGCTTTGGTATATGATGATATCCTTAACTAGGAAATTAATAGAGGAAGTCTCTATTTCATTCTGCCCATCCGTAGGTGAAAATTATGTACCCAAAATGCCACATTCGTAAAACAGTATATTCGGAAAACAACACGTTGTGTTGGCGCTTTCTGTTGTAGGTCATAATGATACTTATTTTGAGACCACGCCTACTCGTAATTGTAGCTATCCTCTGGTAAGCTAAACTGTTCAGTCCGCTACCACGAGATTTTATTAACGCAGACACGCTAGCGTCCGCGTTAAAGATTTAATATGGAATTTCTTAGTTACCTGAGTATCCGCCAGAGGCGCTGCCATACTAAATTGTTAACGAAGTCGCTATCGTCTGCGTCAATTTCATGGTTGACGTACATCTGAGGCAAACGGGACATGAAGAATTCGCTATAAGTCCTCTTTGAATATTTTATCAATTTGGCATAAGTACACGAAGAGATTCCAATACTAAAACTATCAACAGTGGGCAAAAATAGGGCTGTTATGATGACGATTTTTAGAAAGTACAGGTCTGGCAGGAGAGCGGAAATAAAATGCCAATAGCGCTCGTCACTGTACTCGTAAATATTGCGAGTCTTTCGCGCCAAAAAGGACAGCTCGTCTATTTCTACCTGATATTAATTTCAGTTTTAGACCAATATTTAGGGGGGACATAGGACATTATTTAAACTCTCTCATATTTGTGATTTTTAATTGCGTATGGATAACGAGATGTGTAAAATAAGTCATTAAAGATTAAATTTTGGAAAGTCGACGACTCTACTTTACTAAATAAATATTAAAAATCGGGTAATCTTAGAAACACACTTTTCAGACGAAGATTCAGTTTTAGTAACCCATAATGCTCCTTCAAACTTTCTTTTTCATTGACTGTTAAAAACCTCACGTAAAGAAATTGTAAGATAAATAAAAAGGCGATTCACGAGATAATATTTAAGAGACAGGCTCTTATCGGTTGAGTTCTTTCAATATTTAGGACACAAAATGAAAATACTATGTAATATATGAAACATGAACATACTGTATGAAACATTTCATAGCACTCTAAATTAATGCAACAACGTAACTCTTTCAACCGTAGTGCGTAAAATTTCCATCCATATTGAGTTTTTCCAGGAAATATGACGTCAATTATCGAATTTATTCCAGTAATTTTGCAGGCGTAAATTCACTCCCTCGTGATGCATTTGCTCCGTGCAATAAAATAAAATGAATTCTTGTAGGCGAATGCAACTGATGGGCGAATAAAATTTTATTTCCATAGGTTTCTCTGGGGTTCTTTTCCGTGGAAATATCTAGATAATAATACCATGGAATTTTTTGAATAAAAACTAGTTTATGTAGGTATGTAGGTATTTTAATTAAGATAAACTAAATATGAAAATTATCTCCTTAGAATGTAAACTGTAAAATGTTACGTGTATAATACAAATAGAACAACACATTTGTTATTCGGGACATAACCAAAGAAAAGAAATGCATTAAACGCTTGTACTGAAGAGCAAAGTGTTATGACTAGTGTTATATGATATTATTAAATGCGTCGTCATAAAAATTGACAGAAACCATATTACTTACAGTTACAATTATCAACACAATCTCAATCATTTTAGAGTCTTAACGACGTGATTTTATATTGAACATAAACTAAAGATATTGAATATTTCGCCATAAACCAATAGACGTAGAAAAACATATACTTATTTGCCATAGTTAAAGTTTAGCTTCTGTTAAAATCTATAAAAAAATGTGTAATTTATATAAGGGCTATAAAATAGAAGCATTTGGGAGTGCGATCCATAAAATTGCATTACGTTTTTTTTCAACGTCCGACGCAGATATAAATGGGCATTGGAATAGGAGAGTAGGAATAAAAAATATACTTCAGCCAATCATTGGCCGGGTGGCAGTATTGCCCGGGTGAAAAATGTCGGAAAAAACCAAGGATCTGTAATAAATTACAGGAACACGTAAAAGCTTACAACCGAATGCTCTGCAGCCTCCCCTCTTGAGAATAAAGTGCAGGGAAAACTTGGGTAATGTAATAATCGATTTACTTATGTTTTACTTTTACGACCGCGATATCCATTTTCGTGTTTATTTGCTAAAATAAAGTGAACAAGAGTAAAGGAATTTGTACGGTATTTCCAACTGAGAAACGTGTAGCAGTTACTTTTAATGGGAAAAAAACCTATCTGAAAAACATAAATTTTTAAAGAGATCTTATCGAAGACCGGAAACGGATGAAAGGCTTGCAGCTGGCAGCATGATTAATAGCAAAAGTAATGCTGTATGCTAAATCTTATAATTTGCAAGTAGGTAAATATTACTAGAAAAAATTAAGACATCGCTTTATAATGTACTTCCTCAATCGAGGTTCTTAGTTCAAGTTTGCAATCAAGAATATAAAAATACCAAAGACTAAACTAAAGTAGCATTTATCGAAATCGTTGAAATAATGATGTCGCATTTTTCAGCTACCAGTAAATAATTATGATTTAGCTGACAACAGAATGTAGGTAATAATTATTGAATTAAACTCTGAATTACACTAAAAGGTTTTATAGCCCAAAAAGTCTAAATATAGACGTTAATGTGCCGTGTCAGCAGGTTTTAAATAGCTTCATTTAGCCTAATTAGTATTACGAATACAGTGCTCCTCGCATATAATATCACGACAATAAATCAAGATTATAAAAGAGTGCGGAGACAATGTAATAACAGTGATTTATTGTACCATAATTTTGAACAAAAAAGCATAACGTTACTGTAAGTTTAATTGTTCCCCATTCAACAACAAAATATGTGTTATTTACATAAAATAAACAAAAGAAACAAGTGAAACTATTTTATGATTTTTCCAGTTGCATCTATACATTAGAGCCAGGAGTGCTATTTTTAAATATATAACATACATGTCGAATAAAAATCGTTTGATATCGAACAAAAGTTGTTCAACTCGCCGATTTTGCTTGAGTCACACTTTTCGAAAATCTAATTTTCCAGGTGCTTCTTGTCAAAAGATTGATTTCGCGTAATTGGCCCAAGAAATAAGCGCATTTACTCAAACAAACTCTTCAGCTTCTTTGAGCCATATTGGTCTACACACTATTAAATTATAAGCCACATAAAAGTACTGTGCTATTTGCTATAAGCTTCCCCCCTACATAAATATCAATGACCAGTTGCGATCTAGCGATAAAGCAGAATCGCATTTTTTCAAGACGAAAAAGCACGTCCTCGATATCACCCCAAGATCTCGTCGTCCCTAGCCGCGTCACAATTCGCACTCGCAAGGGAAATTGCATTTTCCCCACCGACTGTACACTCTAATGAAAGGCTCTCACGGCGGGGACACAATGTAGTCTAGTGCTTGGGAATTAACTCAGTATACATTTGAATAGTTACACAGGGAAAAGAGCTCGATTTTTTAATTCACTTATTGTGAATCGAATAGCAATCCACGGGGTGCAGATATGAGGGACGGTTTTGCATGAAATTACACGTTTTCTGACCATTTTCGCAGTAGTTCGGTTGTTAGTTCTATTGACCGAATACTTTTTAACTAATAAAGAATTCATATAATTTTTACACATTTCTTGTATAATTTGATTGCAGTAGGATACGCTTTAGTAGATACTGGAGTATGGATCCTGACGAACAGATTTTGGAATATCTATATCATGTGATCAATAGAGTTGGACGTTTGTTTCATACAAGACCTGTAAACGAACGATTATTATATAAAACAATACAATTAGTAACAAATATTTTATCGATAGAAATTGAATTTGATATCAGAGGAAAATTTATATTGTGTGGAATTAAAAAAAATATTTGTTTTCGGAAACTCATTTGTTTTCATAGATGTGCAGTTCAAAAATCGAGCTCTTGCATCTAGAAGAGTATGCTCCGTTTTGCATGATACCTTTGAAATTTCGAATTCTTAGGTATATTTCTACTGCAGAGAGGGCGTCAAACGAAGGGGTTGCCGAGTGTATAATGCCATGATGGAAATTTTGTGTTTAGCTCATAAGCGTACGCGTGGGAAACGGGAGGCGCGAATTCGTTACGCCTAATGGAAATTCCATGTCTATTCAATGTTTGAGATCTCAGTTGATTTAGCGCTATTAACTTTAAAAAAAATTAAGTAGGATAAAACGCGTAGATACCTATGTTTTGTATTTTATATATATTTTTTATGTAGTTAAGTTTATTGATGTTGCTAGAAATGTTACCCAAAAGTAACGAATGTATGGAATATCTTCGCAGGTTCGAAAACTTTACACACGTAATTCGTAGAATGAGAAAACAAAAATGATTGACTGGAAATGTAATAAAAGTAAATTAGACACAACAAATGAGATAATGGATGACCCTTATTTGGTACGGTCTTATTTGGTGAGAGGGATTTTATTGGGGAACTACATAATTGTGTTATCCCTGACTTCCGTATATTGCGTACGATGTTTCTTTATTACTCTTAGAAATAAATAGCTAACTGACAGACGATTGAGGCAGCTAATGATATTTATTTTATTTGCCAAAATATACACTTGACAACTTCGTCTAATATTTCTTTTTTGCGCGTTCGACTACAGGTGTCGACCATCTATCGAACGTATTATAATCAGTTACTCTAGAAACATGATTTAGATTCTATAAAACGTTTTTATTAAATTCAATCAGAATAAGTCAATCACACTATTCGATCTTCACGTATGTTATATAAAATAATGCAATTTCAAAATATAACTAACACAGGCCAATCAGAAAAAAGTTAATCAACTTTACCAACACGATGATTGAAATTATGATGTGGTTCAAATGCAACGAAATCGCCGTTGGCGTTAACATAAGTCACTTCTTTACACTTTGTTATAAATACAAAAACTTGAAGAAAACCAGAAAACCCATTGAATATTCAAGCCTTGAAATCCGTGCAGAGAACAAAGACAAAAGATTCAAAGACAAACTACTTGCGCCGCGGTTGGTATAAGGGCTGTGCCTGGTTCAGGCTTGCAGAACTTCAGTAATTATGCCAGCTGCAAGTTTGGGAGACGAGAAACTTAGCCACAATATAATTATGCCATCCGTAATTTTCGTCCCTTAAAATCGTAATATAATATCTCCATTTCGCACTTACAGTCATAGTCGCACTTTAATTTTTAATGTTCTGAACAATTAAATTCTGTGCTCTCAGTGACATGGAACAGTTATTATTCTATAACAGTAGTTCTGGAAGTTAAAAATAAATGTGTTAAGTTTCTGATGAGGAATTAGATTGAGTATATTAAAATCTAAACAAATATGAGTTTTGTTGTAATCCGACTAATATTACCTACGTTAATTAGAAGGTAGGTGTTAGGTAAAACAAAAAAAATACTACTTTACCTTACTGCTTAGTTTCATCAAGCATCATCATTAGTTGTAGAGTTTTCGGCTCTACTATTTACCATCATTTGTTTTTTAAAAATGCTGTAATGAACTAAATCTTTATAGATATATGCATAAAATCTCTTTTACCTAAATAGGTGTCTACTTATTTCTAATTACTAATGTAAATCGTCTACAAAATCCAGTAGATATCTAATCAAACTTGAATTGTCTCATAACAGCTGAAAACAGGTTTAAAACATTCTATTTCGGGAAGACAACCCTTGCATCTAAAATCCCTTTAAAGTTCAAGGATCTCCATTCATCGCATGACGTCATATTGAAGGGAAGGCGTATCATGAGAATACGAAGTAAGACCTGTTTCATAGCTGTAGGGAGCCAATAACACGATGTTGCCATGGAAACAGTATGAACGAGGGGACCCTTGCCAGTGAGGGAACCCAGGGGTTTGTAGGAACCACCCTTACAAGATATCTTTACATTTCAAACATCTTATTGACAGAAAATGCGCGCAATGTTTTGAGAGGTCAACTTTTTTTGGGTATGTATTATTTAGTGCTTTTTGGTTCATGTCCTTTGTAAGAGCTTTTTGGATGTATTGATACTATTTGTCAGCGATAGATTATGTTTAGGTAGGCCCAGTATTTCATGGCAGCTTTAAGACCAAAACAAAACGCTTGCTCGATTTTTTATTTCCTGAACATAGACAATACATTGTGAAAATCGAAATTGAGACGGAAATCAGTAGTTAGTGTTAATGTTAACCTCTTTTTTTATAAGTTTGTCAACGAAAAACTACGTAGAATACGAGAAACGGGTTGAATTTCTGTAAATAAGGCGCACAATCGTAACTGACATGTCTGAAGAACAATTTATTACCATCAGTATCTATAAAAGGCCTCTTTTGTCCATTGTCAATCACAAAGTTGTATTGAAACAATAGACACATTCATCCGTAAAGGAGAAAGCGCACCCACCCAAGTAAATACGGGTTATGCCAATCTGCTTTGTGTAATTTGAGTGTGCGATTGTAAGAACTTATCTCTATAACCGATAACAAGTCATGTGCCAAGGCCTTTTAAAGTAAATTAAACTGTTTAAAAATAATTAAATTATTACTTAAGATCATTAACATTCTGGAAATACAATCCGCTGCATTATCGATTACTTTTTGGTCAAGCTATAGATACGTTAGTACTATGAATAATTCTGTGCTATGGTGGTAATTTAAGTAGTAAGTTTGAATCCATACTAATGCGAACCCTTAGATATAATTTAACAACTGTTAATAAACATATTATATACTTGCTGTTTCCCGCAGCTCCGCCTGCGGTATATAGCCTATGTTACTCAGGGTGAATGTAGCTTTCCAATGGTGAAAGAATTTTTGAAATCGGCACAGTAGTTTTTGAGTTTATTCATTACAAACATACACACAAAAATACAAATCTTTCTTCTTTATAATATTATAGTGTTTTAAGTGTAGATAACAAACATTATTATAATTGGTCCAGTGGTTTGGCCGTGAAAGCTAACAGAAAGATTTTCGCACTTATAAATTAAGTATGGAGTATGGATATAACCGAATATCGTGCAAACAAAACATATGGAAACAGCCAGTTACTTTGATGAAAGTTTTAATTGAAAAATACCAAATTAATAATTTAGGATCAGCAATTTCGTGGCATGTGATGTTCTCGCAGGATTAAATTAAAATATAAATGAACTGTGGTCTGGACATGATTGAGATTATGTTTAGTAAATGATTTACTTTAATATATTTTTATAATTAACTTGTTTATTTAACAATAATTCAAGTACCTACTTACTACTAGATAATAATTAAATACGTAACTTTCAGTAATAATTAAAGTCTTTCAAAGAATCATATTCTCACTCGGACTTATAAAAATTCTAACTATCTTATTACTGCGGCAAGTCCTGACTGACAAGTTTAATATGCTCAAAGTATCTTTCAGGTTTCATGGTTAGTTTACTTACCACCTATTTTCAAATACAATCAGTTTCACTCTGAAAACAATATGTTGAAGTACCATATAAGTAAATAAAGAAGATAGAATTTTTTAAGATTTTCTATTTCTCAAAACTAAGTACCTAATTTTATAAACCGTAATATATCGCTCAAAAATCTGTAGAAATTCAACATAAAAATTTAAAAACAGAAACCGAAGAGCGTTTCAATTGTTAGTTACGTTTGTAATTTAAAACGAAACGGAAGTCAAATGAAAAACTCAGTGCGGTGAACTATCAAAGAAGCTGGAAACAAAGGAAGGCTTTGCCGGGAATTATGCCCTAGATTAACAGTATCCCACTGACACAGTCCCTGAGCCTCTCTATCCTTATTTAAGTCAGTTTGCTTTCTGTATTTGTAGGTGAGATTTCGTTTTTTATCTTCTTTGGTGATTGTTACATTATTGGGATTTAGAATAAAATTTATGCGACTTGCCTCTAAGGAAATTCCAACTAAATAATATTCTAACTACTAGCATTTTATACACTGATACGAGTAGACCTCCTGATCATAAAAGTTAGTACTGTAGATCAAAGTTAAACTTTAATTTCCAATATCATCGTTTTTTTTTGTTTTCTACGAAATCCACATGAAGAAATGAATTGGTCTATTCCTAGGCCAATGACCATACAAGCATGCGCTGGCGTTATAAAATACCCATCTACCACCAAGTGAATTTTGCCCTTATTGTAGATGGTAACCGATATTGTAAGCCTCAGACAAAGCTCCGATTTACCAACGGCTCTAGTACCATTCTGTAATAAATAACTGCGGAAACATTGCATGTATTTACTTACTCGGCCATTGTTCGAACTATTTCCTGTTAGTCCTACAAGATTCTATTCACAGGATTAACAGACATGAATGTGGCTTTGTGTGGCATTTCAATTCCAATTGAAGGTTCAATAGGATTTATAAGTTGGAAACTTATGGAATAGGTAGGTATGTTTAAATTAAAATCAGTCAAGTTTAATATTGTTATTTCCAACCCAAAAAATGCTAAACTAATGGTTTTCCAAAAAAAAAAAAAACAAAAAAACAATGTCATAAGGATTAAAAAGTTATAGTTTCTGTTACTACAAAATACTGGCCACTTGTAAATAGTTATAAAAAAGAAAATCATCTGATGACATTCCGATTTTGATTTTTCCTAAAATTGCAAATGCCCGCTCTTTTCGTATTGCTGCGAAATTTTTGTTGACTTAAAAATCATACAATTTTCAGTTCATTATTATAAAATTGTATATGGTCGGTTTTGTGTTATGACTAGCAAAATACACGTTAATGTAAGAAAATTAAAAAAAAAATTTTTTTTTTGTTCAAAACCTAAACCCCATTGTAAACTATGTAAGCTAAACTTATTAATTTGAAAGAAAAATAAATTGGTGTATTTTCTTTGTCCAATAGGAGTGATGCTTTAGCGACCACACTATCAGCTCTCTACGGAAAATTGCTTGTCGTGATGGGCGTTGCGTTTCCTATGGCCGAAGTTATCTCCACCTACATTCCCCCTTCGTTTTATGAGGTAAGCTCTATCTAGATAGAGTCATCCAACTCTTTTGTATGCGTCGCTTTGTCTCCAATACCGAAACTTTTTTGATTTTCATGATTGCCAGGATATATGTTAGATACCAATTTTTGTAGAAAAAATAAAATGTAAATATAGGTATTTAAATATTGTGTTTATTATATAGATAGTAATTCAGTTTTCATTAACAAACAAAATCATTCGACTCAATGACGAATGAAAATCATTTGATTCACTGATTATAGCGAATCAAATTCATTCGACTCAGCGAATTTGCGTGAGTCATATAAAGTCGAATAATTTTTGTTCATATAACGAATGATTTTCGTTCGATAAAGAAAAATTATCATTCGACATATACTTATGTCACACTTTTCAAAAATAGCACTCCTGGGCTTTTATTTAAGTTAGACACGACGAAGAAGAAGATCTACCATCAGTTTTAGCAAACTCAGTTTGACTATTTTACAATTAAAATCTGTTATATGCTTTTTCCCATACAAACATACAAAACCTTACGCAGTAGCTAGCGAATGATTTTTTTAATTAAGAATGAATGAAAAACCATTATTTGGTTTATATCAATCATTAAAAAAAAAAACGAAAAATTATACACATAATCGACGCGCCAAATTTTAAGTCAAATTAAGAAATTTTCAATTAAAATTATTTTATCAAATAAAAGACTTGTGAATGTTATGTTTAACATGTCAAAAGTGATCCTAACATGTTTTATGACTTGTTCAGTAAATTTTTTGCATGTGAAAAATATAGGAAGTCATATTAGATTTTTTTAAAGCAACTTACAACAAATGATTACTGTATGCGAGTCGGCAGCAGACTGACCAGAGATATTAGGTACTATGCTAGTTTGTATTACTAGTTTATGCCTCACTTTCATACAAGAGTACTACTTCTAGATATTCCATTTTCTATGGAGGTAAGTAGTTGGTTAGCTGAGTATTACATTATTCACTGTCAATAATTGTTCGGACCAAGGATATATGGGATGACATCGAGAATTTGACACCTGATCTTGATACTTAGCATGTTTTGTTAGTAGATTCGTGTAATACGCATTCGATTAATATAATTTTTTTCTTAACTTTTACTAAGTACTAATTAGCTTTTATGTTAGGCGGCAGATCCTTTTACTGCTACTGTCTCGATTTAATTTTTACATGTATTAAACACATAACCTCTTTATTTAATACTAGCTGTTTCCCGCAGCTCCGCCTGCGTTAAAAAGTAGCCTATGTTTGACCCCGGGTCTTCAACTATATTCATACCAAATTTCATCAAAATCCGTTCAGCGGTTTGGCCGTGAAAGCGTAACAGACAGACAGACAGACAGAAAGACAGACAGACAGACTTTCGCATTTATAATATTAGTATGGATATTAAAAAAAAATGTTGCACCCACTTAAGTATTTTTTAAATCGCTAATCGCGTTACACAGAGTCGAGAAATCTACAGCAGTAATATAACGTCATTCTTCATTTGCAGGGCTTTTACTTGTACCTATACATCGGTAGCATGGTATTCCTGCTGTATATGTACGCAGCCCTCGCACGAGACCGGTCGCGATCAGCCACTGATACTACGGTTGTTGCAAGTAAGTCACTTTTATATTCATTCACTATAATCATCATTTCATTCATCCATATCGAGTGGGTTAATAAATGGTCGATCCTGGTGTGCCCTAGTGTTAGAGTGACCGCCTTTCGACCTCTGATGCGGTTCCTTTATCGATCACCTATTGGAAGCCTTGATCAACGGCTTAACGTGCCTTCATAACCACGGAATCATTATTATTATCAGACAAACAGGTGATTCAAGCCTGCAATGTCCTAACTAAATTGGAAACAATCAAACAAAGTATGCTTCCCATGAGAATCGAATCCACGTCCTTGAAGGCGAGCGCAGTCAAGTTTTCTGCTGGACTTAGACCTCCTCCAAAGAATTCCAGCATAACCGGTTGGGACGCATTCATAGATTTTCTTCTAAATTTTCTGTCGATTTTCTTTCCGTAAGTTTGTATCGGAACCCGTGCTCGGAACAGACTAAAAATAAAAACAAACTTGTACCTTAAACAAAATGAAGTAAGATGTTATTATTTTCAACTGTTTAACCTGTTCTTAGTATTTAAACAGGATAAAGGCGTCCTTACTAATTTAATAACAGCGTTTAAAATTATTTTAATATTATTTTGTAAAACGATTTGGTAAAATGCTGCGAGCGTTTTGCTCAAGATCCTTTTCATTCCTTTCGCTCTTACTAGGAACTAAATTTCAAAGAAGACGTTAATTTATTGTTAAGGTTTAATTAATTGTGACTGCTTTTGTTTTTTATTTTTAACATGCACATCTGTTTATTGCAGTAGCGCTAGGGACCGAGCATTAAGTTTAGTCCCTTTCTATCTATACTTAAAGGAAATCTATCTGATATTATATCATGTTTGTATCTTATGAACATCACAGAAAACAAAGCCGATTTGCAATATGTAATTTGAGACAAGACAAAGCTTTGGAACGGAATATAATACTTGCTTTCCTTGTATTCGGCATATATATTACCCATGTTCGAGTCGACGTATAGAAATAGACGTATAGAAAGTACTAAGATTTCATATGCAGTGAAATAAAAAAGGATGGTAGAAAAAGTTAGTTGGTGGTAAACTTTGCTATATCTAACTCGCATACTTTGTATTGTCATGGAAACAGGCAGGGCGAGGGGTTTAATTCACGATTTCTTCTAGTATCCTTTGACTTAAAATATATTAAGTATAGTGAAAAAAATTAATCAAAACATACAGTATCTGTCACATCATCACATCGTGTATTTATTTTAAATGTATAGGAAATAGGAAACGATTTCATTTTAATTATGTCACGGTAAATCCTGTTACTAATCCTGTTATCTATGTACTTGCAAATAAATAAGAACATAATTAAAATATCTAGATTGGAGTTGAAATGGTCACCGTAGCCTATAGACACATGCAACACTAGGAGTATCACGACGACTCAAAGAATCTTTGCTTTTTCTTTCATGTGGTAGCCATTTGGGAAAAAGCAGTTCATTCCATAATAGTAACGTACTTATACTCTCACTAAAAATCAATTCGGTCTCAATTATAGAGTTAATTGGTATGACGACAAAGTTTAAAAATTGAAAAAGTAGGTAATAAATATTTCTTGATAGCATACATGTATTTAAATTAGTTATTAAAATTAACTCTTTGAATTTATGCACAGGAGATTTTTTTGTCACAATTTAAAAATCGATGGGAAATTCCATTTTGAAAATATAAAATCATATTATAACCGATGAACACATTAAAATTAAGAAACTTTCATTGAGGAACTATTTACATACACGCAATATTTAAGGTAGTTGTCGGACAAATTTAGTCTCACCCCATTACCTAGCCGTGACGTCACCGTTAGGTATCCATTATTATGGAGCGTTTGGTATCGTACAAAATGCACGTGAGTTTAACTTGCTAATTGAGATAATATGTATCTCAATTAGTTTAAGTTTTATTGACGTGTTTTTTACCAATATGCCTATTAAAGTGAGTTCTTTCATTTAAACATGAAATCGAAAAATATTCGTCATGTCTATTTTTATTATTATACAGAAACTGACTCAAGCTCATCCCCATCGGAGTCAGATTCCTGTTCATCACGAACAGAGCGCAGCACTGTCACTGCTCCTCAGCTACCACCACAACTGTTAGCTAAGAGGCTATCGCTTGGATTTGCTCTCAGCACCAGAGTTCATCACTATGGAAGCTTCTACCTACGGATGGGCGCAGTCGGTAAGACAAAATATATTTCTGCTACCTTATATTCTTTTATAGAGTAAGAGAAGTCAGTAGCATTTGAAGTACCTACATGTTAGGAGATTTGACGACACGATAATGTAACGAGAACATCATGGAAGGGAAGGTAAGAGGAAAACGTGATCTATATAGGTTTACCCATAGCAAAGTTACACGCATAACAAAAGGGAAGATGCAAATATAATATTAAAAAAATGTAAAAGAAGGGCCACTGCAACGTTTTTATGTTACATAATGTTGATATTTAACAATAATTACAAATAAAAAATTACTTGAAACGAAACGTATTTGAAAACACCAATCAACGTTTAGTGACGTCACTCCTGTTATGACAACTAATTGAGGTGGTTGTAAAAGTGAATATTATTTTATGGGAATATTAATTCCGCGTTTTAAATAAAAATGGAAGTTGGGTTTATCAAAGCAGACTCCAGGAATTTACCAAGTGTTGATATGGTTGTAACTTTTTTTGTCGAATGTGCAGAGTTTTCAAGTGTAGAAATGAAAGGGACTAAATTACTACGGTATGTATAAATCATACTTGTTAAACTTTGTATTTTATTCAGCGGCTTCTACACATAGCAGTTATTTCAGATAGAGACAAGTTTTGTATCTAAGTATTAGGTAAGTAAATAACGTGTTTCTATGTACAGTAAGCAGATTAACTAAGCATAAAACCACATATTAATCTATGCATATAACAAGTAAATTCGCCGACTTACTTCAAAGTGATCGAATAATGGTCTTTAAAGAATAATTGTCATTTCTCTTTGCAGCTTGAAACCACTTTTTTCTCAGTTTTGGGTCAGAAGGTCCAGTCAAAAACAATTTATTTGGAAACTTTGTTGAAGTAGATGGACACATTGGCACAAAACAGGAGTCAACACGTCTTTTTTTTCGGAATATTAGTAGTATTGTTATAATCACCTGATGTTGATGGATAGTCCATTTTAAATTTTTACAAAAAATATCTCAAAAGCCGAAAAATATCGCTGGCTTTCATACTTTTGCAGTATGAAAGCCAGCGACAAACAGTACGACCATTGACGGACAGGAATGACGTCATCGGAACTATAGGTCCGTTTTCGCGGGAAAATTCAAAGTGTCAATTTCAAACCGCATTTTTTCGGATAAATTATAGTGTTTTAATTTTTTTATGTATTTGTGAAATATCCTAGATGGAATTCTTAAAAATGAAAACAAAAATGAAAATATTGCATGTTCCCTATTATAGCAGAAACTAAAGGTCGTGTTGTATCAAGAAATACAGGAACTACCTTCCTTAAGATCCCAACGGAAGACCAGAGTTGGCTGTTTTGTCTGCTAGCTTATGCTGAGGTGGGTCCTTTTTTTGCAAAACGTACCTATTGTTGTTCAATATGTTGTATTTTATAACTTGTGTTTTTTGAGAAATAAATTTATTCTTATTCTTACCTAATGTCATAACAATGGTAAACAAGCAACCGAATAATCCTGGAAGGGTTCCGTTTTGTTATTTTCATGTACACAACCCTAAAAATAATCAAGGAGTCTTCGATTATGTGTATTCTTACATAAATAGACAAAAATCCAAACACCATTCGAATATCATTAGTGGTTTTGGTAAATACAAACCATTTTATCGAAATATAGAAATGAAAAAGTGCTCATTTCTTCAAATATCTCCAAATGTTCACATTGTTCAGAATGGCGAACTTTTATATCTTTGTTTTCGTTAAAGTTATACTGATATTACGATTGGTATATACACTAGTACCAAATCTAGAAAATGATGCTAATGGAGAAGTTGAAGATTTGACAAACTGTCTTAGTAATGTAATTACAACACAACTAGACAAAGGTTCACAATTGACAGTATCAAGCAAAGTAGATAAATTTTTGTCCGTTATCCATGAACTTAAACGTATTACCGTGATTTACAAAACCGATTTCCAGAAAAATTATAAGAATTTACATTACAGTTACCTTCTACTTATTAAAAAAATAGATGATTTAATAATTGAAGTCAGCAACATGAAGGAAGATACGTTTTGGAATCCTCGAGCTAAGTTTATAATTATTTTAGAAGATAACGATTTCAAATTGAACATAGAAAAGGTGTTTAGTTTATTGTTTGATTTTAATATTTTTAAAGTTGTAGTTATATCGACGGAAAATAATGAACGTGTAATTTATACTTATTTGCCTTACTACAAAAACGAATGTGGGAATTCTTCAAACATTAAAAGAGTATGCCAATGCAAGGATCTTACCATTTCTCATAAAGTGTATAATCTATCTAAAAATAAAACATTAAAAAATTGTACTCCGCGTGTAATTACACATCAGTATCCACCTTTCTCATTTTTTTCGGAAAAAAGGAAATCTAAGACTGGTGATGGACTAGAAGTAGATGTTGTAAATTTGGTAGCTGAAATCGAACAGTTTAATGTTGTATACGAATATGATAAATATTCTGAAAGATTTGGATCTATCACTAACAAAAAAGCTACTGGTCTTCTTGGATCTTTACAAAATAGAACAGCTGATTTAGCACTGGGTGGATTTATTTTATCGCCTATTCGAGGTCTTTTGTTTGATTATATCTGGACTTATTTTACATTTACAGATGATTATATGTTAATTTTACTGTCAAGGGGTGAAAAATTACCAAGGTGGTCATTATATTACACAATTTTTAAATATGAAACTTGGATGACTATATCTGCATTTGCTTCAGTCGTCGTATTCTTACTTTTACTGATAAGAAAAATATTTTCTTATTTTAACGAGAGCTCTTCATATGATATTGCCTCAACCATTTTATATATGTTTGGTTACGTTTGTGGAAATTCAGGAATTTTTATACAGCGTAGACTTAAATTTAGATCATGCCTTTGTGTGTGGGTCTGGTTTGTATTCTTTATAAACGGTTTTTATCAATCTACTCTCATTAGTTTTACTACAACAACAGGAAGGATATTAGACGTCAATAATGTTGAAACATTGATTAAAAAAAAATATGAACCTTGTATTCCGAGGAGTGTATCAAAGTACCTGAACAACTCTAATTTGTCTATTATTAGCAGTTTACAGAAACCTGCGCCAGAGTGTCTTTTAACTGATTCAGCATTAACATACCTAAGACAAAATAAGGATGTTTATACAATTAATGTGTTTTATAGATATCTTTATGTCATGGGTGAAAAAGAAAGATGTAAAATACACTTAATGCCGGGTATGCCCATTCAACGTTTGCCCCGTGCAATATTAGTCAACCGAGGATTTCCGTTTCTTGGTATATTTAACTTCCATGTACTGAGATTATCTGAATCTGGGTTATTTATTAAAAGCTTGCGCGATATAGGTTTAGACCGTTTTACGTTCCGAGAGACCGATTGTTTTGTGAGAGAATACACTTCTTTTGCGCTTGAACATTTATTAATCATTTATCTTTTGTATGTTGTCGGTGTCTGTATAGCAACTTTTGTTTTCATATTAGAAACTATAATGTTTGGAAAAAAATAAAGACTCTATATTATGATATAAGTGTGGTTTTGATTTTATATTGAACCTACATAGATACGACAGAGATACAGGGCTTCTAGTAGATTTTATAACAGAGTCAATTGTAAGTAGAGGCTAATTTAAGTGTACTAAATACTTAGTTCAGACTATTTTATAAAAGCATACATACATCTATACATTTTGCTAGATACCCTATAGCCTTATCAAGCTTTACCCACGAAAAGGCTCAACTGGCAAAAACCCAAAAAATTCTGTTTAAGCAGGATTAGTACTCCAAAAACGAAGTCTAATCCACTTACAGGGTAATAGACCTGTAGTATATAAAACCATTACTAGATAAACATAGCTTTATTCGACAAAAATTTAGCATATAAATAACAACCATTAAAACTGTCTAGTTGTACAGTTGACATTCATTAAATTAAACTATTTTAATACGGTTTTATCGCGTTTATTACTTATTTATTTACACCTGACGTTTCAAACACTTTACAGCGTTCATGGTCGCAGGCAGACTAAGTTAAAATTTGTCTTTGATGTCATAAGATTACAAAACAACCGCCTGAAATTTTATTGGGAACTATTCCGATTCACGCAGTATTGGCTCACAGTATCTAAGGGTCTTGCAGTCTGCTTCCGAGTTTGCGATTTTATTAAGTTAATGACTGGGTCCCAAGCTGGCGGTACCTGCCATCCATCCTCTCTATTGAAATTAGGATGTTTTTTAATTTCAATAGCTTCACGTAACATCCTTGGAATGAATCTGTTTTCCTTTGCAAGGACTTGAGGATTATCAAAACGCATATAGTGGTTGGGTTTGTCTAGAGCATGTTCACAGACTGCAGACTTGGTTGAGCGTCTATTTTTCATGTCAGCAATATGTTCTTTTATACGAGTATTAATGCTTCTCTTTGTCTGCCCAATGTATGATAAACCACAGTCACAGTCAATTTTATAAACTCCAGCATCTTGCAATGGGATATTGGATTTTACAGGTCTTAAAAATTGGTTTATTTTCTTATGCGGCTTGTAATAGGTCTTGATTGAAGCTCGCCTAAGTATGTTACCAATCTTGTCCGTGACTCCCTTTATGTATGGTAAGATGGCAGGAAAACGATCAACTGTGTGCGGCTTGGGTCAACTTCTGTGACATATGTGTGGGAGGCTGAGATTGTTGCTTCTTAAGACAGACTTGACTCGGTGAAGCTCCTCCTTAAGATGGTGGGTGTCACAGATGCCGTGTGCTCTCTGTAACAAAGATTTGCCTACGGTAGCTAACTGACATGGATGATGGTAAGATTTACCGTTGAGATATTTGTCTGTGTAGATGGGCTTTCTGTACACAGTGTGACTGATACTATTGGCAGGATTTCTAGTTATTAAAACATCAAGAAAGGCTAATGAATTTTTGATCTCAGGTTCCATAGTGAATTTAATTTTACTATTAATGGAATTTAAATGATCTAATAAAACAGAGACTTGAGTTTTGGGGAGTACAACAAAAGTATCATCTACGTACCGTTTGAACATCTTCGGCATAGCCAGGGTAAGAGCCTTCTCCTCAAGGTCTTCCATGAAAATGTCGGCAACAATGGGAGAGACTGGAGACCCCATAGCTACACCGTCAATTTGCATGTAGAATTTGTTTTCCCAGAAGAGATAGCCTGATGTTAAGCAATGCTTAAGTAACTCTGCATACTCTTGAGGTAGATGGTGGTCCTCAAGCCTTCTCTTGACAATATCAATACAGTCATGCAAAGGTAGGCTGGTAAATAATGACTGTACATCAAAACTGACCATTGTGTCTTCATCAGTTAATCGTAGATCTTTAATTAAGCTGATAAAGTGATAAGAGTCCTTGACATTAGTATCAGTATGACCACAAAGTTGTGTTAATATCTTCACCAGGTGTTGTGCTAGTTTATAAGTTGGCGAATCTATTTGGCTTACAATTGGTCTTAATGGGTGGTCTTGTTTGTGTATTTTTGGAAGGCCATATAATTTTGGTGGTTTCACACAGGAAGGCACGAGCGACGTTGTCACATAAATAAAGAACTTCTAAAGTACAAATGAGACTGCATATTATCACATTCTTCCCGGGTTAAGAAGATCAATCATAGTCCTGAAGGTAGGTGGGTGGACGTCTTTCTCTCTCCGAACGCCTAAGTGGTGGTTGCGGACTTTGGGCTGTTTCAGGCTCGGGTACATCGCCGAGTGGCTCTTCATATCTCTCTCTCTCTGAACGCCGAAATTGCAGTCCAGGACTTTGAGCTCTTACAGATTCTGACACTCTACTGACGGACTCATTAGATAAATTGTCATTAGATTCCGCCGAGTTCCAACTGTCCGATTCTTCACTTTTAGAGTTTGCCGATGGTGCAAGGTGTCTATTAGATACCACTAACTCTCGACCATTCTGAAGTCTAATGTGTGAATGTAGATTGTTAACTTCCAACAAATCTACCTCTTCAACAAGGGAATCATACTTGCTTTTTCTTATTTGATTTTTATATAGATCGTCAGCCATGTAGGCATCGATTGTCCACTGGCCGATCTTCGTGGATGATTAAATAGGCGTTCGTGTGGTGTGCATCTAGTTGCAGTGCACCATAATGATCTTATCGAGGACACATTCCCAGCTAGTTATTGGCAGATTCATCGACTTTAAAGTTAATTGTATTGTTTTCCAAATGATGCCGTTAAATCGTTCAGTCTGTCCATTCCCTTGGGGATTGTATGGCGTGGTATAGCTTGTAGCTACGCCTCTACCATGCAGAAAGTTTTTCAGTTCTGCTGATATGAATGCTGTCTCTCTATCCGAATGAACATATGATGGTAACCCAAAAATGGAAAATAATGTAGATAATTTCTGTATGGCAGTTTCTGAACTGAGATTAGAGCAAAGATATGCAAAAGGGAATCTATAGAACTCATCGGAAACTCTTAATATATAGCGGTTATTAGTAGTGTCACCTGGCAACGGTCCCTTAAAGTCTACTGAAATTCTTTCGAAAGGTGAAGTTGCTTTTATCAATGTACCCTTTCGGCAAAATCTTGGCTTTCTTTCGGCACATACAGTGCATGTTGATGTTATGCGTCTGACATCTTCAACAGAATATGGTAAATTTTTAGATCTTACCCAATCAACCATGCGAGTTATTCCTGGATGACATAATTTTTTGTGCAGTTCGAGTAAATTTGAGTTTTCCAATTGAATTGATGCTGATATATTTACTCTTGATAGCGCATCAGCTACTACATTATCTTTTCCTGGGCGATACAATATTTCAAAATTATAATTAGATAGTTCCAAAGGCCAACGTTGTATTTTGTCATTTTCAATCCTAGAGTTATATTTTTGATCGAAATTAAAAGCTACTGATTTTTGATCTGTAATCAATCGAAAAGTTTGACCTAAAAGAATTTGTCGCCATTTCTTAATGCTTTCAAGTATGGCAGCAGCTTTTTTCTCGATGGCCGAATGATTTCGTTCGTGAGTATTTAAAGTTCTTGAAAAAAAAATGCTACTGGTCGTCCATCTTGGGTGAGTGCCGCAGCAATAGCGTGATCGGATGCAGCATTTTCAACAGTAATCCTTGGATTTATGACGTTGATGGCTGACTTTGCAATTTCCGTTTTTAGTGATTTAAATAAATAAATCTATTGTATTGGGTACAAACCTGTAAAAATAGAATAAGTTGTTTGCAGAAATAAATAAAAAAATGCTTGTATAGCTTCTATTGAGAGAGGGCAAATTGTAACATTTGGCAATTTCCTGAAATAGGTGTAAATTTTCATCGTGATCGGCTTGATCACATCCACAAATCGTAATGTCACAAATCGAAGGCGTTTGCCTTGTAAACCTTCTTTTTGAATGATATAATTAATTCATAACATTAGCTGATGATATGACCTCCTCATTATGGAAGTGCCTAATGAGAAGAGTTATTTAGTGTCATAATTTAATGTAATTATTGTTTTTCTTTATTTAATGTTATTATAATTTTACCTATATGGATTTTAAATCATCTGAAATAAAACATATTTTTTATTATTTTTTTATTTTAATTGCTCGTTGAAAAGCTGCCACGCCATTAGTGACGCCAAATGGTATACGGCGGAACTGATAAAGATTACCGCATGCTTCAAATGTTATATATGGTTTTTCGTTTTCTAGGATAGGTATCTGATGATAAGCACTACGCAAATCAATTTTGCTGTATATTTTGCGTCTTGTTACTTTAGCGACGAGTTCATCTATTGATGGTAAAAGATAGGCGTCAAGTTCCGTAAATCTATTTATTGTTTGAGAGTAATCAATTACCATCCTCAGAAGGTGGTGACTGTAAATCAGTGCTAGTCATGCTTGCAAGTCTAGCGCAATACTGAGCCGCCACCTATTGAGACGTCTGTCACGCATTTTATCTATCTTATACTTTGCTTGTAAGACCTTTCCTGTAAGTGATGGATCTATCAATAAAGTTTATTCTATTCTATATGATTTTCATTAGAGGTCACGAGAATTTGAGCTCTCCATGGTGAGCGACTAGGTTCGATGATATTGTCATCTCGTAATTTTTGTATTTCTTCTTCTATAAATTGATGATCAGTCTCTGAATGTCTTCTTGACTTAATAGGTATTGGTTTATTAAAATGTAATAAATTAGTAAATAGGCTGACAGGTTCAATATAAGCTTGTAGTAAAGTACATAGTTTTAGAGTTGGTTTAGATCCACCAAATTTCTTTTCAAGAGCATTATGACTCTTACTACTTAGTTTTTGTTTTTAATTGGTCACTTTGGCATTATGAGTAGGACACTCATAATGCCAAAGTGACTAATTATAATATCAGCACAAAGTTAATCATTAGTTTGGCATTGATGTTTTGTTTTTGTATCGTTAATTTAAGTGTACACATTCCGTTTACTTGTGTGCATAGACTGGATGTAGCCATTGTAATCTTCTGATTGCATGATTTTATTTCAGCTTACACAAATCGACGAGACGCCTGTCAATGAAATTTATAATATTGTTTATCAGGACAGGCACCATAGCTCTTTTCAGATCCGTTGCTAATATTATGCAAGATAATGTATAAGAAAATGAAGAAGTACTTTATTGGGTAACATCGTCATTTCTGGATGTTACACTAGCCGATACTTGATGCTCTTTACTGAGACATACTTTAAAAAAATGTCCTTTCTTTCCGCAGTTTGTGCAAAATGTATTGGACGCTGGGCACATCGATCGTTGTTGGCGCCTTTGATTGCCACAGAAGTAACATATCATTTTATTCTTTGTTAGTGGCATTGGAGATCTAAGAGTGGAACCAGATTGAGCGCTATGACTAGCGTTGTTGATAAGCGGAACGTTTTTGTTAGAATAATTATTATTATGTATTTGTGCCATTTCCAGCGATCGGGTTTGTCGATATGCAGTGTCGAAACTACAGGTACATTTTCTAGTAATCTTTTTCGTATACCTGATGATGATAATCCAGCGATAAAAGCATCTCTTATGTATTCACTCTCATTTTGTTCCGCGCTTACTGATTTAAAGTTATAGTTTTTTGATAGTTGTTTTAATATCTGAATGTATTGGTCAATAGTCTCCCCAGCCTCTTGTCGGTGTGATAATTGATATCGCGAATATATTTCATTAGGTGGTTTTATGAATAGCACATCTAGTATCTTTAAAGTTTCATTGAACTCTGGTACATGCTTAATATATAGATAGGGCTGGAGATAAATGATTTACAATTAATTGATACCTGCAGTCGTCGTTTACTTCAGTTCCTTTATTTTTATAGCTTGTATGAAAAGAATTGAAAGTTTTTTTCCAATTAATCTATAAAGATTATTCGTCCGAGTTGATCGGCTTCGAATCGTTCAGGCTTTAAATATTTATCTATACTTTATTTTGTCGAATAAATTGTAGTAGCTATATAAATCATTACTAGATAAACATGACTTTATTCGACGAAAATCTAGCATATAAATAACAACCATTAAAACACAATTAGTGTTAGGGATTAAAAAGGTTGCAGTTGCAGCCGCTATATACTGGCCAGTTACAAATAGAAAAAAAAGTAAATTATTCTATGACGTTCCTGATTTGATTCTATGTCATGATCATCTGAAGATTTTGCCCGCTTGTTAAATAATATTGTGAGAACAGTTTTGATATATTTTAAATACAGTTTTATATTAATTTGCCACTACACATTGTTTTATTTGCCGTTTTATAGTAACTTGTTCAATTAGACAGTTGACATTGTCACAAAAATAAAAAACTTCTAAAGTACAAATGAGGCTGCATATTATCACAAGAACGTTAATTTTGGGTATCTTAATTACCGGTTTCCATGCCTGGGTTAAAACTAGTAGTTCTGTGAACAGTAGACCTCGCAAACAGGTTACTTGAAAACGCCAACATAGAGCGATTCATATATTCAGATTAATGATATCTATGATTAAAAAGGTGAACTAAACATGGCCATTAAAAAAATAGATCGAACCAGTAGTTCCTGAGATTAGCGCGTTCAAACAAACAAACAAACTCTTTAGCTTTATAATATTATATTAGTTTTAGTATAGATAACAAAAACATATCTGATATTGGACATTTATTACCCATTAAATATAAAAATAGGAACTAAATAACTAATTTGAACAACCCAGTGTGTTTGTTTGGTAAATATAATTAAAAATACATTAAACACTGGGAAGTAATCATCGTCTTTTTATGTTATTTAAATGTTCATTTCTTAAAGCTAGTCACAAGTTTCATATGGTGTAGAATGAATATAATTTACTTGATTATTATTATTCAAATTAAATTAATATCATGGGTTCATTCATTTACAACCCATATTGAAAATGATATCGATCCAAAATTTAATGACTTAAAAAAATGTGTAGGTAACATCATCACTACACAGCTAGACCCGGGATCACAAATTACAGTATTCGATAAAGCGGATCAACTTATACGTGACATCCATAAACTCAACCATGGAACCATCATTCACAGAACTGATTTTAAGAAAAATAATAAACATAAACACTACAATTATTTATTCGTTATTAATAAAAATAATGACTTGATAGACAATATCGAAAACCTAGAAAAAAATGCATTTTGGAATCCTCAAGCCAAGTTTATAATTGTCTGTGAAGAAGATACAAAAGATGAAATAACAGAAGTATTTAAAACATTATTCCATCATTATATTTTTGAAGTTGTGATTATAAAAGAAGAAGAAGAAGGATATGTCGTTTATACTTATTTTCCTTACGAAAGATATGAATGTGGAAATTATAAAAATATAAAAAGAATCAGTAAATGCGAGGAAATTTCTGTCGGTTTCGATATATTTCCAGATGTAGGAGCTAGAAGTATTAAAAACTGCAGTCTTCGTATAATTACTCATCATTATCCACCTTTTTCAATTTTACCTGAAAAAAGAAGTTCGAAAGAAGGTTACGGGTTAGAAGAAGAAGTCATGAATTTACTATCTGAAATGGAACAATTTGATGTGACCTATCAATATGATAATGGTTTCGAGAGATTTGGATTTGTTATCAATAGCGAAGCAACCGCGCTGCTTGGAATATTGCAAAATAGAACTGCTGATATAGCATTAGGTGGATTTATTTTAATGGCAAATAGATTTCAAATGTTTGATTTCATTTGGTCGTATTTCACATTTACAGATGATTACGTAATGATTTTTGCATCACGTGGTGATTATTTACCAAGATGGGCAATATATTATGATGTTTTTAAATATGAAACATGGATTTCTATATTTATTGTCACAATTATTATATCGTTAATACTTGTTTTTTTAGACAGAATATTTTCCCATGTCAAAAATACTTTTTCATATAATATGCATTCTTCACTTTTCTACATGTACGGATTAATTTGTGGAAACGCAGGAATTCATCTACAGCGTAGATTGAAATTTAGGATATGTCTTTTGTTGTGGGTGTGGTACATTTTTTTTTTAATCTGTTATTATCAATCTTCTCTCGTTAGCTTTACTGCTATCACAGGTAAAATTATCGACGTTACAAACGTAAGAGCATTAATTGAAAGAGGCTATAAACCCTGTATTCCACAAAGTGTATCATGGTTTATCAAGTACCCTCAGTTGTATAATGAAAATAATTTACAAGATTTACCACCAGAGTGTGAAGTAACTGAAAGGTCAATATTGTACCTTACAAAAAATAAAGCTACTTTTACGATCAGTCCTTTTTACAAGTATCTTTATTTCATCAATGATACGATCAGGTGCAAAATACACATTATGCCAGGTACACCCATACAACGTATGGCTCGTGTAATGTTTGTAAATCGAGGCTTTCCATTTCTGCACAGATTTAACTATCAAGTACTCAAACTGTCCGAGGCTGGCTTGTTTATAAAAAGTATGCGGGACTTAGGAATAAAGAAATTATTGCAAACCGAATGTTTTGGAAAAGGGAAAGTACCTTTTAATTTTGAACATTTGCTTATTGTTTTTGTAATTTATGGCGTCGGAGTGTCTATCGCAATTTTCGTTTTTATACTTGAAAAACTTGAATTCAATAAGAAATAAAGTTTTCAGGTTGAATTTATATTTTAAACAAACTATGTAGGTAACTTAGAATAAAAATTTGCATCTGCTGCAGATTCATTGGTAGAGAAGAAGTGTCTCTTCCACGTCTCGTCCACCATTATACGTCTACGTCAAAATTAAGTGCATAATATGAACATTCCATTTTAATTTATTCGGTCATAAAAAAATACTATCGATATTTTACATATTTTTGTAGTAGCAAATGTTCACTACTAGTTTGTATTTATAAATACATGTTCTGCAACATTGTAACGAGATCAATAAGTTTTATTAGTGTGGCGTGCCTCCACGTATTTTAAAATAAAACTTTAATTTTATTGTATAAAGTTTCATTAAGTTTTTAAGTTGTATAATATTAGTAGACCGCGCGTCTCGTAGTCTCGCTGCCTCGCCAGTCCGAATACCATCTTGAGACTGAACGCACGTTGCTTGCGCTCGCATTCGCGCTCTCACGTAAACCCATCTCCCGCTTGATCCGTTCCTTCACTTTTCTCACCTTTATTTTGTGCTTGTCATAACCTTCTGTTAATCTTTAAGTTGTCGGTGTGCTTGCATTGTATTTAATTGTGCTGAACTTTAAATTATAGTGTTAAATTGGAAACATATTGACTTTATTTAATTATCCCGCATCAGCCTCATAGCACAATAGCCTAACACTCATCATACACATTCCGCACGCACCCCGCTTCATATTGGTGACCCAAAATGAACGCTAAGGATGAGCACTGAGAAGGAAGAATTTGAGATCGCGATGGAAACATTTCGTGTCGGAGTGAAGGTGCCGCCGTTTTACCCAGAAAAGCCCGCGCTTTGGTTCGCGCAACTGAAGGGCCAATTTCAACTGGCGAATATCACGGCGGACTCCACAAAGTTTTATTACGCGATTGCACAACTAGCACCGCAGTACGCGGCAAACGTGAAAGACATCATCATCGCACAACCAGCTAGCGATAAGTACGAGAAGGTCAAGACAGAACTTGTGAAACGCCTGTCAGCCTCCAGGGAGAAGAAGGCCCAAGAAACAGCTCCTGACCCGTGTGGAGTTAGGAGTCAGGAAGCCGTCTCAGTTTCTGAGCCACCTTCAAAATTTTGCAGGACCTGGTGTTCCTGAGGAGTTCCTGCGGACTATTGAGACAAGTCGTCTCCCGTCAGGTACGCAGACCATCATCGCGTCGCAGCCAAAGGCCAGTCTCGAGGAACTGGCTGACTAAGCGGATCGTGTCCACGATGTCGTCTCCCCCAACATGCAAGTGGTGTCTACCTCATCAGCCCCCAGACCTTCGTCAAATAGGAGCGATGACGTAGGCGCATAGGTTGCAGAGCTCAACTCCAGAATTAACCAGATGTCGAGAGAGGGCCATCGTCGACCGGCAAACCGGAATCGAAGTCATTCCAGACCCAGGACAAGATCCCAGTCCAGTTACCGAAAGTTCCCGAACTGTTGGTATCACGCCAAATTCGGGGACAAAGCAGATAGATGTGTAAAACCGTGCGAATATAGTAGTATATAGTTCGGGAAACTTGTCAGGAAGCAATCTGTAAGTGCGGCCGACGATTGCTTAAACAGTGGTCGCTTATTCGTGACAGACAAAATTCAATTTCTGGTGGATACAGGCAGAGACTTGTGCGTATTTCCGCGTATTTATTTTAAGGGTCAACACACTCGGACAGACTATGAGTTGTATGCGGCCAACGGTACGCCCATAGCGACCTACGGGCATGTTAATTTAGTTTTAAATTTAGGTTTGCGCCGTGACTTTCCTTGGCAATTTATTGTAGCCGACGTTACAAAGGCGATAATAGGTGTGAATTTCTTATCATTTTTTAACCTTGTTGTTGATTGCAGGAATCAACGTTTAGTCGATAACAATACTAGACCCTCGACCGTGGCTTTGCTTGCGAAACCATGTGATATCATTTCTTCGGCCAAGAGTGTAACTGGTGAGTCTGATTTTCACACTGTACTAACATCACTCGACCAAATGGTACACAGCGCACACCTAAACACAACACAGTACCTACATCATATTCGTACTACGCCCGGCCCACTCATTTCTTGTACACCCCGCAGGTTGGCCCCTGAAAAATTAAAAATAGCCAAGGAGGGGTTTGCTTCTATGCTGCAGTATGGCATAGCCAGACCCTTCAAATCTTCTTCTATCCTCACCCTTACACCGAGCCCCTAAGAAGGATAACGGGTGGCGTCCATGCGGTGATTAGCGGATGTTGAACGCCAGAACTGTACCGGACAGGTATCCCATCCGGCACATACAGAATTTTACTCACAGCCTTTCAGGATGTAAGGTCTTTTCCACCATTGACCTGATGAAGGCCTACAATCAGATTCCCGTCTTTTCAGAGGATGCCCACAAGACCCCAATCACTACGCCCTTCGGACTTTACGAATTTCCGTTCATGACGTTGGACTTCGAAACGCAGGTCAAACTTTTTAGCGTTTTGTGGATGAAATGCTGCGTGGCTTGGGCTTCTGTAGGTCTAAAATCGCCACTTTGAGCAATTCATCAAAACGAATTCATTTCGTGAATTCCTAGCAATTCCTCTGCAATTCTTCTGTTTTTTGTAAAATGGACACGCATCATTCGCAATTCATCAACAATTCAGTTCATTTCGTGAATCATTTGTCGTGTTAATATTGCCATAGCAATAAAATGAAAAATGGTTCTTCACAAACAAAACCGATTTATTATTTTTTATATAATTCTTTGTTATTAATGATGTTAGACATACTGTGAAACAGGAAATTAAGATTATTGTTTATTTGTCGTGCTTATATTGGGATTTGCGTACCGTATTTATGCGTTTATTGCCACTAATAATTATTTTTATTAGTGGCAATAAAGTTAAGTCTATCATATCAGTCAATGTCAATCAAGTGCAGTCATCTGTCAACAAAAAATGGGTTTTACGGCCGTGGATAAAAGTCTTTTAGGCTCTTCTTATTTTTTTTATCTTCTTTAGTCGGGGCTTACTATCAACTCTATATTTTATATAAATAGCGCACAACACAAAAGGAAGGCGATACCTAGGTACTTCTCTATAGAAGTACCATGTGGGCGTTACCTGCGTGCCCCGCACGTGAAGCCCACGTTTAGCATCGCCATATAAAGTTAAGATTCAAGAGGCTTAACTGGCACACAAACATGATACCTAATCTTATTTTTGTGATATCGTTAGTACTAGTAATGATTTTTATGGTGATATGATGTTAATTCGTAAAGGCACAGTCGGTTGCTTTGTTTTTGTGCAATCACAGAAATAAGATTAGTTAAACGAAGTGCTATGTATCGGTCAGTTAATCCTCTCAAATCTCAACTTATATGAAGAAAAGGAAACTCATCGAGAAAAGGGAATGAATGAATGAATTATTTATTTGGCAATACTTAAATACACACAAGCTAACACAATACATAATATAAAACTAAAACTAAAACCTATGACTAACAGCGAGTGTGTATTGAAGTAACAACCAAAAAGGTCACAGCTCAGCGAAGATCTTTACTCACAAAAGTAGTAGTGAGCAAAGCACTGATATTCTGCTGTGACCTGACTGGCTATCGACTCCAAACACAAACACAGAAACAAAAATTAATTAACCTAGACAGATATTAAAAGAAAAAGAATGTGTAAACCCTAAATACACTTGCTTACACCCAGAACGCGCAATATCACAAACAATTTATAAATGAAATAAAATAAAACAAAAGACAAACAACAGAACAATGAACCTTTAAATGGCAAAGTCCGCTACAGACCAACCAAGTGGTATACCTACTTTTTGTTTTTTAATAAAGTTTCTCTAAACTGTAGTTTAAATGAATGTTTGGAAGATAATTGCCTTATAGGAGGAGGTATATTGTTCCAACAAGAGCTACCATGATCTCTTAATTCTATCCAACAAATGCAAGTGAGTTAGCGGGATATGTGCCCTACATTACATCCCATAAAGCGCTATCACGCCCACTCACTCGCATTTAGACGAATTTTATATATCACGGTAATCCCCCTATAAGTATCGGTTTGGTCGGTAGATTCGCACTGCGACGACCTACCTTTAGATGTTCACACCTCATTTAAGCGCATGTTGTAAAAAAATTTTCAGACAAACCGAGATCTTTACATGAAATAATAACAATTTAATAAAACGTTGGTGATCATAATTCTCTTAGCAATTTATTACGAAACCTTATTAGTATTTGAAGAATTTAAACAACATTAGATGATAAAAATTTGCTTGACGAATCAAAACAGTTTTAAAACTTGACGAATTTTACCCTAAAATCAAAATTACAAAGTATTCTCACTCCACCATTGAGCAAATTTTTGTGAAATTTGGAGAAATGAACTGTCGATGTTGCTGAAGAGTAACTTTTTATGATTCTGCTATTTGACAGTAAAGCAATTCTGTAACTGCTATTTGACAGTAAAGCAATTCTGTAAAAGTGACCCATTTTACGAAATTCCATAGAAACTGTCAACCAGCAGAATTGAATAAAATGAATTGGTCGTGATTCATTTTATGAACTGGCAAATTATGATCATTTTAGGATTTGCAATGTCATTCATATTGTGATCTTAATGTGATTCGCGCAAAGTGGCGATTTTAGACCCACTGTTATGCGTACTTGGACGTTTTTTTTGATCTTCTCAAAGGATCCAGAAGAACACAGAAGACACCTCCCTGCTTTGTTCACCAGGCTGCAGGAGTATGGCATGGTCATCAACACTTCGAAGTGTGTTTTTGGTGCCTCTGAAGTTACTTTCTTAGGCTACCGTATCTCTGCCGAAGGCACAAAGCCCCTTTCTTCTAAGGTTGATGCCATCCAGAACTTCCCTGCGCCCAAAACTTTACGTAAGCTTCGTAAGTTCTTAGGTATGTTGAATTTTTACAGACATTTTATTGCCCAGGCTGCCCAGCATCAAGCTCTTTTGAACGCATTGCTACAGGGTTTAGTCAAAGGTTCTCATCCTGTGCATTTTACATCAGAAGAGTCGGAAGCTTTTGAAAACTGTAAGAGAGGCCTATGCCAAGCTATCGTTACAGACGCATCCGACACAGTTATAGGCGGTGCGTTGCAGCAGTTAAAGAAGAAGAAGGATGAACCACTTGCATTCTTCTCTAAAAAGTTGTCTCCTGCGCAACAAAAATATTCCCCCTATGACCGCGAGCTTCTAGCTATTTACGAAGGCATTAAATTTTTCCGATATATGGTCGAAGCTAGGAACTTTGTCGTGTATACTGACCACAAATCCTTATGTTTCGCTTTCCATTCGCGTAAAGAGAATCATTCTCCACGTCAGTTCCGACACTTGGACTATATCTCGGATTGAAGAGATTGATCAACCTATCAATCTCGGTCTAATAGCAGACGCTCAAGACTCTGATCCGGAGCTGCAGCTTCTCCTGGAAAGCCCAACTTATTTAAATCTGAAGAAGATGCAACTGCCCGGTGCTAAGTCCAAGCTTTATTGTGAGGAACGGGATGGTTGTGTGAGGCCAAATATGTGCCCAAAATATTTAGGCGTAAGATTTTTGATAGTCTTCACTCTCTTAGCCACCCAGGGGCAAATGCCTCAGTAAAATTGGTTGCCAATAGGTTTGTTTGGCCAGGCATTAGGAAAGTCTGTAGTGAGTGGACAAAGACCTGCCTCGCTTGTCAGCGATCTAAGGTCACTCGACACGTCTCCTCACCCGTAGGATCTTTCATTCTTCCCACTTCTAGATTTACCAACGTCCATATAGACCTGATAGGACACCTTCCCTTATCCCAAGGATTTAGGTACTGCCTCACAGCAATCAACAGGTTCACACGATGGCCTCTACTTCAAGCCACCAGTAAAGTACCACTCCAGGAAATTACCGCTGAAACTGTAGCTAAGGGACTTAATATCAGGTTGGATCTCTAGATTTGGGTGTCCTGTTACTATACGGATACGGATAGGGGCAGGCAGTTCGAATCCGCACTGTTTAAACATCTGTCTAAACTGGTAGGTTTCCAGCACAGGCGGACCACTGCCTATAATCCTGCTTGCAATGGCATGGTGGAGAGGTTCCACAGACACCTGAAGGCTGCTATCACTTGCCATTTCAACTCAAACTGGGTTGAATCAATACCTTTGGTCTTGTTAGGCATCAGGAGCGCTTACAACGAAGATTTAGGATGTTCCTCAGCCGAGCTTACATATGGTGAGCCGCTGAGACTTCCAGGTGAGTTTTTCCAACCCAGCGAAGATGTCGATACTGACGTGACAGACTACCTTGTTGAAGCCTGCACCAGCGTCTCGTCATAGCAAGCCATTAATTTTTATTTTTAAAGATTTGGCAACAGCTTCACATATTTTCCTTCGGGATGATACCTGTCGTGGCGCATTAATACCTGCATACTCAGGACCTCACGACGTGGTAGAAAAGGGGATAAAACTTTTAAAATAATTTTACGTGGCAAACATGTCACAGTATCCATAGACCGCGTTAAGCCGGCCTATATACTGTCTGACTCCAACACCACACACAACACCCCACTTAATACTACCACAAACACTAACATTGAGATGCAGCCGCACACACCAATCACTCCATTAGATCACAGTACACTTCCTGAGCGAGGAAATGATATCCGAAGATCGCGTTCAGGCCGTACTGTACGTTTTCCATCCTATTATCGCCCTTAACGGGCTCTGGTGATGTTGCGTGCCTCCACGTATTTTAATTAAAACTTATACTTACTATTGTATGAAATTTCATTAAGTTTTTAAGTTGTTTATTATTAGTATTTTAAGTTTTTATTTTGTAAATATTGTTTATTATTTATAAGACTAAAATTGTTAATTTTTAAATTATTTCATTTAATAATTTGTATATTTTTTTATATCAACATACAGGCGGACAAGTTTTGTAGATTTATATCGCGCTCGCGATATAGATATTAACGCACGTTGCTTGCGCTCGCATTCGCGCTCTCACGTAAACCCATTTCCCGCTTGATCCGTTCCTTCACTTTTCTCCCTTTATTTTGTGCTTGTCATAACCTTCTGTTAATCTTCAAGTTGTCGGTGTGCTTGCATTGTATTTAGTTGTGCTGAACTTTAAATTATAGTGTTAAATTGGAAACAAATTGACTATATTTAATTATCCCGCAACAGCCTCATAGCACAATAGCCTAACACTCATCATACACATTCCGCACGCACCCCGCTTTACTAGTAATATAAAAAGGAATACTTATATAAAAATGCCTTAGGTACTAGCACGGTAGACCACAATTAGATATTTAGTCGTGATTGTCACAATTCAAGTGTAATAAAATTACATAAATTAAAATCATATTCATGAGTTCATCTTCAACAGTCAAGAGATCTTAAAGGGTTTGTGAAAAATCTTCATTTCTACCTTCGGTATTGAGATTTCATAGTATTACGTTTAATTAAAATTCAAGAATGTATTTGTTTAAGTAATACGGAACTGCTATAGGTAGAAAGTACTAGAAAGGTTCTAACAAAAACTGCACTTTGTAAAATTGCACTTCACTGCACTTTTAATCTTAATGAATGTGATGAATGATCTGTAAAACATCGATCTCATGTGATCTTTAACTTTGAAGTTATAAATAACTAGCTCTTTCCCGCAGCTCCACCTGCGGTATATAGCTTATGTTACTCAGGGTGAATGTAGCTTTCCAATGGTGAAAGAATTTTTGATATCGGCACAGTAGTTTTTGAGTTTATTCATTACAAACATACACACAAAAATACAAATCTTTCCTCTTTATAATATGTATTAGTGTAGATATCGTCAGTTGACCTCTTAATATAATAACTCTTAAAATTCACATTTTATGAGTTCATTGAAATGGATTTGTTATATTGTTATTTTTCCTTTTTTTAAACAACGAGTGAAAAAGATAGAACCGCAAAATAGAATAAAATTATGAAAAAAGGGCGGCAAACCATACCTTTTTTTTTGCATATATTTAGGGACTTTCCAAAATTTAGATAAAACAGTGTGACTCGGGAAAAACAACTTTTATTTTACGCACACAATCAGTACATTCTTTTGCAATCATCTTCAGACTAAAAACTAAAGTGGGTGACAGACGTGCGAGTAAGTACGCGACTTTATGGCTCGACGACCTTTTTTTGCCCGTGTGTCACCGTAAATACGCGTACTTTAAAACCGTCGCGCAAGTCGTCGGCGATCCAACCGGTTTGAAATTTTGCTCGTAGCTCGTCTCGGCTCGTACGTGTGGCAGCACTGCGAGCCGCGAGCCGCCATTAATAGCTGGTTTACACACGATCCAGTGCTTTCACGGACGCATTTCTATATAAAAACCCTACCATTGTTTGTCTTTTGATAGCTTCATCTCTTATGAATGCATCCAATTCGTATAACCACTTTATTCTGGAAATATATTGGTTAGCACCAGCCCCCGACCGTGTAGATTTTTTTATTTTATCAACTTATAAGTATTATGTTTATCTTTTATTTTGTTTTTGACATTCGAATTAGTCAAACCCCCAATATTCATTCCTAGACAAATATTTATTAACGCTGTAGCCCTAGATTCTCTATCCTGGTAATAAATTGATTCTATATTTCACAAGCATTCTTATTGACGGTCAATACCGTGGATAATTTCGTGTCCATGACGCCACTGCATTGCCGCCACTGAATCGTGTGTAAACTAGCCATTATTCCTAAATAACACAAAGCTTCTTCTGTCGAAGACATCGCGAGCAAGCTTCACGTGTGTCACCGACGTCGAGCCGAGTAAGTTCGCAAACTTAAAAACCGCGTACTTTAAGTTTGTACGTCTGTCACCCACTTAACCATAATCTGTCAAAACATCTAATTTGCCATTGACAACCAAATGTAAAAAATAACAGAAAACGGCAAAAAATTTAAAAGCAGTAATTTATCCGACACGGCCATCCTGTTCTTCATCTGTCTCAGATGAGTCATCTTCGGATGTGATCCATGGCTTCATGAGGTCAGCTGAGGTGGATGTATTAATCGGACCTTCAGTCTGTCCTACTTTCTTCACAGAATAACGATCATTTCGATTACACTTTACTACTTCGAAAGCACCCAAATATTTAGGAAATAGCTTAGATCCTTGTGAAAATTGTGTCTTTTTAATGGCTACTAAATCACCAAATCATACGTACGTTTTTTCGCTTCTTATTATAACTTCTTATGTTTTCTTCTTGTATTTTCTGTATTGATTGATTCTTTAGCTTTACTTCTTAATTCAACTCTTTTCTTATTAAAAATCTGAATCTTCTCTTCTTCTATCAGTTTGTAAAGTTCGTTATCTTGATCCCTCATTTTGGTGTCAAAAAGCAGCTCAAATGGAGTTATCCTAATGGCTCTTTGTAATTTTCCGTTTAAACATCGCTGAACTCTGGGCACACGACGGTACCATTTCGTTGGGCACTAAGTTTACTCATAACTGATATTATTATTTGATGAATACGTTCAACCTGGCCGTTGTCCCTTGGTTGTCCTGTAGTGATAGTGTAGTGCGTTATGTTTTCATCGTTATACAGTACTGTCGGAAGTCATTAGCCGTCGTTTGTGTTATTAGTAGTTTAAATGTCAGGCAATTGTTATTGGTAGCAGTAGACAAATTAACCAGCTCAAACTTAGCTCTGTTTCACCTATAACCTACAATAATAACGTTATTCCTTTTCGTAATTCTGTAAAAAACTTAGGTCTCCATATTGATATCACACTCAGTTGGACTACTCATGTGGCTGAAATCAGCCGCTCTATTAATATTGTTCTTCAACAGCTGAATCGTCTCAGAATTTTTTTACCTATTAAAACGAAGATTCTTTTGGTTCAAACCTTAGTTTTTCCAATTTTGGACTATGCAGATGTATGCTATCCGGACCTTAATCAAGATCTTCTAAATAAGCTAGATCGTCTAGTAAATAACTGCATCCGCTTCATATTTTGCCTCCGTAAGTATGATCACATATCGCCTTATCGCTCCGAGCTTAGATGGCTACAAATTCGTCAACGCAGAGAGCTTAGGCTTCTGTGTACACTCTTTTTGATCCTAATGAATCCTCAATCTCCTGATTATTTAAAATGTAATTTTAAATATCTATCCGACTCTCATGATCGTCAACTTCGCTCTTCTAATTCTCTCTTACTAAGTACTCCTCTTTTTCGCACCAGTTTTATGGCTAATTCCTTCACTTTACAATCTACTCGACTTTGGAATGCTTTGCCTGCTGATATTAAGGAAAGTCCTAACAAATTTTTATTTAAAAAGCGGGCACGTGTGAACATTTTGGACTCGCTCAGTTAATGAAAACTTCTCAATGTGACTTGACTTCATCATTGATATTTGTGTAGGTATATGTATATATATATATAGGTATATATTTAAAATGAAATAGTATTTGTGTATGTTTTATGTATGTTTACGTAGTGTATAAACTTAAGTTTTTGATAAAATTTGCTCTATAAGTAATACATTTTTCCCCCTTAACTTTTTTGCGCCAAACTATCTTTCCGTTTCTCCCAATGGTTGACTGGTAGTGAATGCTCTTAGCATTAAGTCCGCCAATTGTTATAAGTATATGTGTACTTTGTGGAACAATAAAAGTTTTAATAAATAAATAAATTAGCGGTAAATGCAGCATTTAGATCAGTAATGACTCTTTCTGGCGATTCAAACGTTTGTTGCTGAATTTTCAATTTGTCAATCGTCTCTTCAGTGCTTAAAGTCTTAACTGGGTATCCATCCATGTGAATTTAGTATAAGCATCTACCACTGTAAGGATATAATAGGTTGGGGATATAGTTTAATTGCATTTTTTTAAGAAAATTCAAAACATTCTTTAATATAGTTTATTTACATTTAACTAAAGTATGTAGGTGCCATTTTGTTCGATTACTTTTTGCTATCTTGTAGGTAGGGGCATGATCCCATTGCTACAGAAATTTTGAGGCTTCTGATCAAAATACCGCGACAAGTGGTTTTGGCAGTCCTCTCGTGATGTTAACCTGATACTGCCTAAAGAATTCTTAAGAGACCGAAACAGGTGGAAATCTGAAGGTGCAAGGTCAGGACTATACGGCGGATGCATTAACACCTTCCAGCCAAACTCTCTTAATTTTTGCTGAGTGGCTAAAGATGTGGGAGGTCTAGCGTTATCATGATGAAAAACCACACCCTTTCTGTTGATTCCTTCCGGCCTTTTTCTTTCAACTTCTTGCTTTAATCTCATCAGTTGTTCGCAGTAGAGTTCAGAATCGATGGTCCTGCTTTGTGGTAACAGCTCATAATGAATAATGCCCTTCCAATCCCTCCACACAGCATCACCCTGTTGCGAGTTAACCCGGGTTTCGCCACAGTCTGTGAAGCCTGACCGGCCTTTGACCACGACCTTTTTCACACGTTCTTGTCGTAGGTGATTTACTTTTCATCACCAGTTATCAGCTTGTTCAAAAATGGTTCGGTTTCATTACGTCGTAATATAGAATCACAAATGAGTACACGGTTCATTAGGTTTCTTTCAGTGAGCTCGTGAGGTACCCAAATATCGAGCTTTTTTGTGTACCCAGTTTTTTCAAATGCTCAAAACTGTTTAGTGGTCAAATCGCAGTTCTTCAGCTACGTCCTAACTATTGATATGTTGATCTTGCTCCACTTTTTCAAAAATGGCATTCATTTTATCCGTAATAGGGCGACTAGAGCGACGTGCATCTTTGATATCAAACTTTCCGAATTGAAAACGCTTAAACCAAATTTGTGCTACTCTCACAGACACTGCACTAAGTCCATAAACATCGCAATTTTTTTTCGCGGCTTGCGTTGCATTTTTACCTTTTTTGTAGAATATTTTTAAAATGTATCGAATTTCTTGATTAGATAATTCATCTTGACAGTAAGAAAAACAAATGAAAATCACACATTTTTCCAATTTAAATTTCGAATTATCTTCTTTAAAATTTAAACTTTTAATGATACCCAAACCAGCCAGATACAAATAGTATAGCCAAAGAGATTTTATTACAAGTTCATACATACCATATGCCCAACCTAAGACTTTTTCCCCAACCTAATATAATACTTGTAATTCTTGTGAGTCAAGTCATCGGTTCTAAGTGATCAACGTGGTATGTCGACAATGGGGCATCGCCTTTATCAATCGGGTGAAGGAAACCTTCTCTCTTACCTCTTTTGTGAGATATCAGGATACATTCAACGTAATTATCGATAATTTTTCTTACTTTTTCTGTTAAATTATCAATATAATATTCTCTATTATTGAATTCTTCTGTTTTAACTATCGCAAAATGTCCCTTTTCATACATGTTTTTAGGTATAACAATTAGTTTATTCGCATCTTTCCATTTGTATAATATTTCATTTTGCACAACAAAATCCTAATAATTTTCTGTCTCCAAAATTGTCTTATATAGTCGTCTTCATTTTGTGCTTTCTTTATACGAGCTATAGTTTCCGTGAGTATTAAATAGATAGGATATCTACTCAGAGCATCTGCGTGTTTCATACGTGTTCCTGGTCTGTATTCAATTTTGTAATCAAATTCTTCCAAAAGTAATGACCAACAAGCAACTCTGGGAGGTTAGTTCTTTTAATGCAGTATCATTGTAAGAGCAGAGCAATCTGTGATAATCTTAACATGTATCCCTAGAAGTTAGACTCTAAATTTCCGAAAATAACCTTTCAATTCTAGGAATGATTGAACAGCTTTAATATTGTTCGGTTTCTTAAAATTAGCTACAGCTTTAATCTTTTTTAAAGAAGGTGTAACTTCATGATCACAAATAATATAGCCAAGATATTGGATTTTCTTCTTTAAAAAGTGCTATTTTTTCCAATTAAATTCTAAACCGAATTCTACGGCTCTTTGAAGTGGTTTTTTTAAGTTTGCTTATTCCTTCTTCTTCTGTCTTCGATGGTATTATTAGGTCGTCTAAATATGTCAACAGGGTGCCATCTATTATAAAGTCACTAAAGATGTCGTTGATGAATTTACAAAGGCCAAACGGCATTTTCATAAATTCGTATAGACCTTGTGGTTTTACAAACGACGCATACTTCTGACTTTGTTCATTTACCTTTACGTGCATAAAACAGGTTTTTAAATCAAGAGGGCTATAAAACTTTGCCTCTTTTAATTTGTCGATCTGATCTTCTATGATGGGTAGAGGAAATCTGTCTTAAATTACTTTCTTGTTTAGTCTTCTTGTTTAATCTATGCACATTCTTCTTGATCCATCTTTGACGGCTAAAAGTATTGGGCTGGCGAAATCAGATTTGCTTGGTTAATTTACCCCTTTGGTTCAACCATTCTTCTATTTGCTCATTTACAGCAGACATTTCTATAGGAAACAGACGGCGTGGATTTTGAAAAACAGGATTTTCGTCGGTTATTATTTTTTTTCAATATTACTTTCTTTCTTTTTTCACATTCAAAATTTTTCGAATCTTTTTAGTATATTCAGAATTTTCTATGTCATATTCAAACTCATATTCATTCTTCTCCATTGACAGTGTCAACAACAGCATAGATTTTTCAAGTTCAAGTTCATTTTCAGGGGAATCAAATGTAATTATTTTTTTCCCATTAATATCTTGGCATGTTTTTTACGACGGGCCGCCTACCTAACGTCAACCCTCCTTAGGAATGTGTCCTCAGCTCCCGCTTTCATGACGCTTTCCCTTCTGGAGGCCTATTTTTAGTAACTTAAATAGTGAGCCCCTACTACCTGTTTATTTTTGTAAGAATTTAAAATGAATAAATTATTTGATTTGATTTTTAAAATGTGTATCGAATAAAAGACGCTCGTCATCGAACGAAAAAAAATATCGTACAAAAATTATTCGACTGGCTGATTTTGCGTGAGTCACACTTTTTAAAAAAAGCACTCCTGAGTGATTCCATTCCTATTATTTTGGCCTGTTTTACGACTGGCTGCCTGCCTAACGTCAATCTTCATTGGCAACGCAGAATGTACATTTAGACTGATACCACTGGTTTTTTTCTCATTGTATTTGACGACACCTACGCGCCACGGGAAGAAAGCGTGTAATTCGTACCGTTTCGCAGTATCTTTCGATTCAAATCAAATCCATAATATCTTTGGAATGGAATGTCCGATTTCATTCATTCAAAGAGTAATTTACATGTATTAAACCATCCTCGAATATGAAATAATTTATTTGAATAAGGATCAATACCGAGTAATGAATAATATGGCCTAGTTTGTACCGGCGTTACTAATGCATATTTCAACATGAAAAAGTAGTTGTTGTGACGTAATTAAAATAGTTAGACATATGGTACCACGGAATTTTTTGTATATCTGTTTTAAGATGTACAATATTGTAGTACATTATTTTGATCTATCTCTTATGGTATAGCCAGCGTTTGCAATGTAAGAACAAAAAATGTGTCAATTTACGACATCACATTAGAAACCTCTAAAATTATCAGTGTTCCTCTACTATATTATGCATGTTTTATACAAATAAACCTTCCACTTGAAACATCCTATCTATTAAAACAAACCCCATCTAAATCCGATGCGTAATGTTAAAGATTTAAGCATATATAGAGACAGACAGGAAAGCGACTTTGTTATACATAGGGCGCACTGTAAGTTTCCGGAACTGGCCACTTACATAAACAATATTAAAAAATTTATTGCAACATTTGAAAATAGAACTCTTTGGCTGTAGAATGCAGTTTGTTTCATCTGACTGTCTTTTGTTTTTACCTTGTGGCGCCATTTAAAAAATTGTGTGTCTGCATCAACATGGATTTAACTCGGGAAAATTTTCGTAGTATGATTTTTTACGATTTTAAGTGTAATTTGACAGCTCAACAGAGCATCGCTCGGCTTGAAACAGCTTTTGGCAATGAAGCACCATGCAAGACAACTGTTTATAGCTGGTTTGCAGAATTCAAGCGTGGTCGTATCAACCTCAGTGACGAATCTCGCGATGGTCGGCCGTCCACCGCTGTGACCAACAAAAACATCAATGCTGTGCGCCGTATGATTGAAACAGACAGGCATGTGACCTACCATGAAATTCGCGCATCCTTAGAAATAGGCATGAGTCAAATACAATTAATCCTACACAAACATTTGAGTGTGAGAAAGCTGTGCTCGCGGTGGATCCCACACAACTTGATCGAGGCTCAAAAAACGGACCGCGTCACTTGGTGCAGTGCCATGCTTACCAGATTCAACGAAGGTGCGTCAAATTTGGTGTGGGACATAGTAACAGGTGACGAAACATGGATTTATTGCTACGATCCCAAAACAAAGCAGCAATCGAGCGTATGGGTCTGTCAAGATGAGCCGAAACCAATCAAAGTGGCGCGCGTGAAAAGTGCATCTAAGCGGATGATTGCTTCTTTTTTTAATAAAACTGGACACGTGGCTACTGTTGCTTTAGAGAATCGTCGTACAGTGAATAGTGACTGGTACACGACCATTTGTTTGCCGGAAGTTATTGACGAACTCCGTAAAAATAACCGTAAACGCCGTATCATCCTGCACCACGACAATGCTAGTTCTCACACGGCCAGACAGACAAACGACTTTTTGAAGGCGAAAAATGTAGAACTCATGAGTCATCCTGCATACAGTCCCGACCTGGCACCTTGTGACTTTTTTCTGTTCCCAAAAATTAAGAACCAATTACGCGGTCAACGATTTTCATCACCAGAAGAGGCTGTCGAGGAGTATGAAAAACACGTTTCAGAGGTCACCACAGAGGAGTGGCACAAAAGTTTTCAAAACTGGTTTCATTAAATGAAAAAGTGCATAGACGCCAAGGGAGATTATTTTGAAAAACAATAAATTAATTTTGTACCTTTAATAGTATTTTTTCATATTCATTCCGGAAACTTATAGTGCGCCCCACGTAATAATATGTAATGAAATGATGATAAATACCGGACTGTTCCTTTTATCCTGCATACTTTTGATATTGACGATTTTCTCGTAGAAAATCGTGAAAAATTTCAAAAAGAGTAAGAAATTTAGTGAAATTTTACCTACGAGAAAGCAGTTTCACGTAGGTAAAATTTCACTAAATTTACACACACTTCACTTAAACCTTTTACAACAACATAAAGTCTTAATAAATTACGAGAAGAATGAGCATAATAACACTTTCTAGCACAAAAAATCACTTGTCAATTGTTATTTTATTTATCATCATCATTATTTCAGCCGCAGTCAGTTCACTGCTGGACATAGGCCTCCCCCAATGATTTCCAAAATGATCGGTTGGCAGCAGTCTGCATCCAGCGTTTGCCTGCGACCTTTTTCAGGTCATCTGACCATCTGGTCGGTGGATGTCCAACGCTGCGCTTACCGGTACGCGGTCGCCATTCGAGAACCTTTCTGCCCCATCGGCCGCACTAATCCGCTGGGCTATGTCGGTGACTTTTGTTCTCCTACGGATCTCTTCATTTCTGATTCGATCTCGAAGGGAAACACCAAGCATCGCCCTCTCCATAGCTCTATGGGCGAACTTGAGCTTTCTTATGAGGCCCATCACGTCAAGCCCAGACCACGTTTAGGACCCATATGTCATCACTGGTAACACACACTGGTCGAAGACCTAAGTGTTAAGGGACTATGGTATTTTGGACGAGAAGACACTACGTAGCTTCCCGAACGCCGCCCAGCAGAGTCGGATTCGACGAAAGACCTCGTCCTTGAAGCTGGAGTTGCCAGCCTGGATCATCTGACCCAGGTAGACATTCTGGTCTACAACTTCAAGGGTGTGACTCACGACAGAAACCGGTGATGGCGTAACATGGACATTACACATTGTGTACGGGCCATAGCACGTACAATTTGCAGCGTCAGCGTGGCGCTTGCACTCACAAAATTATACAGTGTTCACGTTCAAGTCCGCGGCGGCGGTCCGCGAGTGTTGTTGCGCTCATATATCATTGTATCGATTTATCAGTTTCAATATAGGTACATCTTTTCTATTAGAACTTTCTATCATTTACTATCATTCTCTATATGTCTTGGTAACAAACCATACACATTGCCTTGGTTTTGTCCATGTTCATTTTAAGGCTCACCTGTTGGGAGACCACGTTGAGGATGGTACTTAAGTCCTCCAGCGACTCCGCCATGACCACGATATCATCGGCAAAATGAAGGTGAGTTATATAGTCGCCATTGATGTTGATGCCAAGTCCTTCTCATTCCAGGAGTTTGAAGGCATCTTCTAGAGCAGTCGTAAACAGTTTCGGAGAAATGACGTCTCCCTGTCTTACTCCTCTCTAAAATGGAATAGCCCCCGTGCTCTGCTCCTGTACTCGGACTGACATGGTGGCGTTGCTGTACAAATACTTCAACACTTTGATGTACCGATGGCCAATGCGGCACCGCTGGAGAGACTGAAGCACCGCCCATGTTTCGATCGAATCGAAGGCCTTCTCATAGTCCACAAAAGCTAGGCATAGTGGCCGGTTATACTCTTTGGTTCTTCTGTATAACCTGCCGAAGTGTATGGATATTGTCTATGGTACTAAACCCTTTTCGGAAACCGGCTTGTTTGGGAGGCTGGAAGGCATCGAGCCTGTTCGCGAGACGATTCGTGATTATCCTCGAAAACAGCTTATAGATGTGGCTCAGGAGTGTGATGGGTCTATAGTACTTCAATAGGGTATTGTCACCTTTTTTGAAGAACAAAACCACCACGCCCCTGTTCCACGCCTCTGGCGTCACGCCCTCGAGCAAAACAGAATTAAAGAGCTTCTGAAGGATTTTCAGTACCGGCTATCCACCCGCTTTCAGAAGCTCTGCTGTGATTCCGTCTTCGCCCGGCGCCTTGTTATTCTTGAGCTGTTTGAGGGCAATCCTAATCTCGTACAGGCTGATGTCCGGGATATCTTCGGTATAGTGTCGGGTAAGCTTGGCTCTTGGGTCTTTGGCCAAGATTTCTACGGGTTTGGCTACTGAAGTGTCGAGTTGTCCGTAAAACCTCTTAATCTCCCTCAGCACCTCGGCTTTCGTCGATACCACGTTGCCATCCTCTGTTTTCAGCTTGGTCAGTCGGCTCTGCCCAATAGACTCCACCTTTGCGAAGACTTTGGAGCCTTTGTTTTGCTCCATCGTCTCCTTAATACGTTCTGTATTGAAGGAGCGAGTATCGTTCCGCAAAGATTTCCGGATTTGTCTATTGAGCTGCCAGTAGACGTCGGCATCTTCGGAGATCTGCAACACCATAGACCGTCGCTTAGCCATCAGAAGTAAGTGGGCCCTCTGAACAGTATGAGGAACATTTGCGCTGCGGACTAAGTTAGGTCGCTGGACGCCGGATGGGTTAAAGACTTAGGCAAATGTTATTTTAATGTGAATAAATAAAATTGCACCGACTTACTCGCCTTTGTCTTTTCCTTTACATTGTCCATTTCCTACACGAGCCTATGCAGCGTTTAGATACCCTAGTGGGCTAGTTGCCGATCCTAAAGATATTTTTTAATTTTTTATATATATATGAACGCAGGTCTCATGTTTGAGCTCTGAAAAACGCAAGCGTAAAGGGTTCGAAAATATGGACGTGCAATCGCTCTTTTGCGCTTAAAAAAATTGTGTTGTCTGTATCTGTTGATGATCGCTTAACGTGCCTTCTGAAGCACGGAATCATCATTATTATTATCAGAAAATCAGTATACTGATACATTTCGACAATGAATGACTTCTTCAAAAAACTTAGTAATAATTGGAAATAGCTTAAAGCCCTCAAAAATTGATGATGACCCGTGGGCTGATTTTGTTGATTTATACATGGAATTAATTAGAACTAATAGTTGTGTGTCAAGGCAACTACTTTCAGAGGCAGTTAAAGTTGAAATATTGTTAGTGATTGCTAAATAAAAACTTTTGTTTAGCGATCACTAACAATGTGAAACTTTACTGAAGAAAATGCAAAAATTGTCTTGTTTAGATATACGAATCTATTCCACATATGATGTATTGGCGGCTTTAGGTTTATTAGTTGATAAGTAATTGTTGCAAGCTTTTAATGTTGAGTGCCTAGCGTGACTATAGTATACAAAGTGAGTGACGAAATGTTTGCCTCGATTGTATTATTACTTATTTTGTGCAATACTGTTACCAAAACTGAAAACATGTGTCTTAAATGTTAACGTATTTTTTTTAAATTAAGTTAAAATACTCTTAATAAAACATTTCAGTTTTTATTTATAATGAATAATCACGTTTATTATAAATCAAATCCGACTTATTTGGCTTAGAACAATAAACTATTTCACAGATCAAATACAATAAAAAGACAATTTGAATGTCATTAGTGTCTTTTATAAATATAATTAAATATCTATTCATTACACTCATGAAATATAGTAAAGCACATTTCATGATGTTCTTTGAAAGGTTGATAATGTGGAAAATGAATGGTGTTTACATGGTTGTGTTCATTCGAGTTATACTGATGTTAAAAAATGTTTCCTCAAAAGAACTATTTTTTAAAATCGACAATAATGCGCAATCTGAAGAGAGACAAAAATGTATTGAAAACATCATCACAACGCAATTAAAGATAGGAGTGCCACTGACGATATTGGGAAAAGCAGATCAATTTTTAACCGATTTTCATAAACTCTACCACGTAACCACGGTCTACAGAGCTGGTTCAAATAAAAATCATAATAATATACATTTCTGCTACTTGCTTGTTATAAACGACGAGATTGAGTTACAAGTAAATATTGAAAACATTAATAAAGATTTATTTTGGAACCCTCAGGCTAAGTTTGTTATTGTTTTCGAACATTCAGATCCCAAAAAGACAATGAAAGAAGTTTTCAGAACATTATTCAAATATTATATTTTTGAAGTGTTAGTTGTTATCAAAGAAAGAGAAGCATATGTGCTTTATACATATTTACCGTATAATGAAAATGAGTGTGGTAATTTTGAACATATAAAAAGAGTATTCAAATGCAATGATCTTAAATCTGGGCATTATGTATTTCCAGCATCTGAAGCTAGAAGTTTTAAAAACTGTAATCTACGTATAATAACACATCACTATCCACCTTTATCATATTTGCCCCGGAAAAAGAATTTGAGAGCCGTTGATGGATTTGATGAAAATGTCGTAAACCTATTAGCCAAAATGGAAAACTTCAGTGTTACTTATAACTATGACGAAGAATTTGAGAAATTTGGAGTTGTAATTAATGAAACAGCGACTGATCTTCTTGGAATATTAAAAAATGATACAGTTGACATTGCATTGGGTGGATTTTTCTTATTGCCCGACCGAACTAGGTTGTTTGATTTCATTTCGACGTACTTTTCATTTACAGACGATTACATGATGATATTTTTATCACGAGGTGAAGCTTTACCAAGATGGACAATATTTTATGCAATGTTTAATTATGAAACATGGATTTACGTATTTGTGGTTACTTCCACTGTCATATTTCTAATCATTGTTAAAGAGAAAATATTTACTTACTTACATAATATAATGTCATATGATATTAGTTCGACATTGTTATATGTGTATGGATTTCTTTGTGGAAATTCAGGTCTTGTAATTCAGCGTAGATTAAAATTTAAGTGGGGCTTCTTGATGTGGATGTGGTATCAATTCTTTTTAAATGGTTGTTATCAATCGACACTTATAAGCTACGCTGCGACAACTGGTAATATTGTAGATGTAAATGACATAGAAACCTTAATCCATAATAACTATAAAGCTTGTGTCCCGAACAGTTTATCAGCCGTATTGATAAATTACACTAAGATGTCTGTTTACAACAGTTTCGAAAACTTACCTCCAGAGTGTAATTTAACCGAATCTGCAATGTTGTTTGTTACAAAAAATAAAAGACTCTATACGATTAATACCTATTACAAATATCTTTATATTATTAATCATACGAATATTTGTAACATTCATGTTATGCCGGGTATGCCCATTCAACGTTTGCCACGTGTATTGTTTGTAAATAAAGGTTTTCCGTTGCTGAACAAATTTAATCACCAGGTGCTCAAGCTGTCCGAATCAGGATTATTCATAAAAGCTATGCGTGATTTAGGTATGCAAAAAACTACCGTTTTAGGAAAGACCGATTGTCGTAGAAAGGAGTTCTCGTCCTTTAAATTCGAAGATTTATATTTAATCTACATAATTTATGCCTTTGGAGTATGTATAGCGATTGTTGTTTTTGTACTAGAAATATTGAAATTCAGAAATAAACGTTATTAACATAAAATTAAAGTGTTTGTTCAAATACCTATTTCCAGCTTTCTCAAATATGGTTATAAGAATTTCATTTCACAGTGACTGCAGAATGAGATACATAAGTTTGTTATGAGGTCATGAGCATGTCAGGCCACATGCAATGTAGGATTCCGTAGTAGGCCCAATAATAAAGAATTAAAGCACTATATATAATGTCGAGCGCGGCGCGCGTGTTCGTAGCGAATGCGCGTGTCAATCAAACGATGTGACTCGGTATCCATATTGGATTGGTCACCATTAGCGGCATCTTCTATCTCGACCTCCGTGCTTCAGATGGTACGTTATTTTGATGCTCGGGAACAGCTTTTGCTGCGGCAGCCGTACTTTTATGCGAGATTGCGTAACGATGTTGTGGCGACACTATCATCGGTGACGTGGAGATACTGCGGGAGCGATGAGGAAATTTGCTCGACGGCCGCAAAGGGAAGATCTTCCCGCCAGGCGAGGTGGTATGCCTGGGGAACTGCGGCTCTAATGATCTTCAATCGCAGGTTGTATTTATGCTCCAATGCGTAGAAACTTCGATAGCGCAATTTAGTCTTTCCATAGTAATTAGGCATCTTTATATGGAGGCTTGACATTATTTGCTATTCTTCGGTTTAGCCCCATCTGTTGTGTAGTTGAGTAAATATTTGGTGTGCGATGATAGTGTCGCCATAATTTCTACGCGTGAAGCATCCCGCACTAGACTACTTTACTTTTAAGGCAACTACTACTACTACATCGAACTGTATCAGGTTTTTTAGTTAATAATAAATAAATAAATAAATATTTATTTCAGACGTACGCCCATATTGTTAGTAACAATTGAAATCTTAATCCTAGGGTTAGTATATACAATATAGTAACATACCACTTAATCATTTTATACCAAATTATCATGTTTTAGACACGGACACATGCCACATGGTAGGGATATAACAAACGTCCAGTTTTAATCCATTCAAATATAGCCTATATATTATTTTTATTCACTAGAAATAGTTCCTCCTCTTGTCGAGATCTGCTCATTGAGAAAATATCTATACTATTGATATATCCGGTAATGGTATTTGACAGGAGCATCGCATAACATCTCTATACAGATTCTCAAAGGACCGGGTTGCAATAGATCCGTGAAATTCGAATAGATATTAACTTCAAGCAATAATTATCCTGTTTTCATAATTTAATTAAACTTATTTTTTTACAGCCTTCGGCATTGGATCCATGATTTACTCAGGGCTGGAGTTTGGTCAGTACTGGGAGCTAGAAAGGAACACCAACTGCCACAACGTACTCCTGGCGCTCACCCCTGCGACCAGAATGGCCTTTATATTCATACAGATGTACTTTATCTTTCTTAACAATGAGGTATGAATACATGGATATTATGTTGTCACCTAATCAATAAAGCAACGAATAGTTTCTTGATTATAGAATTAATCCATTTCTGTGCCTATGTGCTCAAGTGCATTAAGTTTAAGAAGTGTTTTCCTGAATGAACTTATGTTAACTTGAAGTGAGATAAGAAAAATACTAGATTAATAGATCCAATAACAGATTTTGTCTAAATGTAGTATGTCATATTATTTAGAATTTATATTAAAATTTAGCAAATTTATTTTTAATTTAGATATATAAACTTCCTGTCAAACTTCTCAATAAAATAATAGGTGGTAGCGACTGTTTATCGACTTGTAATTATGGGAATTTAATTTATTTTTATACATATAAAGTGGCATCGTTGAATTGGACCGTGCAGATGGGTTAAAATCATAGACGATAATTAAATACAAGCTGTTTTACCATTGCAGATGAAAGTATACAAACACAAAATAGTCGCTCGATTCGGTCTTATGCATATGGTCGGAACCAACTTGAGCGTTTGGCTGAACGTATTGGTCCAGGAAACCAAGCATGAGATTCTCACCTTCTACGATCCTGAGAACAAAACTATCGGGCTATCACATCGTCTAGGTAAGAAAACTATGTACTTTTTCAATTTCTTTGTATTAGTGATTTATTTAATGACTTTGTTTCAGTATGTATTATACTAACCACATTAAATCAAAATGCACGCAAAGAAAAATTCTGAAAGCCGTATCTATAGCACATTACTAGTACAAATAAAGCTTCGCTAAATGCCAATGCTAAATGCTAATATGGCTTGGTCGAATCGAATATGCCACTCTAGTTTGGTGCAGTCAATTGATTATTCGTTGTAAATGAGAATCACCCGTAACTACGAGAGGTATGAGAAGCCTTTTCTTTACGCCGGCCGGTGGTCGTCAAAAACGTCATCATGTCAGAGGCAGGGTTGTGTACATTACTTGATACAAAAGCGAGTCAAACCATCTGAACCGTTTTATTTAATTTATAATGAAGTCATTGCGTCTATAATCCCTATTATATCCAGTTAAATGCGTCCTATCCGGTCAATCGTAGTTATTTAGCCAAACAAACTGAATTCGATCTCGGTGTTCGTATCGGTTCGGTAGCCCCGTTGAATGAAGTCTCATACTATATCTGTATATAGGTATTCGCGCCTCGATGTCCCGTCAATCGATATTCCTACATAAACAAACATACTATGCGGTAGCATGCTATGCTAACAAAGCTGTTTAGCTTTTTCGTGTTTCATATGTATGGCTATTTGATTGGTCGTGGTTTTAAAAGGATTTTATAAAAGTAATTTTTTTAAATACATTTACGGTAATTTTTGATAAAAAAAAGACATGAAAAAAATATATTTTCGCTTATATGTTTTGTTGGAATCAGGTTCCCTCTTACCCAGAAAATTGTTAGCTTGGATGTTAGTCTTATCATTTACTTGGTCTTTTCTTCTAATTTCCCACTTAAGGTAGGTACTTATGTAAAATTGATAATACGGACTATTATTAATTGTATGTTGAAATAATAATATTATACCTATTATATAATATGTAGGTACTTATGAAGATGTTATGTTGTTTTTGCTAGTCCACAAATTTGTAGAAACCTTACTTAAATTTATTACACTATTTGATTGTTTGGAAATTGGAAGGGTTGTCCTATTAATAGCATTAAAGTTCTGAGAATTAATTTGATATAACCCTTATCACCGTATAATGGGCGAGCTGCCAAATTATGTCAATTGCATTTCAATCCCTAATCGATGTTCAATGGGATTCTGCCCTAAATTCTAAAGGGTTGATAAAGACAAAAAATGTTTTCATTAAATCGCTGTTGCATTAATTTTTTTAGATTCTTAAAGTAGTTTAAGAAGCAGAAAGACTTTATTCCTTAAAATGCAAATCTTTATTATTAATCTTTGTTATTTATTTAATGTTTTTATTTTTTCAGCATTTCAAAAAGCATTCGCCTCATTTGCTACGGAAGTTCCACCATCGCACCCTGCTGCAGCACATTTACGAGTTCCGCGGGGTCTGAAGGGACCACACCATATCTTCGAATGCAGAAGAACTAACATCATGGGGTCACTGGTCCAAGACGCTTCACCATTTTTATTCCCCTGCACTATTGAATACTCCTTAATATGCGCTGCCATACTATACGTAATGTGGAAAAACATATCCAAATACCCGTCGAAAGACGTCGCAGCGGCCATAGCTAAAGCCAGAATACTTGAAGGTTTGGCTTATAAGAAATCACCACATTTATATAGCGTTGATTGCGCGCGAGCACATAAGGGATTATTTTTTGGAATACTGGTATTAGTCCTAACGATTATATCATTAATACTATTTTTCGTATTAGTATCTAAAAAGGAATATGCGACTTTGGCTGTCGTGGAAGTGAATGTATGCGAATTGGGATTGTATGCCATGACTACATTTGCTAGTTTAGCAGGAATGGTGTGTGTACGAAATTTGAAATATGATGGCAACAGAAATCTTGAACTGGACAACATACTACTGGTGGGTGCTCAGACTGGCATGTTCATTTACGGAACCTTTACTATTATCGGAGGACAGTTTACTATAGAGAAGAATACTATTCTTATCCTTATAACGGCTTTGTCGTCCTTAATACAAACAACGTGTCAGACAATGTTTATTTTGGATGCTAGTCGTAGATCAGCAAAGACTCCCGAACAATTGAGAAAGAAACCTGGAAGAGAAATAATAACTTTTCTTCTTGTCACAAATCTGGCAATGTGGGCCATCAATACACTTGAAAAGTCTCGTGCTGAGTCTCACCCAGTTCAGCTCCACTTTTATGGGCTTTGGGCTTGGACGATTATCACGCATGTTTCAATGCCATTGGCAATCTTTTACCGGTTCCATTCAACAGTTTGCTTGTGTGAAATTTGGAAACGGGCCTACAAAATGAAGCCGGCTTACATGTAGCGACTGGCCCACAGGTACTAAGTGCAATTCGTTGGATCATGGACTATGGTACTTTGAATTTAATGGTTTTATGAAGTAGACCACTGGCGTAGTTAGATGTTAGTGCCATAGATTCAACTATTCGGGTGTGTATGGAAGATTCTTAAATAATATATCCATAGTCATTGTAACTATACTTCTAGTTTGTATCAGATTTTTAGTAATATCTGTTCCTTATACTGTAGCCTTTGTAATAATCACCCTGAATTAGTTTTGAAGTTGACTGCTCTAATGTTAAGTTATTGTATTAAAATATTTTAATGTGTTATTTATTTGTAGCTTTATTGAATGCTTTAACTATAATAGTGGTACGAATACGTTGATATTGATAAGAACATCGCAGTATTTCTCACTTAAACGGGTAGGATTTTATTGATTTATCGCTTTATATTGTCCTGTTACTTTTTCTGCAAGTTTATTGTTGAAATGTAAGTTATTGTGTTCATATTCTTTTCCTGTTTTACTAGATATAAATAAGTTAAGATCCAATATTTGTTGTCTGTCCTAGCTAGCTAGACTTTGTGTTTAACATTCCACTTCACTAAGTATTGCACCGCATCAAACTGCAACAGAATTTATGATTTTGATGATTCAAAATGAATGTCTTCCATTTATATTAGGTTACTTTTGAATTTCACATTTAACATTTGCCATCAGATATTCAGATCATCGATTTATATATCATTACTAATTTCGAAGATAATCGTAGCATTCGATTCATATTTGTATAACGGGAACAATAATCGACCTACTAAGTAGTATGTTTTTGAAAAGTTTTTGAGCAATGAGCTTTGATTATAATAACAAGGATAGGTACTAACATAATTTTATGAACTTCTTTCAGATACACGTAGACGTGATCAGGTTTTAGAGATTTTGTAGCAATATTTTTGCGAAAAAAGTGTAGTTTCAGTATTTTCGAAAAATTTATGACTTTAGTAATACTGTACTGAGGACCCAGTAGTTAGAAAAAAATAACACCAAAGTTTTATACGAGTAGGCAATGAAATATTTTGAATGGATCTAGTTGCTACATTTTTAATAGCATAACAAGAGAATATTATGAAATCTATAATAAGTAGAATTCTGCAGAAAGTTGGGGGAACCACACTCGACCATGTGAAACATATTGAATTCAGAAATCATTTTAAATTGTAAATACCTATAATGTATTTTAAGTTTTGCCAGTCCCTAAAACAGATGGGACTAAATAAAAGAAACTATCTTATTTCACTTTTACTAATTTTATTAAATTATAATTTAATTAAAATACTATAGAGATAATTTTATGACTCAAAACTACAAATGAATTATCGCATTAAGTTTATAATTTTAATAGGTAATATTCTTCACATGGCGTGTGCGTTGGATTCAAGATGAAATGTTGCATGACTTCATAATATTTTAATATGTAGTTTTTATTTACATTTACCATCTATAGATATTTTATGAATCTGAAGCATGTTGTTTATAATAAATACACCAAATAGTAATATATTATTATAGACTTAGCTATTTCGTCCAGTATATTATCAACGCTCATATTTACGAAATCTCAGCTCATACTTAACGTATGTATATTTAAGAAATATATGATTTTCTTTAGATCTGGCAATTTTGTAAGTACAAATCGAAGCTATTTTATAGAAATATAGCTTTGCTGCCTTTGTCCTCTAATAACCAACCTTTTATTGCTCAAAATGCCTCAAATACCAGATATACTCTAAAATAACTTATCAACTCAATATATGTTATAACAAATAACTAACTAAGATTGAATAGTTCTCCTTAAGTAAAAAAAAAATACGTTATTTATTGTAACCAAAAGATCGAAATTCCCATACCTTGATAACTAATTAAATCTATAATTGCCCCAATTTTATAGAAAGGTTTCAGAAAACGAAATTATTTGATACATTTTTGATAATGTGACTTATTCATACAAAATAGCTAGCTATAGTTAAACATATGACATTTGTATAAATTTTACTTGTAAAGTATACCTAATACTCAGTTATAAAAAATCGTGGGATGCGAAATTGAATGTATGATGATTACAGATTGTTTAAAATGTATGTTTTTGTATAATGATCTTATGACTAGTAATTTAACGCTCAAACTTTTCATGATTGGTTATTATGAAAGGTAGTGGCTATATTTTGTAAATAATTGATGACTGTTAAAATTATACTTATCTATATGGTTTGGTTGTCTTTTTATTTAATTATTTATTGAAATTGCATTACTCATAGAAATGAGTATTGCTTTATGACAAAATTCATAATTACAAGCTCCATTTATATTGATGAGCGTTGAGCACCTAATTCATTGATATTTGTATGTTGCGTCAAAATGATCATCATAACAAAATCATTCCTTAGCTTATCAAGTCTCTATAATCCATAGAATAAGCATATACAGTCAGTATATGTTAGGCTAAATGAGTGAAAATCAATAAGAATGGCTATTTGACATTGCCTCAGCCCAGGCGAGTTATTTTTGAGATCTGTGACTCACCAAAAACTGGCGAGTCTAGTGGTTTTCTTATAAAATAAAGAATCGGCGAGTCGAACAATAATTTTAATTTTATTTATTGTTGTATATTAACTTTTATTTAAGTATGTTGATATCTTATTTTGGTATTCAAAATTTACTGTATTTTTAGTACCTACTTCTTTATCGCCGACAATCGTACCTACTTCTGTTCCTATGGTTGACTGGTAAAGAATGCCGTATGGAATTAAGTTCACCATTTGTATATTTTATTTTTAACTAGCTGTTTTTCGCAGCTCTGCCTGCGTCAAAAAGTAGCCTATGTTTGACCCCGGGTCTTCAACTATATTCATACCAAATTTCATCAAAATCCGTTCAGCGGTTTGGCCGTGAAAGCGTAACAGACAGACAGACAGACTTTCGCATTTATAATATTAGTATGAAAAGTATGGAAGTATGGATTCTATTAATAAATCTGTGGTTCTGCAATAAAGTTTGAAGAAATAAACAATTGCATTTGAAAACCGTAATTTCAAAAATTGCACAACTGGGCGCTATTTATTGACACAGTAATTCTTGATTATTGTTGGATTTTTAACTTTGAGCTACAGTGGAAGTAAACTACCTAAATATTATTTTATTATTAATACAATATACACTATTCAAATAAAAAAATAATACTAAAAATTCAAATAATTATAATTATAAACTATACAGTTCCGCCAAGGTGTCAACCTGCGGTAGAGTGCCCAGAAGGCTGGCAGCATTGCAAATTTGAATGGCAATGCTAATCCTCTGTGCGAGGTGATTTCCAGCCTTCCGGTCACGAGATTTAATAATAAACATTTTAATATATTGTCAGAAGTGCTAATTTAAAATCTATGTCTTTAATCAATAGACTCACCGATTATGTCGAATTTAAATAATTCGAAATCCAACGAAAATCATTCGACTCCTTGGTTTACAAAAGTCATAGATCTTAAAATAACACTCATATTTCACAAACACATTATTTGTATATTATGTTTATCTCTATTTATCACATGAAGGAAATATAATTCATCGCATATTTCTTGTGTTTTTCTTTTGTACAACTATTTGACATGAATAGATTATAAAACAACATAAAGATAAAAGAATATTTAAGAATGGACACTGCGCAATTTTGTCACCAAGTATTACAATAATGAACACCAATTGAACCATGTTTAAAATAATTTGAACTTTGGTTCAACTTAGTCATTTTAAGGTTTTACATCTATTATTATACCAAATATTTGTTAAATACCCTATTGTATAACTTTTTGATCATTTTAAAACTATTTAGTTTTGTAACATAATAGTGATATTAGATTAATGTTTTTAAATAAGTATACATATATTTGTGAACTATTTATTTGGTTAGGCAAGACTGTGAATAGCTCTGATTGTCTTCTTGGATGTTTCAAGTTAAAAAGCAAATAAACTTTCTTGGAAGTATAATTAACTGTTTTCTTACTTCACCTATTAATATTTCTGTGTATATAGGTAAAATTGATACTAACTAAACTTATGATGATTGAGATGAAAAAAATATATGTACAGGTGAATTTTAAAACACTAGATATAGATTTTTTCATAATTTGTTCAGTACCTAAAACTAAACAGCTGTCACCTATTTCTTTTAGTTTCACATTAAAAATAATTTTAGCCCAACCATACAACCACTCAAAGCACAATTTAAGTGGTAGCAAGGCTGTTTTGTAGGTTGGAAGAAAGCCTGCCTTTAAACAATATAAGTACATAGACAATCTTTTACATTTAAAAGATAGTGATTATGTTAAGTTGAAAAAATATATAAAAGTTACATTCATTAGTACCTATGATATAGAAATAACTATTATTGTACACAATAAAATATACCACAATGATACAAATCTACGTATTCAGGTATTGAACGAGTTTTTGTTCCTATATTACTCTATTTGAACAAAGATTGAAAGTCCATATTTCAGGGTTGCGCCGACGAAGTCCTCTATTTATAAATCCTCTATCGATAACATTGATAGTCGAGCTCTAAATTAGTCGCGTTTTCAAGTTCAATAAACGGGGTTTAATTTAGTACCAGAGAAATTTAGGATTGTTACTACGATGGTAGATACTATTGATTCGATAGATTTTGTTGCTGTTGAGATTGATTATGTATTTTTATATACTAACTAATAGTAGCTAGTTATTGTTAGTAGTCTTGTGACATCACAGACAAATGATAACCCAGCTTACCTGCGACGCGAAAGTATTTGAAACGTTAGGTGTGAATAAATAAGTTATAAACGCTCTAAAAACCGTACCAAAATAGTTATAAAAATAACTTATAGTATCTGGCATCATAACTTTTTATTTTTCTAATTTTATTTTTACTTAAAACTTTTCTGACTCTCCTGACATTCACTAAAATAGAATACTTCACCAGCTTGCTAATTGACAAAGTGTTTTGAGCGTGTTGTGCTATGATTACCAGCTAATGATAAAATCTTAAACATGTCTAGAACGCACACTGTACACAAGTTATTGAAAGAATATCGGTAAGTTTATCAAAAAACTTCTCTGATAACCCTAAAGCCACTTTTATCTAACTGACATCTCACAAAGGGCGGTATACGTGATCATTTGAATGCGCCCTCAACCGTTTGTCGTGTTTGGGCTCACATCAAATAAAATGAGAACATAAGTTATCTTCACTAGTCGATGATATGGAAGTAAGTAAATGCCGAAAAACTGGCGAAGTGGGGGGAAAAAATCAAGAAAATTGGACCTCATACTCAGAAACCACCAGATGAGGACTTATCCAGCAAAATCTTCTTTTTCTTTTCGGGTCGAAAGCTCAAAAAAATTCATAATTTTGTTACTCCAGAAACGCTCCACCTCGTTGCACCCCATCATGCCAAGTTATCCCGGGAGCGGCTTACCTCAGTACGGAGGTAATTTAGGGACTTCCATAAGGGCCACAGTATTTTTTTTTAACCAGCAAAATGCAAATATGAATAAGTAAAAAAAATATGCACACCCTTCCGTTGATATATTAAGAGGTGACCAAGGGAAAATAATAGGTTTCTATTTGTTTATACCTTTGTCTAATTTGATTCCACCAACATTAGCAAAGAGTTACAAAAATAATGCCGAATGATTTTATGTCTCAAGTTCGCATCATCATTTCGTGTAGGTTACATTGTCTAGTGACTATGTACACCCTGGTGTCAGAGTTGTTCGGGACCGCCTCTCGGCCTCTGACGTGGTTGCTTTAACGACAACTCTTAAATGGCAGCTGGGACCAACGGCTTAACGTGCTTTCCGAAGCACGGAATCATCTTTAATATCAGACATTCAGGTGATTCAAGCCTGCAAAGTCCTAACCAAACTGAAAACAACTAAACAAAGTATGCTTCCGGTGGGAATCGAACCCACCACCCCCGGGTCACAGGTAGAGATGGACAGCGGGAAGAAATTCAAGGAAGAAAAAATGAAATGCAAGGGGAAGAAAAGGGAAAAAATAATTAACTCCCATTTATACCCGGGAATTATTTTGAATTTTTTGAATAAATGGGATAATTTCCGGGAAGGCGCCCATCTCTAGTCACAGGTAAACGCCTTAACCACTGGACCACGAAGGCAGTTCGCATTATAGTGATAGTTAGGTGTTTACAACGCAATTAATAAATCTACTCTATGTATAAAACTTCAGAGTTATTAATTTATTTTGAACTCTAAATAATATAACTCATATTAACTAATATTATTGGTTATACTTCCGTAAGTTTTTTATTTTGCAATACCGGTGGGCCTTGGCAGAGAAATCTATTTGTGCATTCAAATGTCTCCATATTTGTCGATGACGGTTTTATCAGCCTTTGTAACAAAACAAAACCAATTAGTGCAACTTTAACATTCTTTATACAAAATTTTACATTTTCAGTGAATAGGACTGAATCACATTTTCATGTAAGAATGTTTTTATTCTTATTTCGTAACTAGTTTTGCCGCGCGGTTTTATTTGCATGTGATGTGTGTATTTACTAAGTAGGTATTCCCATACAAGTAGGTATACCTTCCTCAACCCTCTAAGATCTCTGATTATCCTTATTTTTTTATAGCATTTGAGGCGTTCAAATAAATTCTTTGGTTTTTTTATGCTAGAAATGATAACTTAAATTTTTTTGCGAAATTTTTTTTATTGGAATAAGTCTTTTAAGTAAAATTCTTACCATCATGAGCCGCGGGCCATCCACTGCTGAAGATATCTTAATATAATCGAATAAAACATTAGTTTCAAGTCGTAGCTGCCTTACAAGAAGAGATACTGCAGTTGGCTTTTTATGGACGCAGTAACTCATTCTAGATGGGGAAATCGACATTTTAATTTGAATTCAATGGCGAATAGAGGAACTTTCAGAACGGTACGCATGAAGGGAAACGTGTTATAATACCTTGTGAAATACCTACCTATAAGCAAGTCTAGATTGCTGACTTCACTTAATATCTACATCGACTAATTGCATTTGCATGACCCCTCAACCATCAATAGCACAATAATTGTCTATATATATATATATATATATACGTCGACATAGGTAGTTTTTTTTTTCATGCAATTAAGTAGGCAAAAATGATTGTAAGCGGATGCCGCAACCCATGGTCGCTCGAGACACCCGGAGCTTCACGTGCGCATTGGCGACCCTCGAGGAATCCTTTCACGCCCTTTCTGAAAGAGCCCACGTTGTTTTATCTTGGGAAAACCAGTGCTGGGGTTCATACAATAATCTTAGCGTACGTGGGAGAAAATTACTCTTAAAGCCCACGCGATCCTTTGTGTTCTCTGGTTCCTACAGGAACACTTCTGGTACAGACTACAGTCTGTTCTTGCAGGATGACAACCATACACCACTGAGAGGAATTTTGCTCAAGCCTAGGTCACAGAATAGCTACTACTTACACCGAATCAAGGTATTATAAGATGAAATATTCAATTAGAAATATCATCAACGTTATTAACTTCATTTGAAATTATGGTGACTATGCGTGTCGTAGATACATAAAGATAATGATCAGGCAATTATAATGTACTTGCATTGCATAGATCGATATAAGTCTGGGGTGTTATTTCCAAGCATCTGTCCGACGGCTTGGATACATAGCACACGGGTAGGCGAGCCCGACTTACTCGAGCTGCTACTGAGTCAACCCATGTCCATCCGAGTCAGTAGCATCCCAGTACCTCATCCTTTCCCCAAACTCAAACACTTCCCACCCTTCCTTAGCTTAAGAATACTTCCGATGGGCAGCAGCGTTGAAAGTACGATAAGCCGCTGAAACTGCGCTCGCCAACCCGCCTGCCAAGCGTAGCGACTATGGCAACAACCCTCAATTAATGGGGAGGCCCAAGTCCAGCAGTGGACTGACTGCGGCTGAAACGACTGTAAGTAGGAAGAAATGGCACTGTGCCTACATGTAGCTGTAGGTATTCCTATTATAATAAAAGTCTTAGTTTTAAAAGATCACTAATTATGATATAATGGCAGATATAAAGAGGAATTTATTATTTACATGGATTTAAATCAAATAGCTGTTGAAGATGACTGCCATGACTTGATGAGGTCCCGGTTGTTACCGATAGACAGTAAGTAGCTAGTCGTTAGACTGTGTCTGCCTGAAAAATCTGACTGTATTGGCACCAAAACACCTCAGGTCATGTTCTGGTCTGCCTGTAAAAACGGTTATAGAAGTCAGACGACAGTCGCTTCATTGTATTAACTAGGACCGCCAAATATAAGACCATGATTAAAAGCGTACCCAGGCTCTGAACCGTAAGTCTTTGACGCAACTGATAACACATGCTTGGACGAAGAATAGAGTATAGTATCTATTTTAGGCGACTTAATTAAGATAAGTATTCGATTGATTTTGTTTCAAGTTTGACTCTACATTGTTGTGCATTTTCTCACTGTTTGTTGATGTGTTTCTGTAAAGATTTTCTTTTTTGGTAATATATTGGAGAAGGTATTAAACTAAAAATATATTATGTATACAGTGTTCACAAGGTTCAATTCTTCGGTTAGCCCAAGTCGGTATCGATCCATACATGGCATGAGGGTACCAAGGAAGTGCAATGGCGGGTAGACGGGAACGATGAATATAGAAATTCTCAGTTTTGGAGAAGGCATTTTACAGATTTATACAATACAAATACTATTTATTGCACCAAACAAGAAAACATTACAGAAACATATCAAAAATTACAGTGAGGCACAAAGGCGGACTTATCGGCGAGGCAATATCTTCCAGTCAACCTTAATGGACATTTAGGATTTGGATAAACGAAATAGTACTTTCGCAATCATTGGGTAAGGCAACGAAGAAAATAAGTAGGTATATGAGGAAGGCTTGTATTAAGTATTTCTTAAATAAACATCTACTTATTTTCTTTAAAACAAAATTAAAAAAATGACGGCATAGCAATTATTTATTTTATACACTACCTAGACATAAACAACGGAATCTTTTTTTATTCTTTCTGATTTTTCTCTACATTTTTATTTTGGAAAAAACACACTATCAAATATTTCTTCATCGTTGTAGCTATTGCATCTCCTGGCCACCCCGCTGTGCTTTGGTACAAAACCACCCCTTACAAGGCACGCGTCATCGCTGCAACTTCAAGCAGCATTAGACTGAGGTTGTCAAACTTTATCGAACTAGAACAATAAAGGTAGGATCAAATCATTGAGAAAGGAACGTTTGACTGTGTTCGGTTTCGATGCTCTTTGGGTCAAATACATCTCCAATATTCGTTTAATAATACAGTGTAATTTTTTCTGGCTTAGGGTTGTTATTTATTATAGCAGGTTTCTTTTTACCAACCTGTAGCCAAAAAATGAAAGTGTTATTAAGTATCTACATTTTTGTCTCTATCTGGTTTTAGCGTTTTATCAGTCACAACGGCTGTTTGCTTCAGAATTCGGAATTCGATTTCATAATTTTATTATTTTAGATTTATTGCAAAATTTGAATAAATGGTTACTTTGACCTGTCCTTTTCTTACATTTTTGTGCACTTGTAAGAAACATTTCCACAAAAATGCATTTGTACTATATAATAATAAACAAGTACAAATTGTTTAATAAAATTTGGTATATTATCCCCATAATCATGATTAATGATCTAATAGTTCTTAAATGCAAATAACAAATTGATTGATATCATAGATTAGATTACCCACAAAGTGCTAATAACATTTGCACTTTCTCTTAACGGTTCTAGGCTACGTTTTAATCAACGGAGTGTATTATAGTCTATTGACAGTGAAAACATTCATATGCTCATAGCGGACATCTAACGGCACTCATATTGTATGGAGATATAAAAACTATAACACTTGCGCGTTGTCGTTTTTTTTTAATATAGGTTGTACTACTATTGTCATAAATAGTCACAATCAATAATTTGGTGTCATAATTTAAAAACATGTCACACCTACAGTTGAACGTTTACTTTCTAAAAAAGTCACACCTACACTTTACACCCACTGCTTTTAGCTGCATTGGACGCATTATTAGTAAACATAATTTATTACAATATGTGTGTGATAAAGAAGAACTTGTGTTATCTGTCGGTGTTATTATAGACATAAAATCTATGGATTTGGTTATAGGATAGGAGGGTGAGCGTGTCTACGTCTACCATGGCACAATGGGCCCTATGGTTGTAAATATGGCTGTGTGCAGAAACAACCGGCGCGCTATCCGCGAGTTGGCGCCGGGCTTCGGACAAGATCGCGCGTTCACGCTAGTTTTCAATTCAAACAATATTATTTAAATACAAATTAATGGAACGCTGATTTTATTTTTATTTTTTTAATAAATCGATCATTGGCCCTGACTTTTTCGAACGCTACTCGTTTGATATTGTGAAGATCGTCCTACGAATTATTTTGGATAATTTTGTGTAGAGTAAGTGCACGGCTTTATTTACGGACATTGCTGAATGGACAATGGGATTACATTTCTAGTATTTTTCTTCACGGGAAAATGATTTTGTGAGTATTGAGTTTTTTTTTGTTGTTGGAGAGATATAAACATAGAGTAAACAAGTAGGTAGTTGTTAACAAGATTTTCTTAACTGGTTATTAATTATACTAGTTGAGTACATACTCATTTAAGTACGTAAACCTTGGTGTAATTATATAGTTATCATAAAAACAGAAATTACAGGAGGTCGCTCTTCTAACAAGCCAAGCTTAGAAACCGACCGCATGTTTACAAACAAGTCTCATATTCTAGAAAACATTTTAGTTTCTAAGTAAGTTTTTGAGTTATAATTTTAGAATGACCTAAAAGTCGATAACTAAGTAGTGCTAAAAGATTTATTTATTTAATGAAAACTACATTAAGTACTTGGCGCCCAAATAGTGCTGGCTTGACATCACAGGGACAGATATGCGTGTTATGGTCTCACAACTAGGGATGCCGAAGACCGGGCGAAGTGGAGGAGAATGAACAGGAAAGCGGACCCTGGGCACCGAGGCAAACAGCTGAGGACGCAACTGGGAAGGCGCTGAGATGAGAGAGGGACTTAGGTAGGTAATCATCATAATTATCAGCCTAGGGTGTTCTAGTTTGCATCTCAAGCAGTAAAACTTTGGAGACTGGAGTACGTCTATGTTAATTTTTCTCCTAATAAGCTACTTTTATGACTTGACAACCCTTATGGATGCTGTTTTTGGTAGCCTCTGATAATCTCGGTCGTCTCTACTCTCCAGGGGATGAGATAGGGTACTACCTCATACAATGGTAGTAGGTGGCAGAAACAAATCCAACGCGACGTCATCTTTAATTTCTTAAAGCAGTTTTCGCCGTGTAAATAATAGGAAGTTCATTATAATCCTTACTTGAGTTTGTACATTTGTTTGTAAAGCGCTTTATATAAGAGTACTAGCAAAGACATAGGTACTTTACAATCCTGCAAAAAGTACTTTCCGTGCTATTTTAGTATAAACGCGCGGTAAAAAGCTAGTATTTCATACACAACTCTTAGCAGTCTAGTCTCTTCGATTTGAATGGATATCGCTCAAGGCTCAGATTGTGCGGTTGGTTACTGGGCAGACTGTGCTACTTAAGTACCGCAACGTCAATAACTGCATAATATGTAAGTACACGACACGATCAGAGTACTAAACCTGGCAATTTCTCAAGTGAAATAGAGCACTGCATGTAAAATTACACATTTTTCTTAGATTAAGATTAAAAAGGATAATACGGTATTTCTCACGGCAAAGCATTCTCATGCTAATTTTCGTCCGGTTTTTCATTTTTACATTTGTTAAATGCAACATTAAGCAGAAAAATATGGAGGAGTAGAAGAAAATATACATATTGATATATTTGGTCCACAAATTTATCAATTAATTTAAGAAATAATTGAACTTACTTTTTTGTGTTTAACGAAAATTAGATTCAGTGACGAAAATTAGTATTATTTTTTTATTAAAGCTAAAAGTTTTGCCAATTTTGATATATTTGACTTCAAAGGGGCAAAATATAGTTATAATTTGTAAAATCACTTGTTTTGTAACTTAAAAAACTTTTTGAGATAAAAAGTAATTGGTAGAAGTGCCGTTATCTGGTATCTCTCTTACGACATGTTTATTTTTGACTAAGAGATTTTTTCACTGTGATTGCCTATATATGTAATTCCGTCTATGGAAGATTAGTCAAGTGATAACGGGTATCTGTTCCTTTTGACTCTTTCGAAAGATAGCCACAATTTTACGGACTTCTAGCTCAGCAACATCGGCGAGAGGATACAGGTTTTAAGGAGCTTAAATAATCCGACACGTATCATCGAAAGCTGAATCCACCAGCTACTTGTGAGCTGATCGAATCCAAACTGGCGCGACATATTGGCCTTCTGAGAAATACAGAGATAAGTTGTTCTCAGAACTTGGGTTGAGGCTCCCTATTTACTGAACGTTAGTCGGAGCAAGAGGTTGTCACGTGTGTTCCTCTCTGTTTGGTGTAAATGCAATATTTGTCAAGGAAAATCATTCTGTCAACGGTAATAAATAGATACTTTAGATTGGATCAGGACAACCCCCCACCAGATATTGAATATCCGAAGGAACTCTCAGTTATATTCGCCTAATCTAAGACCACCACTGAAGCGTACCCTGATTCCTAAAGTGATTCCGATTCGAAAGACATGTAAAGCCGTTCTGGCTGCCATTTGGTAGTTGTTAAAGGAACCACTTCCGAAGCCGAAAGACAGTTTAAAAAACTCTGACACCAAGGTGTACAGGATTGATTGAGCATTTAACCATTTCGATATGATGATGATTTAACTGGAAAATACGCTTGGATGATCACGATAACATCATTAAATAGTGTAAATTCTAATTTTCATCACCGCTTTAGTTATGAAAATTAGGGTATGTAAATAAGGGACACGAAGACTATGACTTTTTTTTTCTAAATGCCATAAAACTTTAAAGAACTTGATTGATACTGAAACGTTAGTATAGTTATTCTACAGGATGTGTACAATTGGTCCTTTTTTTAATACATTAGAAAAAGAGTAAAGTAAGCAAACGCAAATTAGACTAGAAGAGGTCCACGCAAACGTAAATTAGGTATTTTGGTTCGTAGTTCGCCAATGGGTTAACCGACCCTGCTGTTCTCTTCTCTACTGCTTCAACTCAACCCAGAAGCCCATAATGTAAACGTGTATCGAGATATTCATCAAAACGTCTCCAAATGAAGTCAAATAGGAATGACCGGAAAGAGATTATAATGCAACCTCACACCTATGAGAAGTTTGTATAGCACATGCATTATTAATTTATTCAGTGTGGTGTCTCTCCCTAAACTATGGCGCATCTTCTGTTCTGCCCTGAGTGCCAGGGACCTATAAGAAACCACTGACAATGCCTTGTCGGTGACGGAGTTTTGGTCCACACAAATATAATAATAATGAGAAGAATTCATTAACGGCGAAATTTTGCCAACAACTACATTGTAATTGGCAACATTCATGTGTTTTTAGTTCAGCCTTATTGAGTTGGTATTAAACAAACAAGTAGTAGGAAGATGTACGTGTGTGTCTATTTAAATATCTAAAAAATCTAATGATTGTAAATTTAGATGACTGACTATATCAAAGGTCAACATGGTCTCTGTCAAGTGCGATGTAAATCATTCTTATATGAATTATTTCAGTCACTACTAGATAAAGCTCTACTTTAAAATAAACCACTTAATTAAAATACTAATTAAATACGCTACCTTTTCATAACCTCAAATAAACTGTTTCCGAAGTGAACTAAAAAAAACTTTTTTATTTATTTTCGTGCAACTAAAATCTTAAAGACCACCACAATGCAACATACCGATGATGTACAGCTTCCTAAATTACGCAATAAACCTTTTTTGCAATATTCCTTAAACGTCGGGAGTCCAAAAATGGCTCATTGTGATTTTGAATGTAGCAGTCAATCATTCGTTTTGCAGTCAACCGAGACCGGTCAAGGTTTCCAGACGTGTTGTTCACTTTATATCTATATATCTATCTCTTTCTCGCATCAGATTGACATTGGTTTGTTCTGATGTAACAGTACTTACATTGATGTTCCCACAATTATCCATTTTAAGCCGTAGTTCCGTTACGGCGTTGATTATTGTTGACAAAAGAGTGGTACACTTTTGTATGTTCTGCTATGTGTTGAGATTGTCACATCATCAGATATATAGATCAGATAATATTTATTTCTACCGTTTTATTAAAAAATGGTGTCTACTTTATCTAGCTACTAGAATAGTATTCCTAAAGTCTAGAAATACTTTGTTTAGTCTGAAACGAATGGTGTACGTACGTAATAATGAGATGACTCTGCTGCCTAAAGTGAGTAGTGGGTTTCAAATTAGTGTTATCCACCTTTCTCTATTTAACGCTACTATAAGAAAATTTATTGTCAATCCTCGATTTTAGACCTATCGATGTTCGAGTGCCTGTGGAATTGCACTTTTACCCTTCTTGTTTCGATTATCCACTTCGCTCTGCGCAAGATTCGAATTCGCGTCATTGTTTGTTATTTCAAAGCTACTTGTCACGGCTTTGATGGCGTGTTAATCGCAATTGAAACTGTTGGTTTTTGTTATTTTTGTTAAATTGAATTTCATGTTTGGGTACTCAGAGAAAACATATTAACTTTGAAAATATTATGTTAATAAACACCGATATACATAAGTAAGTAAAAACTCTTTATTGCACAAAAGAAAATAAATAACAAATATATAATGTTTGAGACAAAATGTCCAATAAGCGGGATTATCGCAAATGCCATTTCTTCCAGGCTACCTTAGGGTAGATAAGTACAATTAAAAGGGACGGTGGCGCAAACAAAAAGGATTAGGTAACTGAATATCTTATTTTTAAGAGCTACGTGACTTTTTGAATAGTACTTAATAAAAAGACTATTAATATTTCAATTATTTAAAAATCTGACACGTACTTATTTTAAATAATACTGAACATTCAGAACAATTGTGGCGAGCTATAACAGTTAAAACAAGTCTAAAATCCGGCCAAGACTGCAATTTACATGTCGTAGGAGTTCAAGGCCCGTTGCATTACATAATGGCTGCTCGAACACATCTGCTGCAGTTATAACGTTAAGCAGGTGGACATTATCTCCGGTTTTATCATCGACGATCACTTTAATAAGTCTGTTTATTATTTTTTAAAGGTTAAAGATTACTTCAATTTGTATTTACACAACATTATTTCCTTTTTTAATATCACAAATATTCGTGGAGAATATGCATGTTTACGCCATTTGAAATTCAGTTAAAGTTTGGACAAAATAATTTTGAAAAACGGTTCACAATATTATTGACGGAGTAATTGGTGAACTCATTTCAAAAACAAAAAAAAAAACGAACGCGGAACTCCCCCTATTTTGAAGTTTGTTAAAAGTAAGTGCTAGAAAATTGTCGAGGAGTCCCTTTTTGCCATCGTGTATATTTTATTTGTAAACAATAACAAACGCTTTACTTAGTACTTACATAAGTTACAGTAGCTAAACCCGATTTTCAAACAAAATTCCCGATAAAATGTTTAAATAAGCAGACATAAATCTCTACAACTTACTTGTCGCGTACCTAAAATTTTAATTAATAAAACCATCGTAATAAATGCCGTTCCTTTTCCCTCTCACAAGTGCACCACCATACCATGACTATGCTAGGGAGCCATCTAATTAATCTGGGTAGGTTCACTCGAGAAAGACAATTTGTTTTGTTTCGGATCCAACGAAACTATCAACTTTGAAAAATTTATATCATCCATGTGTTAGAAACGATAGTTTGTTTTTAGAATGTGAACAGTGTGACGTTAATTGTATTTTGTTGTTATATTTGTATTTAGACTTATAATAACAACCACATTTATAGTAGAACTATATGGACAGTCAGAGCCCGCGTGAGACTGTTGAACTGAGCTAAACTGAGCACTTTGCCTCTTTCTTTCGTAGTTCCTGTCGCGGGTCTGCTGGAAGAAATTTCTTTAGAAATAAGTAGAACCCTTGTACACAGTTTTCCTAATTTTAAGTTTCCAATGTATATTTACAGCGTGTACATGAAATAAATAAATAAATAAAATAAAATACTACTCAGTAAATTACAACGAATTCTTTTGAGTAATTAGAAGTAAAATAGTACATAGAAAGACCATAGACAAACCAATAACTTTTGCATTTTTAAATTACGAAGCAGTAGTAATATTTATATTTAATTTTCAACGTCCTTAGGTTAGGTAAAGTATTATTAACATGTTTCGTTTCTTACGTTTAGCGTCTACGATAGACTTCATTCAATAAAATCTATGAATCCTGTACCAAAACTTTTCAATTCCAATATATCTATTCCTTATTGATGTTTACTGATAGCCAGCAGTGTTGAAAAGATAATGTAAATACATGAGAATTATTCATACATACACATCCACTAGTTGTAGAGGCAGAAATGACAAATGGCATTCATATTGACATACTTTACGCTTGATCTGCGTTAATTAACGTCTGCTATGTCGCGATTGCTATGTGGAGCAGTGGAATATTTGCTTGAAATATATAATTCAGTCATAAATTAGTTTTTCATTTTCAAAATCTTACTTAAATTTTAAGTTTTCTTAAAAAATCTAATTATGAAATGTAAGCTGCACTACGTAGGTCGAATCCTTCCCATCTATAATTTTTAGTAACTACTTAGTCAGTATTGTTGAAAAATAGAAATGGTCAGGCTTTATATAGTTTTGACTATTCACAAATGCTAAGATTTGACCTACTTAAATGAAACAGAAATACCATAACTGTGCTAAAAATAGAAAAAAAATATATACCTATTATATTTTAGAAAAACACATAAAATAGCAACTAATGGACACCATCCAATTACTTTTTATATTTGTTAGACTCTAAGTTCACTTCTAATGTTGTGACTGAAACTTGTATGGTTTTATTGATCGGTATACCACCGGCTACTTGCTACAGGTGGTGTGCTTTGTTTTGGTGCGGTCGTTGACCCCGGCCACCCCTACGAAGGGCGGCAAACAGTCTACCGCACCCTTTGTGGGTTCAAACGGGCATGCGCTAAGATCGCCTTTAAATTGCTTCAATTACACAATTTTGAAGGCAAAATACTCGATTACATCAGTTTCATTTTCACTTTTTATTATTCTGTTACAGTGGAAAAAATAACATATTTCCTGTAAAGTTATTTTTACGCAGTATAAAGTTTATGTTTCTCCCAGTTGGTAGAGAATGCTCTAATCTAAGTCTGCCTATTCCATAAGTATTTTTTGTAGACCAAATAAATTTTGATAATTAAATAAATAAACCGTCAGTCAGAGGAATAGTGGCAATTTTTAATAACTTTGACAAAAAAGATGCAAATTTTGACCACGAAACTTACATATACGATATTTATCTACCTATTTTGCATCGACAGCTTTGAACAGACCAATAACTAAAGCTGATCACTAACACACTTATCGTTATATGTTGTATACTGAATTTACGGGTCAGAAATTGAATATTTTTATCATTAGTCAAACGTCAAAATGACAAATTTCTTTACATAGTAGGTACTTAATACAAAGGTGAATTTAACAGTTCGATGTAGGATGAAAAGTTTGCAGGTAAAATATCCATCTAAAGAAATAATGACTTGTATAAAATTCTCGTTATTTTCTTCCAATCCACCATGTGTTGTACATACTTGTGATGTGTAGGCGTTCCTTGCTACGTAATATCCGGCGTCGGATCGTTTTCAAAACGCCTTGCATAATGCACTGGCCCTTTGATGGAAATATTTTACGAAAATAGATACAGAAGAGATAAATAAGAAGCATTGTAACTTGCAAGAAATGCAAGCAATATAGTGCAACGTCCTGATTTTAAATTTGGTTAATTTTTACACTGTAGGTTTACATATGTTTAATTACGACAAGAATTAATAGGCTCTACTTTAAGCAGTTTGTATACGAATCATTTTATTTTTGCCCAAATGTTTATCGATCATTTGTTTAAGCTTGATCGCATCCGAAATGTCTAGATGAATACCTATGAGGTATCATTAGTTCATTTCGCTTAAAAATGTAGGTAGAGTGACAGAGTGTATATTAAAATTCTAAAAGCTTTTTATTTCTTTAGTAGTAAGTACACTTAAAACCGTCACATATTTGTAGACCAGGAGTCCTATTTTTCACGCAAAATCGGCGAGTCAAATCATTTTTGTTCGATATCGAATGATTTTTATTCGACATATATGTCATACATTTCAAAAATAGCACTCCACACCTTTTCGTAACATATTTATTTGTTTGCAAACAAAACAGTTCTAACAGTTGACCATTGGCTTGTGATGTAAATGCGATGGCGGTCACGCAACGGCGATGAGTGACGGCCCTCAGAGGGGAACTCGCTTGTGGCACTGTAATGGTCCTATTTCTGCCTTAGATAATGAATTGTAGCCAAATTTAGACACAATAACTTCCGAATTGGTTGGAGGAAGTGGGGCTATGGCCACGTTGTGTAATACTTTGTGATGGAGCAATATCTACAGTTTTTTAAAAATAAGCTTAGAAAATAATGTTTAATAGGAAAGATTAAAAAAGAATCCAGATTTTTACTTTGTGTACCTTACGAATTTTCAAATTTAAATAATGATAAAGATACTGGTAGAAACAGAGGAGTTATTTTGTAAATCTGTAATTTATGAAAAAATCAATTTAGTAATTTTTATGTATAAAACAAACAAAAAAAATCCGACTTAATGCATTAAATTAAGCCTGAAACCGCATCATCCTTATTTTCCCTCAACACTGTTACATAAAGTGCGTCAAACTGAGTTATCACGTACGAGTACAGACGCCTCGAGTTATGATTACATTAAGCGTTCGCTGAACTTGCTTCCGGAGTGGATCCACTTGGAGTTCCATTTTTTAATTTCACTAAGTTTTAAATAATATGTAATTACTTTCTTTTAAATTATTTAGTAACATGAAAAGTTTATATTTGCCACATAAAATGGGCTATGTAATAACACAAAAAAATATATAAATTTTATTATTGAAATGCAACTTCGCACATAGTCGGCACAGAACAAAAGACTGGAAGCCATTCAGGCCATTTTTGACAACCTGTTAATTTTCAAACTTGAATTTACTTTAATGGTCACATTTTGTAGATATTTTTGAGACTTTCGGAAACTAGATTGGCAGCTATGATCAAAATATTTTAACATAATTCTTGTGTTAACGATTGATACTAATAGAAATGTGATACTGTTACAGCGTGGGATGGATCGTAAAGTTTTGTAAAACATTTTTATAGATACTCCTTGGACACAAGCGAAATAAGACAATTAATTTTCGACTACAGAAAATTGTCACAGATGTGAATTTCGAAGATCGAGCTCTTGGTTCCAGTCACTTCCAGCCATTCGACGGCTGATAAATGGTTGATAACACACCGTTTTCTGGCTCAAATTAAATAACAACAAACTTTGTTTCCTGGAGATTGTACGCTTTCAGATAATTGTTTATTTATTGAAGCCAGAATGATCTTCGATTCTGAGATAAATTTTAATGATTCATGTTCAAATGAAAGTAAATTTCATTGTAGTATTTTTCATACATACCTAATACCTAATGATTGGAAAAAAAACTGAACACTTGATAAGGGTGTAGATATTTTATTTTAATAAACTTTAATGAATCGGGCCCCAAGTATGTGAAATATTGTGGGGAAATAGTGTATTAAGCTGAACTCACGAATCCAGCCGTTTCTGCAAGGTTTTCGCCTGTACGATATGTGGAATTTATGGCAAAACTATTATAGAACAAATTAAGTGTGATTGATTATAAATCGACTTAAGAATCATTACATTATTTATTTTTAAATCAATTCACAAAATATATTAATTGTGGCGTTGCTAGAGAAGTAACCCTTTTTTATGGTCTAAAATTTTAGATAAACACTAATGTTAGAAACCCGATAGACGGCTATCCATAGCATCAGACAGACTGCATGCCACACGTAAGTTCGGGTCGTTGTTCCTGCAAAACCGGTCTAGTTTTTAGGCAATAGCAAGAACAGGCAATAATAAAACAATTATTTTGTTTTGGACGCTTTGAGTCGAGTTTAAATATATTTAACGAGGGATTATGATTAAAAGCAGTTGTTTGTTTGCCTAAATAAAAATCATTATTATCATAGAAATAAGTAGATACGCTCCTTTATTTAGATTGTTTACTGTCTTCCTAATATTTAAAAAGTAGATAATGATGATTTCTTATGTTTTCGCTATTGTTATTCATTAAATTAAACTATTTTAATACGGTTATAACGCGTTTATTACTTATTTATTACACCTGATGTTTCAAACACTTTACAGCGTTCATGGTCGCAGGCAGACTAAGTTAACATTTGTCTTTGATGTCATAAGATTACAAACTACCGCCTGAAATTTTATTGGGAACTATTCCGATTCACGCAGTATTGGCTCACAGTATCTAAGGGTCTTGCAGTCTGCTTCCGAGTTTGCGATTTTATTAAGTTAATGACTGGGTCCCAAGCTGGCGGTACCTGCCATCCATCCTCTCTATTGAAATTAGGATGTTTTTTTAATTTCAATAGCTTCACGTAACATCCTCGGAATGAATCTGTTTTCCTTTGCAAGGACTTGAGGATTATCAAAACGCATATAGTGGTTGGGTTTGTCTAGAGCATGTTCACAGACTGCAGACTTGGTTGAGCATCTATTTTTCATGTCAGCAATATGTTCTTTTATACGAGTGTTAATGCTTCTCTTTGTTTGCCCAATGTATGATAAACCACAGTCACAGTCTATTTTATAAACTCCAGCATCTTGCAATGGGATATTGGATTTTATAGGTCTTAAAAATTGGTTTATTTTCTTATGCGGCTTGTAATAGGTCTTGATTGAAGCTCGCCTAAGTATGTTACTAATCTTGTCCATGACTCCCTTTATGTATGGTAAGATGGCAAACGATCAACTGTGTGCGGCTTGGATCGACTTCTGTGACATATGTGTGGGAGGCTGAGATTGTTGCTTCTTAAGACAGACTTGACTCGGTGAAGCTCCTCCTTAAGATGGTGGGTGTCACAGATGCCATGTGCTCTCTGTAACAAAGATTTGCCTACTGTAGCTAACTGACATGGATGATGGTGAGATTTACCGTTGAGATATTTGTCTGTGTGGGTGGGCTTTCTGTACACAGTGTGACTGATACTATTGTCAAGATTTCTAGTTATTAAAACGTCAGGTGTAATAAATAAGTAATAAACGCGATAAAACCGTTAATTTAATGAAGTAGATAATGGTTAACTATAATACTAGACTTGAAATTTATTTCAATGTAATTGATACTTTTCGTTCCTGTAGGTGACTGATTGCCCTTACATATTTTATTTAAGAAGGTTCAGTACTTCGGAAGGCAAGTTAGGTAAGCCGGTGGTCCCGGCTACCATTTTGTAGTCGTGAAAGGAACCACGACACAGGCCGAAATCCGGTTCCGAAAAATGGTTACACCAAAGTGTACAGAGACGATTGACCATGTAAACCAACCGATACGAAAAAATAAATTACTATAAAATATTAACCAAAATTCATGCGGCATAGTGGCGCAGGTGGCGCTGTGTCAACTCTACAAAGATTGGCAATGAAGAAAACCGATAAATCTTATTTTACAAATACTGATTAGTTTTTGAATAAATGATGTACTCTATGTGATGAAACTGGTGTGGTCCAGTTATATACAGCTTCTGTGTTTGATGTTATGACAGTTGCCGGTCACGTAAACAATGGCATGTTCACGAGAGATAGGATTTAGACACTGGTATATATATATATATATTAAAATAAGGATGTACCGAAAGGCGGTGCGGTGCACCTCTTGTTCGGCCCTAAAATGTTAGGTTTAGAGACAAAGCAACACACTCGGCATTAACTATAGAACAGACAGGTTGTTTAATTACAAATTCAATTCAATTTCTCATAAGAAAATTACTATGGTTATATTGGTTATTAAAAATAACAAAGTTTTAAAAGCTGCGTTCTTTACGGGTTACAGGGAGGTGCAGTTATGGAACATATTTAAATGTGTAGAGAAGGACTACTTAAATTCTGACAAAAAAGTTAAAAGAAATAAGAGTATTAGTAAGCGTAAGCGTTAATGGTGACTTCTTGCTAGTTACGAAATTATTTAAGAGGCAAAATGTTCTTGCGGGCCCCATCTCTATAATATAAATCATTGTATTCGGTAGAACTTTTGTCGGCGCCATCAGGGAGTTCTCAGAACAAGGAAATAAAACTGGTAAAGGAATTTCAAGGTTGCATAATTTAAGAAAACGTAATTCTGGATTGTGTTTATCACAGTTATTTTCTAGTTAGAAAAAGGAATTGAGAGTAAAACAAATAGTGTACGAGAAACGAACAATAAACGATAGGAGCAAAGTTTTTAACTATTTTGCATTAAAAATTATAATCCTAACAAAATATGTTTTCCTATGTGCGAGAAAACAAAAAAAAAAAGAACAATATATAAAATTAATTAGCTTATTCAGTTGTATTGAAATTCTTGGAACACTCCATTAAAAAATCTGTCAAGGAAGAGTCATCAAATAACGACTCATAGCCATTCCTTTTTTATGGCGGCATAGTGTGAAATACTACGAGAATACGTTTAGTAAATAGTAAAAAAAGTGTAAGAGAGTGCAATCGGAATCCCACTGCCGCCCCATCTGTTTCCTATACGTCCATTCATTCGCTCGCCTCTTACCGTGAGAATAGTATGGATCAATAGAATCGTTAATCATATTAAATCACAATGGTTAATAAAAGAATGACATACGTGACATGTACGTATCTTGTATTTAGTGTTAAATATAGATTATTCAATTCATGAAAATTTTAAAGCAGTTCAACCTTCAATTGTCGTGTAACTAAGTATTAGCGCACGCAAATAATGCATCAAACGTCATAAATAACTATAAATAAAAAAGCTTGTTTAGCTTTATTAACAACAAGTAATATTAACTATACCAGGATTTAATTACTGTCTCATAATACCAGGAAACCTACTTCGTGGTCTTTCGTTGAGTTAGTGCAATTTGTTTGATTTTATCTATTTGTTGTTTGTATCTATTTGTTATTATTTCTAACTTCATTCGGATGAATGCCTTAAAATGATAAATATAATGAGAATTGATTTCTTTCTTTTTGATAGAACATAATAATGCATAAAGGTAAGGCGTCTTTAATATTCCAAGATTTTAAAATTCTTGAATTATATTTTATTATCAAGCTACAAACGAAAATCAACTTTACCGCACTTCAAATAGAAATAATTTTGTTATGTTGCTATCAACCCCTTCCAAAACGATATCATGATGCACAATCAGGGGATGACAATAGGGGCATTAGCAAGGCGTTTAGAAACGGACGTGATGTGGTTACCTACATTATTCATACTTCATAGGTATTTTTTGGTAGAGTCATTGTTTTGGGCCTAATTTGTTAAAAAAAATACATCATCACAAAAGTAATTTAAAAGTTTACGAATAATATGGTATTTAAAGAAAGTGCTCAAACGGTAACATTCAGCACAATAAATTAAATGATAGAGTATAATGTAATTTATTGTGCTGCATTTTTTACTCTTTTACATTATTTTATTTTCTTAAATTTAAAAGTGCGAATTTACTGTGGTTTAATTCAAAAAACTGTTTGTATCGGCTAAATAGAACTATTTATACGAAAATTTATCAGTATATATTGCTTCACATTTCTAGCTGTTTGCTCACTCATATCACACTATCCAATTCAAAATGTAAAATATTTTCTTTCTATCTGGACTAAAATACAAACATTGATACATAATAATTTATTCCAAAAGGTACGAACATAATTTATGTCGTCTGCATGCAACGTCACGTCTTCTATTTAAGGCTATTCCGTGTTATTATAACCTCTGAACTCGACTCGACGGAGACGCCCGAAGTTTCCCGAAACTTTGTTGTTCTTTTTTCCGTCCCGCTCTTTCACTCAAACAAAAACAACGTATTCGAAAGCTCCGACTTGGAGTGGAGCTTATGGTGTTCGTCTGCGCTACAACGCAACCGTGTTACATTCTTACAACGAGAGCATGTTATTATAAATACACGAGACTGTTATTGTATTTGTGTACAAGAAATTCGTGTTGTTTAAGTAAATATCGGTTGAGTGTTCTGTTGTTTTCTGGTTCATAAGCTTGTTCCTGAGTTTGCGAAATAATGAAAATGTAAGTCTAGATTGAATATTTTTTTTTATTAATGGAAAATGTTTTAATTGTAATGTGGGAGAAGTTGCATATTTTGATCATGAAATTAATAACAGCTTGTTAAAATTTTTTAGAGCCATATTCAAATTATATGTAGACATTCTCGAGCTCATTGGGGTAGCCATTGCATTACTTATTGACTGCTAATAGTGTCTTAGTGATGTAAATATACTTATTTAGTTTTACGGTGTTCTTACGTTGGTGATAAATTGAATACGTTGGTGACTAGCAAATATGGTAAACATTGCACATGATAGAAAATTGCAGATTTACACTCATAATGAAATAAGTACTCTAAATTTGTATACTTTTGAGCTAATTGACTTTATTTTACAGACATAACCAGTGTATTTCTGGATACTTGATTTAGTTTATTTATTTATTACTTTTGTTGTTGTTGTTGTTTTATATAAGTTTGTAGTTTGTTCTTATTTATTTATTAAAACTATTGTTCGAAAAGTAAAAAATAATAATGCTAAGATCATTCTCAACCATCGAACCAAACAATAGCCTTTAGTCAGTCAAGGAGGAACTAAAAGTAGTTATAGACTTACTACATCGCCGAACTGGCAATATTGTAGTTACGAGTTCGACAGAGGTCACATTTGGACTCTAGATCCCCATAGGTAAAAATTATGTGTGTCGATGTCTGTTGATCCCCTTCTTAGTCAAAGCTTGATTCCCAATTGCGTCCTCAGCTTGCACTTCGGAGCCTAGGGTCATGGTCTTTGATTTGGCAGTACTAGATAATACAATGAAACGACTGCCGTCTGACTTGTGTGACCCATTTTACAGCGAAACAGAACACCAGGAACATGACCAAAGTGTGTTAGTGGCCAACACTGTCAAATGTTTTCAGTCTACCTAAAGACATCTGATACAGCCTAACGACTGCCATTTATCGGAAACAACCGGGACGCTCGCCTATTAGGCTCATCGTCTGTTGACCTTCGAAGTTGAAAACATTTGAAGACCCTTTAGCGACAACTTTTGGTAGAGTTTTGTTAGCTAATGTTTTCCTTAATTATATAATCAACTATTTGTAACTCAATGATCCTAAAAACGTAAGTAGCATTTTAGAATTGTAATGTTGCAGTCACTATCCTTCCTCTTATCTCGCTAAGTGGATCGACAATTTCATTGTTAGTTCCCTCTAATGTACCTAAAAGCATTATTTTATTAACTTGACGTGATAATAATTTTGTCTATTTCAATTAAATTGATATAGTAATAATGAAAGTCATAGGAAAATTGCCTATTACGAAGGTGCAAAACTATAGTGCCTATTGAACATAAATCTGAAATCTTATGTGAGGATCGGACTCTGCGTGACTCCAACAAGCTTTCATGACGATGTGTAACTAACTTAACAATAATAATTTATTGCTAACAAGGCTTCAGTAAACCGATTGCCCTGTGGTTCGAGCAATTAAAATTTTATTTGTAATTTCTTGCATTGGAAAAAAATATGTGGGTTCGTTTGCTAACGAGTCATACATAGGTATCTCAATAAAATAAATTCAGCTGCTATTTATTTACTTTTATGGGTTCAAAGGCATGCCATTTAAACACTTTAAAATATGTCGATTAGTTAGAGTAAGAATGAAGTTTTAGAACGTTGTTGGTACCCATTCTTACCCATTCTGTGGTTACAGTTATAAAAAGATGTCAGAAAATCATTGGTATTCATTTGTTTTTATAAATATTAAAGTGATATGATGAAAGGTTAATCACATAAGATAAAAAAATCTATTCGTCAACGGTTCGTTGGATCCATTCAGCCGTATAATAGCCTGTCTGATCAATAGCTGAGGATAAGGCAAATTACAAAGAATTTTCTTAATCGCAGAGTAGCATTAGAATTTTTTTAGATAAAATATTATAATATTTATCATTTCTCTTAATGTTAATTGGTTTCTGTGCTGTATCTTTTTTATATGTATGTAAATGGTGCAATAAAGTGTTCATTCATTCATTCATTCATTCATAAATATTAGATTGTTCGATATCATCAGATTTTATTCAGTACCTTGTCGCGTTATACTAAATCTACGTATGTGAATATGGTTAACATTGCAAAAGGAAATTAAAAAAAAAATCCTCGGTACTAGTATATAGGGGAGTATGCTGGCTCAGCCGTTCCCCTAACAGGGTTGGATTAAACACTATATCTGCACAAATAAAACCTCTAACAGACATAAATGCGTTTATACGGGTGTATTATGTTCCCGGTTGTAAGTAAACGCATTAGCTTGCAATGGGGCCACGTAGAGCATTACTCGGAAAGTCGATTGTTTGCGTCGATCGACATTTCTGATGTCGACTGTGCCAACATGTTTTATGTTTGTTTGGACTCCCGCGGTCACTCCCAGTGCGTTCATCACATTGCTTACTTTTACGTACATTACTGGCCATCTATATGACTGGGTACGGTACAACTTTCAAGGTTGAAATAAAAAAAAACCGGTGACTTGAGAATGTCCTCTTTTTGAAGCGGTTAATGACGTTACGAGTATTAGCTATCTGGAAAGCGGAATTTGGGCAACTAGCTGTAGTTGGATCATTTACTTTTGAACTTAGATTAATTAAATCATCGTCGATGCAAAGACGTGCATTGAGATAAGAGAAACGAAATTAGGTAGGTTTTGCTTAAAATGTTTTATTTTCCTATGGTTAAATAAGTCGTTCTTATACCGAGTAATTATAGTTTAATCATAAACAATTAAACAAAATTCAAAATGTATAATGTAATGTACAATACGTCAAATTTTCTTAACCAGTCTCATCCGTTGTTATATTATAACCACACAAACCACTTGTAGTTTGATGTAAGCCATGTGAACCAAACGTTACGGAAATGGCCATATTTGCAATATTTGTTTCAACCAGATATGTGGAGGATTTATTCCAGCGCTCTGCGCCCGTAATGAAACTTCCGATTGTGTAACGTACGAAACTAAACTGTTTTTTGTGAGCACAGCGAAGTTGCTCTCATCTGCGGTCCAGTGCTAGTATCACAGCTAAAAGGCGCGCGCTCATCTCAGTTGAATAGCGACCCAGCCCTCGCGTCGGCTGCCCGCTATTTGCAGAACAATGCAGGCTTGATGTGCGCACGCCTTTGCCGGTGGGAAAGCGCGGGAGGGAAAACGCGCGAACTCTGGCAGTCTCGGCCTGCGAGCGCGACCGGCCGCGCGCCGAAGCACGCCCTACGACGCCTGCGCCCTGGCGCACGCCGGCACGCGCCGCGGCCGCCGCGGCGTTACGTTTTCCGAATCGACCGCGGACGGCGACAGTGCCACCGTGACTGAATTTCAGTGTCAAAAGGTTGGTGACCCCACTCTAGTGCAATCAAAAAACCACCCAAAACCAAGGCCGTAGAGCCTGGTTCGCTTCCGCCCAAACCAACCACTTCTGTCACTATGTGCAATAGTAATTTCCTCGTGCGCTCCAAATGTCAAGTTCTCGCTTTGATGTTTTCTTTTACTATTTTCTACTATCAACTTATCGTTTTACAATAGGTACACTAATTGGCGAGAGTATATTAATTACTCTAAAATAAAAATAATAAAATGGAATAAAAGCATTTTCGTCTTTTGTATCTTGTGGGAAATAATGCTGGTACAATTGCGTGTGTGTAATTTTAATTTTTGCTTTGTTTAATATATCAAATTCCTTCAATTTTCTGTAGAAAAAGCTCTAGCAATTTGTTCAATGCTAGTAAATAATTAATATTAGAATCCTTCTTCATACATGAGCAGAATGATCCACATGGATGTCGAAAAACTGAATTTCCTTGTACGTCTATACTGACTACACTATATTTATGTAATTGCTTTTCATGGTGGGTTAACGCCAAAAAGAAAGCTGGTTTTAAAAGTAATGACAAAATTACCAGTTCCTTACGTAGATAAATGCGAAGATATTGAAGCAGTCTCCAGACTACAAAAAACTTAGGATGCACCTGGGACAATCCGGGAGAATAGTGATCAGGAAAACAAATACGGAGAAGGAGAAAGAGAAAACAGATATATAAATAGGGTTCGTACCCTACAGTCCTCTCCTTCCCTATCTATTAAGTACATAGGGTTTTGTAAGTAATGTTTTAATATGCAATTACAACTTTGTTACAACCAGAATATTATTAACTCTACTCCCCAAATTATTAATCAAAATAATGCCGTGCAATCTAGCACCGTCACAGAGAAAATTGTGACCTACATACGCGTCTAAACTGAAATTAGTTTGTGGTAATGCGACTAGAACTGTGTAAAGTAGCAATCACGCCAAGGGAGATGTCATGATCCAAAATAATAGTTTCAATGCTCAGAATACGATGACTGAGATCATCGTTTAAAAGAGAGACGGTGACGCTCAATATCAAATACAGAATTGATAGATAGATAGATAATTTACTTTATTTGTAATACTGTAACCCTCATATACATGACATTCATAGTAAATTCAGAGAAAGAAATATATTTAGGCTTATGCCTGTGTGCCACAGCGGCACGGAAGTGCTACAGCTCAGCACATATGTCACTCAAAGAGAGCAACTGCTGATTTTCAGCTTAAAAGAGTAAACACAAGCGAGTACACTTATAATTTTCGGTATTTTTATATTTATTAATACGTGCATAGTATAGATAGAATTACAAGTAGTAAATTCATAATGCATTAAGGTGTAGTTGAAATGTAAATACTTATCGAGTCTCAACTTCTCAAGCTCCTGTATTACTTGATTGCTTTGCAATTGTATGGGCATTAGTGTTAACCTTGGTATCGGCTGCGGTAGATGTACAAGTTGTATTTATGTGTCCATTTACTGCATTATGTCCATCTTGAACTAACAAGTTCCGATTGTATTTTAATATATATAAGATACGTTCGACCAAGGAGCAAATAGAAAAATGGGGGAAAAATCTCAGTGTCTTCATATCTATTGACCGTTAAATATATACGTATTAATCATTAAATCGTCCCGCTATATCAGAGAGGCAGCATTTCTGCAAATAATACTAGCAAATTCATAGATTTTTGTTATCTCTCTATTGCCTTCGCACGGATCCCAATAACAATGAAATATTAATTGTTATAATTTCTGACAGCTATAGGGTTAAGATATTCCTGATATCCTCCGAATGAAATGAAATGGTTTATTTTCAATGTAGGGTATAAAAAACATTTATTGGCGTTAATTTGCTTAAATATCAAGTCACGGAGAAGAAGCGACGCAACAAACTCCACTGTAGCATTTTCTTCAAAACGTCAATTTACAAAAAAACAACTTTCCAATAATAATAATCACAGTATGACTGTTATGGTCATTAAAGCATGACTTTAAAATGCAAAAAAATATAGGCAAAACAAAATCGTTATCTCTGTACAGTGGCTCATTGCTTTTGGTCATACGCCATTTGAATGTAATGTTAGAAAAGCCTGTTAATATTATATAATTTTATTTAGTGAATGAAAAATTTAAAGAGATTGTAAATTTAATTTAATTTACTTAACAAGCTATTTGTCTGATAAAACATTTTTGCTATACTGTATCAATTTAAACAATTTACAAGGTTACACTTACATAGCAACAGTTATCGCTTACACAGTTAACAGTATACACTATCTTTTAAGGGTCTATTTTCTCATAACTACGATAAACTATTTCCTACGCGAAAATAATTACACAAAATTATGATAGATGTTGAAAAGCACGCACAAGTGCCATGGTGGTCAATTCGTATTAATCAAAGCACATCCTGTATAGCGTTCCCATGCTGCAGTCGCAGTGAAAAATTATGGGCATTTAAATATGCCATTATGGTTGGGGTCTCAGCATACCCACTTCGGTTACAAGTTAATTTATAAATACCATTTAGAATGCACTGTATGTAGCTCTACATTTTTCTTTAGAAAGATACAGAATACGGCTATTCATTAGAAAATTTATTCATAAAATAATTTTTTTTGTTGTAAAATGTAAAAATTATCTAAAACCTCCGTTTTAAATAACAGTTTTGCCCTCTACTGGAACTAACCGAAATCATTGTATTATTTGTTTATTGTCTTGTTTGTTATCTCTGAACTCTTTATTTTATTTTAAGTTTTGGAAAACTATCGACTATTCAAACTTTATCTACTAAACCTCCCTAACTCTCTTATATGTATAATTATGAGTAGTGAGAATGATGACTTGTATTTCATCATAAAAAAAGTATCCCTGAGATTGAAGCATGTGGTAAAAGCTAATGCAAAGTAAAAGCTCATGTGCAGCAGACAGGACCGGCGACTTTGTTTTAAAGTGATAGTTTGACCGTCCATGGCGCGACGTAGGCTCTGTCTGGTGCAAATTAAGCAAGGATTAGCAAGCAAACATTGACTTTTATATAAGTAGCGTAAGGACGTGGCCGGCAGCGCTAAATAGCACGTGTAATTTGGTCCTAAAATGTTTGAAGTAGATTTTCATGTAAAAAATAAACAACGTAAAGTTTATGTTAGGCAGACATGAGAAACCACTTTATATAGTGATAGTTCGATTGTACTCAGTCCGGTGCAAAATTATCAAGCGAACATTATTGCTATTTAGCGTAAGGACGTGGCCAGTGGCGAGACAAAATGGCACCAGTTTTTGGACTCAAAAATTATTGTATTACGGGTGAAGCGCTACAATCGTCACAACTTGGTATTGTTACCAAACAGCAAAAGCAAAATATTTTACTGTAACTAGTAAGGTGTGTTTAGTTAAGTGAGATAAAATGCTTGTTTTACTACCAGTTACAAATAGCGAAAAACACACACTTAAAGTTTTGTTAAAAAAATTACATAGGAACATGCACATGATTCCTATGAACCTATTTTACTTATTTTAATTTATTTAAGTATGTGTAAATCTTAATTGTACTACAAGTAAAAAATACTTTGATAATTGGTGGACTTAATGCTAAAAAAATTCTCCCCAAGTCAACATTAGGAAAAATGGAAAAGTTTTGTGCGAACCTATCCTTAGTTGAAGTGATTGCAACTGGATAATTTTCCCGCCTAGCGTTAACCCGTTTACGGTGCTAATGAGCAGGGTCTGCCCGAAGCGATGAAAATGTTCTCAAGCCCGGACATCGTTAACATTCACGATTTTAATCGATTTTCGATTGCTTTTCACGGGTATTGTTTTTGTTTCAAATTGAATTATTCACAATACGTTTTGGAGATTGTTTTTTATTATTTTTATTTACATTACCTCGTTTCAAATTATATAAGTTCAGATGTGTCTTTAAAGTAGTTTCAAAAAAGGGGTGGATCCCACTATTTCCATTATGTATTTCCACTGATAGAAATACTGGTCTCCCACTATTTCCATCGCGGGCGGCGGCGGCGGCAAAAAACGCTATATCATCGGAAGGATAAACAAAATAACTTGTCATTTACGTTAACTGCCTTATGAACAGATTAGGTGGAATAAGGTATTACTACCGTTTATTTTCAAGTAATTTTATTAATCAGTAATTAATTCAGGCTGTCATAAATGTTGAAGTGGAAACAGATTCTCAAATAAACATCTACGTTTTTTTGTCGCAATAGAAATAATGGGATATAATTTTTAAAAAAACGTTAGTAGCTCACTATTTCTATTTTGTATTTCCATGGAAATAGTGGGATACACCCCAAAAAAGTAGCGTTGAGATATAAATTTCAGCTAATTATTGCAGACCAGCGCTAACTGTTTTGTTTAAAATGTATAAGCTGACAGACTGAGGTGGGTAGTGAGGTACCTATGTGTTAACTATGTTGTATTTGTAAGTAAGTATTTTTGTGTTATCTGAAAAATAAAATTCCTTTTCTTGCTTTATTAATTCTATGAAACTTTTATTTCAAATTATTTTTATTTCCCCAATCCTAGCAGTAATTGTGAACTTAAATTATGGGAGGATTTAAAATCAGACGTTTTCCTGGAAAATTTAATGGGCTTTTATGTAGAAACACTGACAGACGATTATAAAAGTTTTTAAGAGCTTAATCCCTATTTTGTTACATAATCGAATTCTCGGAACTTAATAATTGAAAAGCCATGGTTGTTTAGAATTACGAACTGATTTCACAAATCCTTGATCGGACCCACGTAGAAAATAGCGAATAAAATTACCTACAATAGAAAACTATTATACACACAAGAAAATATTTTTCATGTAAGTACAAGCAATAAAAAAACTATGCGTAAGGCCTACCTTACCATATTATGGACCACCTATCATTTATGATACAATTTCTCCGCAAGTAAAGAAAATCTAGGTGACAGGACATTGTCGCGCAACCTATTTATAGAATTACATAACTGACTTCACCCTTTGAAGTAATGCGTTTAAAGTTCAAACAAGTTACATGGCGTCGTAGCTGTTCCAGGTTATTTTTACTCAACGTGATAAAAGGCACGGCATTACGGTATTATTTTAGGTGTACTTAAATATAAAACGTTGTTATTCTCTATTATCTCTTGGGTCTGCTGGAAGAAATTTCTTTTCTTTCTTTTCCTCTTATGTATAATCCTTTACATTTTATTGTGTACATGAATAAAGTAAATAAATAAATATGAAAAGAATTTGTAGAGTATGGCTGTCTCCTTTGCAGGGTAAAAATAGTCTTTATCTGTATTGGGCTCTCTATCTAGTCTCACATTTGGGGTCCTATATTTAAGAAGCACGTCGAACTTCTGTTTTTTTTTTTTTGTACACGGTCTCTCTAACTATCATCAGACAAATGATACAACGAAGTTAAACTCACGTGCATTTTGGACGATACCAAGGTAATTTACGATGCCTAGGTAATTTACAAGGGCGAGACTTAATTTTGTTCGACAACTACCTTAAATATTGCTTGTATGTAAATAGTTCCTAAATGAAAATTTCTTAAATTTTTATATGTTCAATATAATTTTTTAGTAATTTTATATTTTAAAAATGGGCTTTCCCATTGATTTTTAAATTGTTATAAAAAGTCTCATGTGCAAAAATTCTAAATGTTATTTTTAATAACAAATTTTAACTTATGTATGCTATCACGAAATATATACTTTTTAAATTTTTGACCTTGCCCTCATCCCAATTAACGAAAGAGAAAGTGAATATCGAAATGTATCAAAAAATATATCACTATGAAATTTAAAAGTATCTCAGGAACTAGTGAGTGATAGACACCTTGTATAATCACGAACAAAATTGAAAGAATTTAACGTGTTACATACCTACTCTATCTAACGTGATGTTGAAAATAATATCAATAACTATTCCAACCATATAACATGATGTGTTGATACCATTACCAACCAGGAACTAGGAATGTATTAAATCATAAACAAATTATCAGATGAAGGAACGTGGGGTTGGTACCAGTTTCGTAAAGTAGGGCGCACGTTGCTCGTCTGTTGTTGTAAAGTCAGTTCTTTAAACTGGAGCAGTGATATCTTTTAATCTCAAAAAGCTGCTCTAAAAGAAACCATTTATTTTTAATTTCATAACAATTTCTTTAGTTATTTATTTATTGAATCTTTATTGTTCCACCAAGTACACATACTTATAACAATGGGCGGACTTAATGCTTTCTCTACTTAGAGTTAGAGCTAAGAGGTTCATTTCAACGAAAACTATCAGCCGTCTTAAGATCCATTTCTGTGAATATTTCATGAAATCCGTTTTTAGCGAACTCTACATACTTAATACTCGTGCCAAATTTCTGCATTGTACCCTCCAATTATTTTTGATATTTCGCACAAGAGTGAGTCATGTTTTGCCTTAAAGTATATTTAAAATTAATGTGTTTTTTTACACACACATTTAAAAACAAATGGCTAAGAGAATAGATAGAGATAAATAAATAATACTGAGATACTGACTGATTAAACATAAATTGCCATACAGCGTGGCAATGCTGCCAGCCTTCTGGGCACTTTCCCGGTAGACATTGATGTGGATGAATTCTACGACGCCTAAATTACATAGGCAATTTTTTTATGTATATATATGTAATACTTCTTTTTTTTGTGTATATAAGTTTATAGTTTATTTTAGTTAGTTAATTTAATTTAGTATTAATTTTTATATCTATAAACATATGTTGTATTATTAATTTTAGGATGACTTTCTAATGATCTGCCAAGTAAAAGTCTGATATAATATTCAACTTGCATGTTAGTTTGTCTATTAGATCGATTTTATTTTTTTTATAAAACCAGGAGTTTTGAGAATTCTTTTATAATTTTATTATTTGGTGTATATTTGGTAAAGCGAGTGATTCATAACATATATCTTTGTTTATATTAAATAAATTTCAAGAAAAATGTATCTTGTAACAAACACAATAACAACTGTATATATTAGAATTAGATTTCTGTTCATGTAATAAGTAGATAGGGAAGATTTCTGTGGAGATGTCGTCATCCACATTCTGGCATTAGATATAGACAGTATGTTAGTATGATGTCATGGTAAATTCAATCAATGCTTTGAAGAAAACTGATTATCTTTGTTTCTTTCGATGGTCTAATTTATAGGATCGGATTTAATAAATACTTGATTTATTACGGCATAGTACCTAGGTCGAACAAGAAAATTCTATTAACTTATTGTTTAGTTTTCTTTACTACCAATTTGTATTAAATTAATAGCAACGCGCTTAACAATTATATACATATATATATATTTATATATATATATTTACGTAGTAGGAGAGAATATAGAAAAATGAATATAGAATCCAGTCGAAAAAAAATGGTAGTGCGGTGTATCAAATGTCGAAGTTGCGCATAAATAATTAATTCCATTCGTATGAAAGCTAAACGGCCAACACCCCTCAAACTAAAAGTTACTCATCAAATGTTTTAAACACATTGAACAGTTTATGTTCTTCCCAAACAAAGTACACCTTTTGAAAATTTCATTTCATTCCAATGCATCCGACCAACAATTCATGGACATTATGGGTCGTGAGCGCGCACACAAATTATGGCGTATTCGATCTTGTTATTATGCAAATGCTTCGGGCTTCGATCCATCGGACTGTCTGTACTACGTGAATCATATTATCGTTATTTCCATCAATTTCTCGATTTGTTTAATGCCGGCTGGAAATGTAATGCTGAGTAACAAATTGTTTTCTAAGTGGTGAAAATAGCGCCTATTTCCTATGGGGAGCGTCTGAATGTTTTGAGGTAAAAATAGTACAGATTTTCTTTGAAAACTGTATTATATTTTGTATATTAGCGACTCTACCATAAATCTGACCTATTAACGTAAAATCAACAGATAGATACACATTTATTTTCCTTATTATTTTTTTCTTTTACATTAATAAAAGAATGCTGTATAGGACAATTGACAAGAACAAAACATTTGAAGTTAAAATGCATTAATTTTATTTAGTAACAACCATCATTAATAAAACAATGTAATGTTGAAAAGAAGGAATTGCAGATAAAATTTTCATTCCGTTTCATTAGCACAGATCGTTTTATTCTGACCTATTAATGCAAAATCAACAGATAGACAGAAAATTAATTTCCTCGAAACAGAAACACGGAAACTCGAATGTTCTGTGTCTCTTGCAACATATATTGAAAACCCAGTTAAACTTCCGTTCGGCTTTGAGCTATTTGCAGTGCATGCTTGATTGGAAAAATATTAGCCATTTTGGTAGCAGCTTCAAATAATCCCAAAGATATGAAGTGGAACCATCTCAATTTCAATTAACTTTTGTAATAAAATGATAATTTTAAAATAAAAATTCTTTAGGAATATGTAAACAGAAGACAGTAGTAACATAGCTAATTTGAAAGAGAAGAAAAGTGTATTAGTTCAACAAAAGGACTTGCATTTAACAAGTCTTAGTTTCAAAATTATTTCGCCTTTCATGATGGCACTAGTATAAGATTATAGATCTGGAGCCAAAACCATTCAACTTTCAAAAAAATAGGGCTTCAGAAGCATTTCACAATGCAACAAGTGTTTTGAAGCATTTACAAATCATTCAAGCACGATGTTGGATTTATGAATATTTTTGCAAAATCAATACACATCTAAAAACCTTAACACATGCAGATTGACTTTGCAGCACCATATAAAAATAATCCATTGCGTGAAAATGAGCGCACGGCTCAAACAAGATTGGTCGAAGTATCTATTGTTGATGGCTATTGTCCAGACGACTATAAGTCTCGAATTAAAGGTACCAACCTACTACCGTTGTTTACATTGTGGTCGACTAAACAGCTTCATCGAAACTGTACCTTACCTACTGACTGACCCAGTTTCTAAGCCTAATTTAATATATTACGACCGTTTAATGTACTTATCGCTTTGTGAAAAGCTGTTGGTAGATCGTAAATTGTCTAAAAATGAAAACGACAGATGTATTGGTTTAATAGTTGTATTATTAAAAATCTCTAACATTTTTATGTTCGACATGCCTAATGAAAATAATCGTTCTGTTGTGTGTTTCTTGTATTCTTCTTTATTGAACATTTAACTAAGTATCATAAACAGATCAGCAAGTAATTGCTTGACTTGATTTAATAAGACAGTTAAGTAAGTAAGAAAAACCTTTAGAGTTAACTGCTACGGTAAAGCTACATCATCGAAATATTCCCTTACGCACTATCAAAGATTGTCTTTTTAAATATTTTCAAATCCGACTGTTTCTTCCACAGCGTACTCCCATAAAAATAATTAAATTTTGCATTTATATAACAATGATTTAAATAAGTAAACAGATATTTATTTTGAACCCTCTCATAAGCACGTTGGAGGAAAACTTGACATTGAGTACAATAGACCATGCCAAGTGCGTATAGTGGTCATGTCGTCATCAGAGGTAGAAGAGTTTCGACACTTACTTTATATAACTCACTTGCTTTATATAATTTTTACCTTACTACTTTCATACAAAAGAAGCTGTTGGTCTTCCTAATATATAAATACACATACAGGGCACAGCAAAAGGAGGATTTGTCCCAATAGCATATTCAGCACAGCTAAAAAACTTATCATTTTAAACATCTACTTAATACTCAAACGTACTTACTTGAAGCTTGCAATTTAAAAGTTAAATAATCATATTGTTTTACGTTTTCGTATTTTATTAAATAATTAAACGCGATTAAAACTTTGCCGCAGTTATGTTCAAATAGAATTTCGGTAGTCGTCAGAAACAGTTAAGTGCTATCAGTCATCTGTTTAAGATGTTTCGATAAGGCTCATTCTAAATGTATGTGTTAAGACGATTACTATTTTATCAATGAAACTATGGAGTAGTGGCAAAAATCATAAAATAACTGTATTTCTCAATTTTCCAATTAACAACAAGAATTTTCGCAGTAATTCAGAAAAAGCGGGAACGATTACAAATTAACATAAGTTGTTTTCAAGTTGACAGTGACATTTTCTTTTTCTTTTTTATTACACTTTTTTACCGTGTTGGAGGCATGGTTATAGGCGATCAGTGTCTTTGAATTTATAGCACTTATTAAATTAGTTCTGTTCATACCGCCCACCAAGGGCATAATTTACGAATGTCCTTCACTACCGCCCACCATGCGCATATAAAATTACATAGCCAATATGCAAATAGTCATACATATTATTAAGTATGTATTAGAAAAAGAACTTAAATTACTAGAAAAGTAATAACACACAACTAAAATTAATTCCATGCAGATAATAACTATGACCATATATATAACTTAAATTAATACTAAGTAGGTATGTATGTCCATTACCGACTTTCATAAATTTAAGAAAAGTTTGAGACTTACACTATGTAGCTATAGGCAAAATACAAACTTTAGATGTTGGTCTTTTGATAAGATTATTTTGAGTACGTATCGTAATAACGCGTGTAATTCCGTCAGGACCAGGATGTTTGTGTTCCACCCTTCCAAGTAGCCATTTACCTGGAGGCATATCTTCCTCCTTTACAAGCACTACCTCACCTATCGTTGGTTCAGGGTTATGAGTACGCCATTTATATCGTTGTAAAAACTGATTTAAATAATCTTGTGACCAACGTCGCCAATAGTCTTGCAACATCCGTTGCGTGAGTTGCCATCGTTTTAGTGTTTGGATATTTGAATTTTTATAATTATAATCTGGTGCTAATATAAGTGATTCCCCGATCAAAAAATGTCCAGGTGTCAATACAGAAAATTCATTTGAATCTTCCATGTACGATATTGGCCTTGAATTGAGACAAGCCTCAATTTGACTTAATACTGTAGCCATCTCTTCAAAAGTTAATGTGGAGTTTCCAATAACTCGTTTCAAATGAAACTTTGTCGACTTTATTCCTGCCTCCCATAGTCCACCGAAGTTTGGTGCCCGAGGAGGAATAAAGTGCCATTGGGTACCATTATTTGCTAGGGATTCAGAAATTTCGGGTAGAATATGAGATATTTCATTTTCGAACATATTACGAAGTTCACGAGAAGCACCTACGAAATTTGTACCATTATCACTATGCAATTCCGTACAACGACCTCTCCTAGCAATAAACCTCTTAAAGGCAGCTAAAAAACCCTTTGTTGTCAAATCACTGACTGCTTCTAAGTGCACAGCACGAGTGGCCATGCAAATAAATAATGCTATGTACCCTTTATATGACTTATTGCCTCGACCTTTAGAAACTCTCATATTTATGGGACCTGCGTAATCAAGACCACTTCTAAGAAATGGTTTGACATTCCCAATTACACGTGTAGATGGTAATTGGCCCATTAACTGAGGTCTTGTTTTTGCTGAGTATCGAATACATTTCACACATTTCCTAACACAAGCCTTTGCCAGAAGCTTAACACCTATAATCCAATATTTACTTCTCAAATACGTGATCATCATTTGAGGACCTCCGTGTAACGTTTTGTGATGAGCATCTTGAATCAAAAGGTTTGTTAGAAATGACTCCTTCGAAATAAGAATGGGGTGTTTTTTATTATAATCAAGTTGAGACATCTCTAATCTACCCCCTACCCGTATAATGTCCTGTGCATCCAAAAATAAATTCAACGATTTAATTGTCCTGTTGGTGGAGTTTATTTCTCTATTAGATTTTAATGCCTCCCTCTCTTTATATAACCCTTCTTCTTGGCTTTTTCTTATACATACTTCTAATGCTTGCCCAATTTCTTCTGTTGAAAGATATTTATTTATTGGTTTCTTTGATTTTCGATATAATAAATTCAAGAACCTTCTGCAATAAGCTATCACACGAACTAACTTAGTCAACGATGAATATTTATTCCATAAGGCAAAATCAAATATGACTGTGTGCGTTTTAGTTTGCTCTAGATTAGTTAACGTAGTAGGTTTTTTATACTCTATTAAAGAATTTTTCAAAAATGTTGGTCCATTAAACCATAATTCACACTTGCTAAGATCAGATGGTGATATCCCTCTGGATGCACAGTCTGCAGGGTTTTCTTTAGAAGGTACATAAGACCAGTGATGAGTGTCTAAGGTTAGCAATATTTCTGATACTCTATTAGCCACAAAGGTCTTCCAGCGGCTTGGGTGACTATTTAGCCAGGAGAGAACGACTTCCGAATCGGTCCAAGCATGTAAATTATTTGTTGGTAAACCCATAACTTCTGATACCTCTACTAACAACTTGGCTAAAAGAACTGCACCACACAATTCTAATCTTGGAATTGAGACCTGCTTTATAGGTGATACCTTTGTTTTTGACGTAATTAAATAAACACTAATTTCGCCAGCCGAATTTGTTACTCTAATATAAACTATTGCAGCATAAGCAGCCTTGGATGCATCAGAAAAACCATGCAATTCAATACAATTATTGCTATAAATAGTGTTCACCCAACGAGGAATTTTAATGTCACTTAATGAAGTTAAAGCATCTCTGTAAGCTAACCATTCAGACAATAAGTTTACTGGGATCACCTCGTCCCAATCAATACCGGATAACCAAAGTTTTTGTATCAAAATTTTTGCTATGACAATACAAGGCGCCAACCATCCCAACGGATCAAATAATCGGGAAATGTCTGAGATCACCTTTCTTTTTGTGATTGGTTCTAACAATGGAGGTAGCTGTATTATATACTGAAATATATCTGCACGTGGAATCCAGGTTAGTCCTAAAATTTTTATTATATTATCTGACCTAATCATTAATTGTTCGTCTGTATCTCGTTTACCTTCTCTAATTTTGTTTAATAACTCTCCACTGTTACAGGCCCATTTCTGAAGTTGAAAACCAGCCTTTGCTAATACCGCGTTCATTTTTATATATATCTCATAACAATCGTTAACATTTTCAGCTCCCGTCATTAAATCATCCATATAATAGTCATTCTTAATCTTGTCAGCTATTGTACAATCCCCTGCTTCATCGTCAGCGACTTGTTGTAATACACGCACAGCTAAATACGGAGCTGATGCAGTTCCAAACGTAACCGTCATTAACTCATACTCTTCAATATCCTTATCAGGACTTTCTCTCCAGAGGATACGTTGAAAGATCGTATCTGTTTTGTCTACCAAGACCTGTCGATACATCTTAATTATATCTGAAACTATACCAATTTTATACATTCTCCAGCGCATTATTAAATGACGTAATTCAGCTTGTAACGTTGGACCAACCATCAAATTATCATTAAGAGACACTCCATTTCTTCCCTTGCAGGACGCATCAAAAACGACTCTCACCTTTGTCGTATCTTTGTCTTCTCGGATAACTGCATGGTGAGGTAAATAAACGGCTTTTTTATTATTTTGTTCATCTTTAGGTACCTTCTTCATGTGATCTAAATCTAAATATTCTTGAATAACTTTAGTGTACTCTTCCTTTAATTTAACATTTTGAGATAGCTTATGTTCTAAGTTATTTAATCTTTTTAATGCTATAGAATGGGATTCTCCATATTTACAAGCAGGATCTTCATCACGAAAAGGCAAACGAACTATATAACGACCATTATCATCACGTCGAGTAGTACTTGTAAAAATTTCTTCACATTTAATTTCCTCATCTGACAGCATTTTCCTTTTGGTAGGTTCTGCTTCTAGCTCCCAAAATTTTTTAAGAATATCATCCGTTTTGACAGTTGAATGCATCATAATAATATGAGAAATTACATTAGAACTGGAATGAGTATCAACTTCGCCTGAAAGTATCCATCCAAATGAAGTGTCCTGGGCCACCATAGCTCCATCAGGACTCCTTTGCAAACCCATTTTGATAACTTGACTATATATTTCCGCGCCTAATAATAAATCTATTTTATTAGGTTTATGGTAATCTGGATCAGCCAACTCTAACTTAACCGAATTTACCCATTCTACTTTAATTACAGTTGTAACTGGTAGTAAGTTTGTAATAGACTTGAGAACATGAGCCTTAACCTTTACCTCAAAACTGGGATCAATTCTAGAACGTACTTTAAGAGTTACAGTATATTTGGACTTAATATTTCTATCACCACCCACCCCTGTAATTAGATGTCCTGAAGATATTTTCCTCAGACCCAAATATTGGCTCATTGACTCTGTAATGAAGGATCCTTGTGAACCTTGGTCTAACAAACTTCTGATTAATCTATAGGATCCATCCTTCGACTCTGCCTGAACTACTGCAGTCGCTAATAGAACAGTTTTCTTATATCCAGTTGAGAAGCATGAGACAAGTGACTGATCAATATTCTTCGATGGTGTGCCTACATTTGAAGCAACAACCTCTTCATTACTACTATGGACTGTATTTACTATAGTAGATGTTGCTTCATCCCTACTCACATTAAGATTACTACTGTTAGTGTCCGAACCAACGCTAGGATGAAGTATGGAATGATGTCGCCCTTTACATATTTGACATTTATAAAGAGATTTACAAAATTTTGCTGTATGTTTAGTTCCTAAACAACGGAAGCACAAACCCTTTTCCTGTACAAAATTACGACGCAAGTCGATAGACTCCAGACTAAATTTTTTACAAAAATTTAGTTTATGATTATCCGTACAGAATATACAAGTAAATTCATTCGCATCTGTAACATGAAGAGATGTACTCCCTCTATTAATATATTGTATTTTCGACTTAACTTCTAAAGATTCCAAACCGCGGAAGCGACCGGTCAAAAATTCTGTAAATTGTTTATAGGTAGGCAACTCATCGGTAGAATCCGAAGAGACCTTTAATTCCCATGCTCTACGTGTATCCTTGTCCAGTTTAGAACTCAAAATATGTATAATTAAAATGTCCCAAGAAGACACCTCTACTCCTAAATTTTTTATAGAATCCAAACAATCTGATGTTGTACTAACTAACCTTTTAATGTCAACTGCCGATTCATTTGTTAGGGTTTTTTGATATAACAAACGGTTCAAAATTTCATTGGCAAGATATTTTTTGTTGTTGAACATATGCTCCAGTTTTCCCCAACTACAGGAATAATTATCAGATGTAACTTGTACATTGCGCAACAGCTGTTCCGCTTCCCCAGTTAAATGACCCTTTAAATAATAAAACTTTTGTGCATCGTCTAATAATTTATTGTTATGTACAAGACCAATAAACAGGTCACGGAACGTCTGCCACTCAGTGTACTTCCCAGAGAATATTGGTATTTTTATTTCTGGCAACTTAATTTTTACTTGGGCATTCAAGCTACTACTAGTTCCAGTACAACTGCTATATACTAAATTAGTACTAGGTTCATTGGACCTATTTAATTGAAATAATGCTTGTTTCAGATCGGTTTTGTACTGTATGTACATATCTTCGACTATATCATATGTGCCTTCTTTATAGTAAACTGTACTTTGCAAATCTGATTTATTTACAGTAGTAATAAGTTTGGTGTGAGTATTACTAAATAATGTCCACTGTTGCTCGAGTTGTTCTAATCTTATTTCTAAGTATGGTACAGTAATACGGTCTTTCGGACTTTTCTTATAATTACTTCGGCCTTTATAAATTTTATCTTGGATATCCTCTTGTAAAGCTAATAAGGACTCCATGTTTATGTTAAGTAGTTAAGTTTATTATGTAAAATTAAAATAGCAAGCTAGTTTTGATAGCTGTAGTAACAAAATATATAATTAAGAATTTACCCAACTAAGTTGATTTGTTAAAATTAATTATACTTTTTAACAATAGGTAACAGGAAGTAGGTAGTTTGTCTCTATGTTCAGGTAGTTATAGTATATTAGGCACTTAAGTTAGAACAGTACACAAATGAAGGTTTTAAATTAATATACAACTAGGCTTATTTATCTACTAAAAGTCCAAATGTTTATTTATTTTAAAACTTCAATTTCGTTTTTCTGACTTAGCACAACACAACACATGTAGTAAATAGTTTCTTTAAACTCATTCGCACCACAAAGACTTCTTTCCAATAGAAAACAAAACGTACCTACAGGTTCACTTGTGTTTATTACTCCCTGACATTTGTTTGGTATTTTTTGCTCCAACCATCAATTGCTAACATGAAACAGCATCACTGACTCCGACTTGGTAAATTCCTCCGGGAGCCCAATTCCCGGCCCGATTTTACGCCTCCTCACTGTGGTCGTTTGTAATCCTGGCTAACTTTCTTCGCACTGTCAGCATGGCCTAACTACCAACAACTAGAGCTGTCTCCGAATGTGCTCCAAAGGACTCGTAGGTAGGCCGAAAGTAAAAACAACACGCCAGTGTGCCACTACCCGTGAATCCGGCATCGAAGTACCAAAATGTTAAGACGATTACTATTTTATCAATGAAACTATGGAGTAGTGGCAAAAATCATAAAATAACTGTATTTCTCAATTTTCCAATTAACAACAAGAATTTTCGCAGTAATTCAGAAAAAGCGGAACGATTACAAATTAATATAAGTTGTTTTCAAGTTGACAGTGACATTTTCTTTTTCTTTTTTATTACACTTTTTTACCGTGTTGGAGGCATGGTTATAGGCGATCAGTGTCTTTGAATTTATAGCACTTATTAAATTAGTTCTGTTCAGTATGGTATGGTAATTTTGATTACATATTATTTATTTTAGGCAATTTGTCATCGTACATTTTATAAAGAACTTTATAATAGAACAACCATCAAGTTAATTTTAGTAAAACTATATATATATATATATATATATGGTTTTACTATATTATAATATATATATATACTAAAATTAAATTAAAACCATATGGTTTATATATATATATATATATATATATATATATGTAGGACCTAAATGTAGTGTATTTTAGTAATGTATTTTAGTTAATTAAATAGCCGAATTTATTATGGGATCTAATGGGCGGGAGTTGGCTGGTAGTGTACATTAAAATAATAACTATTTCATTGATTGTTGACCTAATAACCTGGTTTGCCTACTCGCAATATAAATCGATTGTGCATGGAGTCCTGCAGTCCTGTTGTCACGCGAACCCTTGTCATAGCCGCCATAAGATAGTCATAATTTATATTAAATTTAAAAAAATACTGTTTGGATAGTTATATACAAATGACAGTACTTGCGAGTGCAGGCGTCTGCTCAGACAATGGTATATCTTCTGACATGCCCTGCTTGCCCCGACACATGCATGCTGGAAGACCTGTATATAGTTACCGCAAACACTGGCCCAGACTTACAGATTGCCCAACTTAGGTCCCTATGAACAATTGAGTTGACCATCGATTCGCTAAAAAGAAAAATAAAATACTTTTAGTTTTTTCTATTAAAAATAAAAAAAGAGAAGGTAGATAAGAGAAAGTACATAAAATATTGTTGTTAAAAATAAATCTGCTAATTGGAATATGACAATTTATATGCCAATCATAAGAAAAGGAGAAGGGGGGATCAAGAAGGAAAAAGATTAAGTCACCACTCTTTTCTTGCTAAATTTTAGTTCCATGTTTACGTTAACAGCACAAGGATCTTACAAGCTTCAATAATCACTTAAGAACAAATGCATAGCTTGATGATTCTTTATGAGTCTTGAAGTGGAATTTAAATTATAGCGACATAACCAACGCAAATAAATTGCGACGGATGTAATTTACATGATTACAAAAAAATAAGGTCACTGTCGTCTGTGCGTTTAGAATTATTATAAAAAGATATCATTAAAAATTCAAAACAAAATCCTGTCAGCTTTGTACTAAATTTGTAATTTTTGGTATGTCTAAAATTTTTCTCGATTTTTACATTTAATTTTATTAGATGTTAATTTAACGTACTAAAACACTATAAAATATTAACAGTCAAACATCGCAAAAAAGAAATCATACTCGAAACTCCAGTTCATTAAGTACATTTTACTGGTGGTTACAAATTCAATTTATCAAAACCACTTGCCGCATACCTCGGATTTATTTTACTCTACACATTCGTGACAGTTTTAACCGCATATGGGCAAGGGGCTCACGATCCGGACCAGATTGTGCCAGTATTTTCTCCGCTCATAATAGTTTCTCTTAGCAAAAAACATACATTCAGCCTGCTGAGCCAGCTTTCCGCAACCTCCGCGTGGCTGAATTCATTCCCTTAATGTGAGAGGAAAACGCGTTTTGTCACTTGTTATTCATAACAATCGTTTTTGTCATTTAGGAAAATGTATTCTAGTTAGGTAATAAAACGAGTATTTTAGAAATATTGCTGGCTGAACTTTTTGCGAATAAGTTAGTTCCGAAAATCATTATTTCGATTGATTTTATTTACTAAACCTACCTACCTGTGATCAAAGCTGGATTTAAAAGTCGCAAGTACCTACGTTAATTCTTTACTATTTCCTAAATGTCAATTTAGTTTCATACTGTTGAAATCCCAAAAGAAAAATGGTATTTGTAACATCAGCTTGTAAATATCAGTCACCTGTCACTTCACAAAGCCCCAAAACCAGTTCCGTACGCTTCATTGTCCTGAAAATGAGCACAAGGATTCATTTACATAAGTTTTCCTTACACGGGAACACCAATTGTTAAAGTAGGTCGGGCGATGCAAGTTTGTATGGCTTTATTGTTGCACGAATGTTACCTAGCTTTTCTTTTTATATTTTGTTGACGAATGTACTCTTAAATTCAGTCAAATAGGTAAGTACATTGAGAAAGGAACGTCGGTTTCGATGCTCTTTGGGTTAGAAAGAATTGTGATGAAAAGCATGGGTTAGGCTACACTCAACAAGAAGATTAAATATGTATGTAGGAAGTTCCTACATACATAGTTCCTACTAGGAACTTGGTTATATATAAACAACAAAATGTAGGTACAAAAAGTAATTACACAAAAAAAAAAATGTATGTATATTATTGCCCATCCTCTTTTAAATTAAATAAGCGGATTTAAAAGCAATTAAGTGCATATTTTTGAATAAGGCTGCCGATAATTTATAGAGCGTAAAATGCTACTGCTACTGTACTTCTCATAGCAAAAATAACCTTGTCAAAAGAGTTATGACACTTTAAAGTTTAGTTTACCAACTAGCGTAGTAATTATTTCCTGTAACTGTACTATGTCGTAGAAATTTACATCAATACACAGTTTATCTATTACCACACAGCTACTATGACACAACAAAACGTTTAGAATAGATGCAAGGCTGAAATGATGATGGTGATACTGTGGCTATAAACAACGCTATAAACTGGCCTGCGATTGTGGCTGATAAATTGTCATGTTGTTAGTTGTAATACTTCACATATAGAAGGTTCTGCCCGTTTGTTATCCATTTTGCAGCAGTAAGCAACTGACTATGCTGAAATTTATTAGGTTTCTTAGATAGTTTCTTCGATGTTTTTTTATTTGTATTGTATTGTATGGATATTCAACGGTAATCTCAAAATGTATTATGATACAATACAATACAAAAACGCATATATTATGTATAACTCTAAGATAGATGTTATATCCGGTTAGAGTCTAGGAGTCTGTACAGAGGGCAGTTTCTTTTCGTACTTACAAGAAAATTTAACCGACTCTGTTGTAAACTCTGTATTAGTACCAGGGTGTACATGGTAGATTGACAATGTCACCTACTCGTAATGATGACGATGATGATGAGGGGGGATAATAGACAAAACCTGTAGTTTTTTTTACAATATCCCGCGTCTTGTGTTCCAGATGGCAGAAACAAAAACATTATAAAGATACTCGTATTTCCATGCTGTCTAATCTCTTAGATATAAACTTTGCAGACTACATAAAACGGATTTCGTACTTTTCCTTATATTATCTTTACCTGCTATAGTCTCTCACTGCCCCATAGGTTGAATACGACTCATTTATATGAACTCTACATCGTTTTTAGACGATTATTCTCAACTCTTAGAAAACCAAGAATGTTAGCAATGTAGGCAGGAACAAAAACAATATGCAAGTAAAGAAGTTGAGCTAGCAACTTTTTCTTTTGAAGAATTTGTGTTGTGTTTCTACAATTAACATAAGGTCGGGCTAAATACATAATCCATTAGCTGTGGCATTGATTTGTTTGGTTCCAATGAGTTTGACATGAATGCGTATGCGCACGTCTAGTGCCCGATTTAGCTATTTATTCTAGTCGTAACTTTTGTTTTACTACACTATGCAGTTGGCTCCATACTTTAACTTACGGTAAACCAGTATTATTTACTATTTCTTCGATGTTTTCATAAAATACAAAACGTTCATGGTTCTACAGGTTTGGTTTTGAAATTTAATGATTCAGAACAAATATTTACTTAGATCAAAAGTAAATATTACAGTACAATACGTTCTAGCAACAATTTTAGGTGTTTCTATATCAAAATAAGAAGATATTTCTTTGTTTTTCTAAGTAGGTATATCTAATAAAGACGCTCATAAAGTGTATGTTATTTTATTGTAAGTAATGGCGGTTGTTTATATTATAATCGCATTGGTAAAGTAATGGTTTCCATGGTTACGGTACATTTTTTTTAATGTATGCCAAGAGGATTTTTAGTCTCAAACCAATTCATTGTTTTTGCAATAAATATAAACTATTTTAGCTTCCAAATGAAATATCAACACTAATTTATAAAATATTTATATATATTTTACTAAACATTAGTGGACTACAAATGTTAATTTGTGTAGAAAAGTTAAGAAGGGCTACAAAGGGCTTGTATCCGTTGCCGTAAAACCAAAAACTAAAAAAAATACTATTAGGGTCTGCTCTGTCTGTATCAGTGGCCATTTTAAAGGTTATCTATCATAAAGTCGATTTTTTCTTTTTAGATTTTCCTTTTACTAAGAACTTTTCAACCTTTTTCGTTTCTTTTTTTTTACTTAGTCGAAATATCATTTGTCACCATATCAGTTGACCTATCATCAATTCTTTTTTTTCGTCACTCCGACATGACATTGGATCGCAAAACGTTTTACCGTTGTGATGCTCGGCCGAATAACTTTTGTTCTAAATATATATAGATAGTACATTATAGTATAAGATAATAGAGATATATACAATTCAATATATTGATATAGATAAGTACATGAATTTTTAATCAATAACCGTGTAATTTTATAGAGCAGCAGTTTGAAGTACAGTGGGTTGTCACAGGCCTTTTTTTTTGCGTGTGGAAAAGGCCCTCGCCTACCACCCAGCCAGGAACGGGAAGCTGGGTGGTTATGTGGGACTCGAACCCACTAAAAACCACACGGTGTCAAACCGCCTACCGCATGTTGCTGGGACCATGTGCTTCCTGATGCTCCACAGCCCCAGCGCGGCGGCCGCTACCACGGCGGCCTCGGCTCAGCCGCTCACCTCGGAGCGGCCTGCGGGTGGGCCCGCTGCCCTTCACTACCCGCGAGGGTAAAGGCGCGCTTGACACGGGCGCGCCTTTCAACCCGAGGCCCTTGGTCGGGTAACGGAATCCCGTTTGTTCTGTTACCCGGCCGACCTTATTATGGAGGCTGCAGGTGCAGGTCGTAAGCCCGCCTTCTGCGACCTGTGCGTCTGCGGTTGATGGGAAGGTCGGAGTCTAACCGAACTAAGCTACGGTTTTATTTAAAGTATTTTTTTTATAGCGGGGGGCTTTCGCCCCCCGACCCCTGCACTCCTCCTTCTCACTAAACAAAGTTGTTTTGGTGATGTGATAGTAGGTAGTATAAATAAATCATCTGACAAATAAAAAAAGTTCAAAAGAAACTTCGGCCATTAGCAAAAAAGTTTTTTTTAAATCGGTAAAATATAGTTAAATAAAATGGTATATATGTCATATTATGCTTCTATGAAATAAATATATACCAAACAATACATACAGCAAACCAGACGTCGATGAAACGTGTTGGGTCAAGTGAGATTCGGCAAAGTCAATTTCAGATAACTGATCGGTTCCCCATTTTAAAATCTATTTGTTTTTGTATCAAATTTACTATAAATAGCAAATGTTGATTTAATTTAGAGAAGAATACCTAAATTTGAATCCGCCAGATATACAAATCCAGGCGAAAATCGAATGTTGATAACTGACTATGTAGGCTGACTGACTATAGCTACTTATATTAAATCTTCAAAGGAAGAAATAAGGACGAAGCTCTAAAACTATGAAATCAAGAACTACATGAATATGCATTTGGAAATACTTAACAATGCATTAACAAACACACAAGCCCAATTTTAACCTTGGTGTTTCTAAATATGATAGGTGTTCAAAGTGTACCAAAAGTTAATGTGAAGAAATGTTTTGATATCGCTTGAAAACTTTCATCTATATACCGCCTCGTAAATAATGACCAACTTCGCACCTTTGTATCATAAACGACTATTATGGTCAATGGCTAATTAAATACGCCATTATTATGTCTAATTTCTTAAATAACTTTAGAAATGAAAACCTTCATTTACTTACTGTTCTACTAATTTATGAAAAATGCTACAATTTAGGTCAGAAGGGCATTGTCACGCACCAGAGTGGCTTCCAAAGCGATTAATTAGTAGTCCGTCGTTACGCCATCAAAGTCAACGTTATATTGTTATTTATGCTAGCTTTCGGCGACCTATAACGTAAACAACCATTTGTGCGTATATAAAAGCTCATGTATATTGATGTATCTTTATTGCATGCAAAAATTATGACTTGACACTAGTTTTAGTTGATGATTTTCAGATTCGACGTGTTTAAGGACAAATCAAACACATTATTAGATTTTAGATTTCTAAGCCCTAGCCGATTCGAGAACAAACACTGTCCAACAGTGGACGAGTTAGGCTGGAAAAGAAAAAGACAGTTTGATTTACCTTTATCAACCAAAACGACATCTGTAATTAATTTGGATATATTAACGCTGAGGGACTTGGTAAACATAATATTAGGTGTTATTGTGATTCAAATACAAAGCATGTCAATCAATTTGATATTTTTGCGTAGAAAAAGACACACATTATGGCGACCAAATGATACAAAGAAGTATTTATTAATGTTGATTGTGTCATATATATCTAAAATATCTTCGTATAGCGAGGCTCTGAATGGCAGTGACTCTAATATTACAAACACGTTTCTCTTCGTCCCTTATATGATTCTCTATAGAGACAGTAATAGAGCAACTGACTTGACCGCGATGATCATAATTTTATATACTTACGATGAGATTGAGGAACATAATAGAAGGAAAGATAAAAGGAAAAAGGGGCCAAGGCACAGTTACATAAAGCAAATAAAGTAGAAAGTAAACGTCGTATCGTATCAAAAAATTAAAGAACTGGCAAGGGATAGGACAGTATGCTCTTATTATACATACTTACTTGTGCAGGTGGCCACTATTATGAGTTTTATGCCAAGTGAATTTTGTAAAGAGTTAACTGTAATTTTCCTTTTTGCCATGGGTATTATATAGTTACAACTCAGCTCAGGCTTTCTCTTCAGTTTGCTACTACTTAGATATGGTTTCGAAAAAACGTTACTATTGCTACTACTTAAGTGTTATCATACTTACTTAGTTGTTTCTGAAAACTGTCTATCTACAATACAAGGTCTCTAAACTAGAGTTTACTATAATTTTATTTACTTGAATTTACTCTTAATGTTTTGTTATTGTATATTTTAATAACAATAAACGTGATGGACAATTATTAATTGATTACTTCATAAGCGAAAATATTGATGACTAGACCGACTTTAAAAAAAAATGATTAACTTTTGTCGGACTATTTTTTTCGCTTAATCCTTTAAATGAAATCATCGTCATTTAAACTGACGACATCAAAAGATAAGAAGGAAATTCGAGAGATCGAACGCTGCCGTTACTTTGACGATTATAGATACCATCAGCAATCCACCTAGGCACGTGGTAAATGCAATCTGTAGGAGATATCGAAGCGAAAATTCTTGGGATATGAGATGAGTAACTTAATTAGTTTTAAAGCTGTCTAATATATTTATTTTCGTTTTGATCGTAGGTATTGTATTATATAGTATAGGAATGAATGAATGAATGAATGAATACTTTATTGCACCATTTACATACATATAAGAAAATATATATCAAAGAAACCAATTAACATTAAGATAAATGAGTACAAGTATAGGCCATTATATTTTTATTTATCCTATCCATTTTTAAATACTGAATGTATTTTTTCCCGAAAACAAAGGTAATAATTTATGTCCTTCTTAGAATTCTAAATTACAGAATGGTTGGCAACAGGTTGCAGATGCAACAAACAAACAAATATAAAAACTCAATGTCGCGTTTATGATATTACCAAGATAACTATTATTAAGTCGCCAATATATAATATTATTTATTTAATATATTATTACTGTAATATATATTGGTATTTTATAGGCTTTCCTAGTTGCATCCTCAACAAATCGCTCCCGTGACTTATTTGTTCTCTGCATATTTACCTCACTACCTAATACTTTTGAAAATATTGCGTCGCACTAAATCATTTTTCACTTATAAATTAACGCACTTCATATTCATATATTATATGAAGGTTTTTGTACGCACTTAATCCTGTAAGTTCATGTTATAAATCTTCTTCTCTTTCAGGTGCGCGTTCGCGAGTTTTACATCGCGATGCAGCGTTGCCCTTACATCCACGAGATGAAGGAGCGACTGCTCGGCGCGCCAGTAGAGGGGGCTGACACCAGGGAGCTGCGCGAGGTGAGCCGCGACCGGGCACTGGAGCCCGTGGACACGCAGGTCGGCACCATCGTCAAAGTGAGCTCATCTCCATCTTATCATTTTGTATTTTATTTTGACTGTCAGTTGGAAGGCGATCGAAATTTTCACCTAGTTGAAAGTGCATCTCACCTTAGTTCCGGTATGAGGCAATGAATAAATTGTAAATGAATAATATTCCATTCTGTACTCTACTTTCCTTGTAGATCGTAAAATTTTGCCCTTAATAAAATGTAAATTCTTTTAAACCAGTTGATTGATGTTCCATTTAGTTATTTCCCTGTTAGAAAATAAACATGTTTTTTTGTAAATCACTTTTTTAATAAAAATAGATCATTCGTTTCATTTAGTAACAGTAATGACAGTTAAGATAGAAATACACTATTCACTTTACATCATAAGTGTTGTTAAGCACGTAGAATTCTAGTTTCTTGCACATAGTTCTCATCTAGCAGACTTAAAAAATCAAAAGGTATAATTACAACAAATAGATTTAAAAATTTAAAAGTAAATAAATATTTTATAGGTATTAAGTAGAACTTAGATACTACTAAATGATAGAGTTCATAACGAAATAAACAAAAGCATCTATAACAAGTAATTTTGCTCGTAATTTCATTATATATGCATTGTATCTACATTCGAATAAAACTTTGCTTAATACTAATTCAAAGTTCTATTCAAATCAAACGGAAGAAAATATAATTAAAATCGTATTTGATTCATACCTGGACTCGAAAGTCACAAGATTTGCTTCTTCCATTTTCCACCACAAGGTATCGCTGTAATTCGATGTTTAAATAATATATCTACTATACTGGTGAATTTTAACACCGACATGTAGTTCATAGTTTTAGTTGGCTATCCAGACTAGTTTATTTGTTATAGTTAGTGAATGCGCCGTTTTCGGATAAAAGTACGCGTCTTATGATAAACAGCTTAGCTATTAGACATAGACAAACGTTCTAAATAAATTAAAATTCCAGCTGAATTCCGACGGGTACGGGTCCCACACGTCGCCGGCGCGCGCGCCCCTCGTGGCCGAGGAGTGCGAACCGCCGGCGGACGAGACCGACGCCCTGACGCCCACGGAGGCAGTCCTGAGGTACCGGGCCTGCTGCCAGCCTGAGTCTGTACCTAAAAATGCGAAGTAAGTAGACTATTCAACTTAAAAAATTACTTAAAAGATGGTGTGGTGCCCTGCGTGGCCACCCACCCACCTTCGCCCTTACAAAAAATAAAAAGGGCGGAGCTTTGGTCCTCACAGGAATATTTTCCAGAGGCGACTCGCTAAGAAGAAACATACTTCCATAGGTACCTAAGAGGTGAGAACGGATTGACTTTCAACGGCCTATTAATCACTTAAGCGAATGGGATTTGATAACAACAATTAACACAAATGAAAACGACTACCACCTAGTTTAGCCGTAAAAGAAACGTATTTATTTTAATTCAAAATTAATGTTCATTATATCTGTCAACTAATTAAAACTGGACTAAACTGATCCTTTCAAAGTTCAAGTTAAACTTTGTAGGAAAGTTGAATCGAATTCAAGCTTAAAGCTCATTTATGTACTTTACAACATACGTAAGCCAGCCTACAAATAATATTTTTTTTCTTCAAAACCATCATAATTATTACAGTCCCAGGTCACGACGTGGCAGTGTAGAACAATGGAATTCCCACTCGTTTGATAGCCCACAATAACCCGTTACATAACGTTTATGGTCGTATGAATGCGGAACAGGGTTGTAGGGTTTAGTCTGGATTAACTCAGGAACTGCCTTACCAGCTGCATGTAATATTAACCTGAACTATAACTTTTTTTACGGTCCTTCTGAAAACTTTACGACTGAAACAATATTTAAGGGCACTTACGGGTATTATTTACAAGCGTAGTAATTTTAGTGGTTTTGGTTGAGTAAAAAATTTGCTACTACGATTACTAGTAGTTTGTGGATTAGGGTCGGGTATTTAAAAAGGCTATTGAATATCGGAGACTTTATAGAATTAAGATGGATATGTTGGGAACTCTATTGAGATTTGGGTGTTTATTGACTTTGTAAAATAACCAAGCGGAATAGATAAATAGGACGCTACATCCAATAGATAAATTGTCTTGTCAACAATCATATCACCCATTTATTTCAGTTACAAGTAAAGGAAAGAATGCACCACTAACTAAGACGTGTGTTATACTCGAAAAATGTGGCTTAAAACAATACTACCTTTGAACAATAAAAACACTTACAATACCTACAAAACAATCTTATTCAAGACACCCGGACTCGATATGAATAAATGTACGAGCGAACAATAATAAATCACGGAATTATGGAGCACAGGAACTTAACTATTGAAGAAGATTTATTTCTATGATTTCTGGTAAAGATAGGTAAGTAATTTTGAAGAAATGCCGAACCACTAATAATAATCTGTGAATGCGAATAGTTGAGAAAGTATATTCTAGAACTAACTGTGCCCGCGACTTCGTCCGCATTATGTTCGATTTCATACTTTTTATGTTATGCTACCATGTTAGTACTTATTATCCGTTGTTGTATTCAAAATCATTGTAATATTTAAAAGGTTCAGGATCTCACTATGTAAAATACTGCAACGGAATCCTGTTTCGCATGGGAGACAAAATCAAACAATCGTGATTTGTAAATGAACATTTCCCACCTAGTGCTATTTTTGACTCGAGATCGAATGATTTTTGTTGGACACAAAGATGTTCCTTTCTCAAGAACTGGACATAGTCAGTGAGAGTCGATGAGTAAAGATTTTCTTTCGACTCACCTTTCTTAGACCACCATTTACCGAGTTCGTTATTTGACTTACCGAGTCATACTCATACTTCTCAAAAACAGCTTAAATGAATAGCACTCCTTCCTGATACCGACTGGTGGTCGCCAAAGAAACTTTTACACCCGGATCACTGATTATATAGGTCTTGAGTGCTATTTATAAAATTTTTGATTGATATCCTATGATTTTAATTTGTATGTTCATAATCGATGAGTCGAACGATTTTCATTCTACTCACCGATTTTGTGTGACTCATATATTTAAAAAATAGGGCTCCTATGTCAGATGGCAGTGGGTTACGTGGTCAATCGACCTGTACATCGTGGTGTTAGAATTTTTCAGAACCGTCTTTCGGCTTCTAATGTTGTTCCTTAAATGATCATCAAATGACAGTCGGACACACTTTTTAACGTGCCGTCCGAAGCACTGACTTTTATATAGCATGCACGGCATACATTTCAGAGGTCAATTTAGTTGGTCGTTGTCCTACGGGAACTGGTGAAAAATTCGGGATAAATTGTAGCCTAATTTCTAAGTTTCTTTGCATTCAATTCTATGCAGTAGTCTTTGCGTGATGCGATTACAAACATACAAACAGACAAAATTGTAAAATTGATTGTTTTGGCTTCTGTTGGTCCAATAATGACCCCTCATATTGTTTTTTCCTAAAAATCTTCAATGCACAGACCTGTTACAATTTTATTACATGTAAAGGAAGTCTAAATGTGAAATGTGTATCCTGGGACGCGGATCCTACCCAATGAGAAAAACAAAGAGATGTATATTAAAAAAAAAATGTTAATGAATGAAAAAGAAATTTAAACTTACCTACTCACTTGTAATGAAGCCTTAATGATAATCTTCCAATAGTTTCTAATAGAACTATCTACTAAATGATATAAAAATATCTATACTGTAAACAACACGGTCACATTTGAGATATAATTAGGTCATTGTCGGTCTATTTAGTCAACGAAGTAGAATGATCCGTCACGTCATACAAAAAGTTCCAACGAACAATTTAAAAATAAATAAAGGGGAGGAAGCTTTAATCAAAGCACTTCCATGTCGCATGGATGGACAATCGATTAAATGGTCGTACTCATACCTTCATGGAACTTGGATGCTTCTAAATAAGGACACGTGTGATGATGTCGACAATCTATTATAGCGCTAACGTCCTTCGCTTTTAAGTTGAAACTTGATATTTTTTAAGCTATTACAGAGTTAAGACAGTTTATCACTATCCGAGAGAGATACCTAGCTCACTGTTTTGTGTAGTATTATGAATAAATAAATAAATATACGTATAACCTTCGTAATTCAGTAGCATTTCAATTGAATTAAAAAGCTAGTAACTTTTTTTATTATGCGAAATTACAAAATCATTTTTCTACTTTTCATCACACTCTTTAGAGAACCCCATGAAAATGTTGCTTAATTCGAATTAACCATTCATAAACTTCTTATCTTTTTCTCAAGTTTTCGGCAATCGCCTGTACAAACGATTTTGTTCGGTGATAAATTATGTTACTGACTTTTTTTACCCGAGATTTGGGTAAAATTAAACTAGCTACGGCCAAAATCCGTTATCAACATCGTGGTTAAGTCTTATTATTTGGGTCGCTGCGTCATCTTAGATTATATGCCACGGTAGCTTTGGTAGAGTCAGTTAATCTTTTCTTCTCATCGCTTGCAGTGGGAAATGTACCTTAATGTGGTCAAGAGGCGCTCGCCCGTTGGAGTTTGGGTGTGGACAGTCTGTTGATAATGGAAGCATGGAAGGATACCGTTATATTAAACCATTTTATATTTAAATGAAAACATAGAAATACACATTTTAAATTGACAGATTCATAAGAATACATAACTGTATTGTTTTGCTCATTTATGCATGTATGAAGGGGGAATTGTATATAAATCACTTGTTTTTCTCAGATTTACCAAGATAAATGTAATTTTATTAATGTATTAAACCTTATTTCAATCCTATATGAATATATTAAAATATTTTAGAAATTTAAAGTTTAAATAAGTATAAAATATTTTTGCTATTTTCTAAAGCTAAATGGTCCTCTTGATACTTTTGTTCAAGGACAAGATGTACGTCAGAGATATATAATGTTTACTGTCATTGTTTTGTGACAATAGCAATTATCAAAAAAACTACCTACTTATAGGTCAATACCATACTAAATATGCAACCGCTTACTATAAAAATATGCTAATTAAATATAGAAATATGGTTCTATGAAGGTTTATGGCAAAAACGTGACAATTTTGGCAATACATCTACCCATCTGAGTACATATTTTACCCTCACCTATTTACAAATGTTTTGAAAATAAACAAACATAGTAGGTGGTAACACTTGTTAATATTTTACTAAACATCGGCAACATAAAATTATGCCAGAATTTGTTTCTTCTGTCCTTTTTCGAAAATTTTGTTAGGTCGAGCCATCATTTATTTTGTGTGGGTTTTTGACCAATTGTGTATTGGTTAATTTCTTAAAGCTACCTCGTTTCCGTAAGAAAAACGGGTTTTGGTCTTTTCTTTACCAGATTGGACACAAGAATCCATACTAATATTACAAATGCGAAAGTCTGTCTGTCTTTCTGTCTGTCTGTTACGCTTTCACGGCCAAACCACTGAACGAATTTTGATGAAATTTGGTATGAATATAGATGAAGACCTGGGGTCAATCATAGACTACTTTTTGACGCAGGTGGAGCTGCGGAAAACAGCTAGTATTTAATAATCCTTCCAAGTATATCATAGCATAATATATCCCACCAAAAACATTCTGTAAACACTAGCCAAGTCTCGATGGCGTTGCTTGTTTATCTCTAAAAAGTAATAAAATCTAGACAAAGTCGTGCCAAGTCCAAGGTTCCTTACTGCGATTTCTTTATTATTGTGACTTGGCCGTTGAACATTCTTTATACGACATATCTTTTAGGCGACATATTGGTGTAATGGTATCATGGAGCACCTGGTTTTGTACCCTTGTGTACCCTTCAACGGCCAAGTCACACAACATTAACTATACTAATAAAGAAATCGCAGTAAGAAACCTTAGACTTGGCACGACTTTGTCTAGATTTCATTATGATTTCTTATGTTTTCGCGATTGTTATTCATTAAATTAAACTATTTTAATACGGTCTTATCGCTTTTATTACTTATTTATTTACACCTGACGTTTCAAATACTTTACAGCGTTCATGGTCAAAGACAAATGTTAACTTAGTCTGCCTGCGACGTATTTACGCCTAAGCCGGTTGTATTCGGTGATCGCTGAAGCTTGAGCTTTTATACTCTTGAAGTCAACATTTATGAGGTGCACCCCATGAAGATTGGTTACTCGTGAAAGCGCCACGTAGGCTTAACCACAAGAGAATATGGAGGTGCCAATGTTCATGAGGGCATTTTTTAGACTTAGACCTTGGCTTTTGTGAATTGTTAGGGTATACGCCACACAGATTGGGAATTGTTCTCTGTAGACGTATGCCCGGGGTATGATCTCAAATTTTGACTTAATAGGATTCGTGAATCAAATTATTAGCGAATTTTAATACCAATTGTTTAGGCTTTGTTTGATCTTCCGGGTCCCACCTCACTTTTTGTACAACGCCTATAGACCCATTCACTAAACCTAAACTAACATCAATGTTTCTCCTAAGCATTACTTTAGCTCAGTTTTCCTTTAATTTTATTTATATGCGTATTAAAAGCAGAAGGGGCGCAGGCATTCGCCCAGCAGTGGGAAGCTATAGGCTAGATTGAATTAGAAGATGTGTCCCACTACGCTGGATTTTTGTAATGATAGTCGATTTTTTTTTGTACCAATAGTAGAAGGGGGCATTACCATATCTCTAATACAGCTGAGACCAGCTGAGGGTTCTTCATCAGATACTTCAAACCTTCGATTTTTGACATCAAATGAAACGGCCCACCAAGTTAAATATTTTTTGTAAAGGCAGTATGTCGATCTCTAATAGTTTGGTTGGGCTCTTGTGTTTTCTAATCAGGGTCACCAGGTACTCCAGATCTTCGATTATCCTAGTTTTTATAGTTTTCCCTTTATATGACCATTAAACCCTAACTCTGTACCAAATTTCAGCTCTCCGAGTTTATGGGAAGTACTAGTTCTATTCTGATGATCATGAGTGAGCGAGTAAGTGTCATAAATGCGAAACTTTGCTTTCGCTTAACTTCGGAACTAAATGACCTACAGACTTGAAATTTTGGATTTTAAGTATGTGATTATAGCTTACTGGATGACGAAAATTTTTGCGTTTTGGTCTTGTCCAGAGGTTCTCAAATAAATGCGGCGAAATGGTTCCAGTAAAGGATGGTACGGCAGTGTTTGCTTCGCGCTCGACTTGGCGGGGGCACTGCCGTGCCCCCAGATTAGATTCAACTCTGGAGAGCTACATCTGGCTATATCAGCCATTATTTTAACCTTACGTTATGAATCATACATTATAATATAACTCGTAACATAAGATCAAAAAACATACCTTTGAATGTTTTTGATCTTGTTAAGGGCTATTTGGGGGTTATTACCATTACAGTCTTGTCTTCTATATATATATATATATATATCCTTACCATAACTTATGACCTGTAGAAAGCGAATCTCTTAAGATAGTTAAATGAAACTTATAAAACTAAGTTACACATACAATGATAATTCGGTGAGTAACTTGTTACCGTTTAGTGTTACGATAAATAACAATATTATGCAATACTTACAGCAAATACTTAGAATGCATACGACGATTTTAACGAAGCTCGGTAGCAGTGGACTACTAATTGATATGTCTCAATCTTTTGTCTTTATTACGAAGCAGTGCATAACTTTAGTACTTATATAGTTATGTACTTTAGAATAGATTTCACATAAATGCATGTAGGTACATATTTATGGCTCTAAAAATAGTTGACCAATTAAACAAATTCTTCAAACTTAAATAAAATTTTCTCCGCCAGAGGGAGAATTTCTTAATTTGTACCCTAATGGGTATAGAAATATATACATAAGCAACGCTTTATATTAGTAAATACGTATCTCTCCAAGAAAGATTATTTAAAGGAGTCTGAAAAATTGGCATAACTAGTCATTAACGACTCTGAGTGCGGCAATAGAATTCAGTGATTGGCATTTCAAAAGGCTTATCAAAATTTAAGATTGGGGCGTTTTCCATAAGTCTAAATTTAGTAATTCATAACGATGGGTTACATGGTCGATCGACCCTGTCTGTACATACTGGTGTCGGAAGTTTTTGGTAATGTATCTAAGTTCGTCAACCTGTTATTTAAGACGTACGGCCGTAGCTTTCATTATAGAATCCAAGCATGCGCTATCCATGTGAGAAATTAATTATTGCCGACTCGTTTCAAAGAGTACCCTCCGTTTCTATGGCGCATCGCATGTGCATCAGTAGGGTTGCCACAAGTAGGGTGCGTCTTCGTTTCGTTGGGAGAGGCCGGTAGTTGGCCGGGTCAGTGGGTCGCTCGCGCAGCCTCCCAAAACCTCTCCGGGAGAGACGCGCCTCTATCGACCGCGTTTCGCCAATTTCGCTAGGGTTGTACAAATTTTTGAATCCGGAAATGATCTTTATATTTATTTTATTTTTTATAATGATAGTATTTTAGGTAAGCTGTTTTTAATAAATTGATGTGTTTTTAATACTGGCTTGATTGTTATAAGAAATTGTTAAAAAATATTTGTGTTAGGTTGTTTATTTTTTAATAAATGTATACATTATTGTTACTAGCAGGATTGTGTTAGATGTAGGATTATCTAAGTAAGAAAAAATCGTGGTCGGTCTGAACATTTATATTTTTCAAAGTGACTTTCTTCTTGCTTAAAAATATCAAAGTGCAGTCAAAATGCATTTGATTCCCCTCTCCCTCCGATAAGCCGTCTAATCTCAACACGGTAGAAAAATTACGACCCTCTCGCCATTCCGACAGCAATTTACACAAAATAGGGAGCGCTCGAGAGGGTCGGTGCCGCCCCTATCGGAATAACCAGTCGCGCAGCATCCGTTACTGCGCAACTCTCAGCGCACTAAAGCCAGAGGCTCGGTCTTGTGCCGCACCTTCGCGTTTCCGGAGGCTTTTACCTTCAAGAAACTCCTTGTGACAGTGCCCTGCCCTCGTCCTTAACCCTGAAATAAAGAAAACAATGGATGTGCTGTAGTGTCCCTTTGTCCTGAAGAATTGTGAAGTGTTGGTGATGGGGAAGGACAAACATCAGCCCACGGAGGCTGAAGTGAAGGTGGCCACAGTGGACGTGGAAGCGGTGGACAACATGGCAACCCTGCCGGTGGGACAGCACAGGCAGCAGGGTAGCGATATTGCTATTGCGGAGAAACATAACACCGCGAACAAAGAGATGGAGCTGAAATGCGTACAACCAAAGCCATCGAAGAAGTACGTCCATTGGTTTTTCATTGTTCTGAATAGTTAGGATTTACTTTAAAAAAAAGTTTAGAAAATTGCGGTATCTCATTCAGTGTTTATGATGATAAGAATGTTACATTATTATTAATTTTAAGTGAAGTATTATTAGTTGCTAGCTCAGTGTATTTTAAGATACCGTGACCTGGTAGAAGATAGAATAGAAAAGATGAAGTATCTATTTAGATGACAGGAATTAAATTAAAATTTTATAGTCAGTAAATACCCACTTGCCGGCTTTGTTCTCTAGTAATAGGCGTTATTCAGTCAGTGATAATTCACATTTTTAACCGACATCAAAGAGAGGGTAGAGTGAGCGCCGTCCATGAAGCAATTTTGATGATAATTTTAAGAATTTTTTTTTTCAAATTTGTCACTCATAAGCATATTTTTTTTTTATTACATATTGTCAGTTGATATAACGAAAGTTATTCCTCTTTTACAAATTATGTATCTACTTACTTAAGTACTATATATTTTTGTTTTTGTTATAAAGACCTACGGCTAAAATGATGTCAATATTAGGCATCATTTAATGACATTCCTTTTTCAATGATACAATGTCTAATTCTTAAAAAAAAATTAACGGGTCAATGTGTGTACAATTACATTCGAGGTGTAAAGGAAAACTAAAACGTAAAACTAAGTAACGATAAGTCGAAACAATATTTTTATTTAAGTATTTCGTGTTACTTGCTTGTATACACGTCACGTAAAATCTTCATTGCGGTTTTCCGATTTACTGCTAGAGGTGGTACTTACTCCATTATAACAACCACAAGTAGGTAAATATATTATAACGCTTCACAAAAACAACGTACGACGACAGAGTTAAAAACTTACCTACCTATGTAATTCAAAATAAAACGCATAAATGTTTTTTATGCTCATTCTGTTTTACGGCTGAACTGGATGGATTGGATATATTGCTTAGATTAATAATTGGTCTCAGTAGCGTCGCGGAAACTAATTATTAATTAAAAATTATATTAATTTCTCGTTCCCATTCATTCATATTACATGGGTTACATGGTCAATCAACTCTGTGCACCCTGTTGTCAGAGTTTTGGAAACCATAATTATTTAAACACAAATATCGTAGTAAAATGATGTAAAACCTATTTAGTCATTTAGCTTGATAGTTAAAGTTGAAAGCCTCCGTTAAAGACTTCCATTATTTTTATTTCAGAACATCGCTGTTCATCATATCAAGTTTCATCTACGCGAAGCTTTTAGTAGTGGTATGCATTGCTTACGTCATCAGCGACGTCATCACACACAACCTACCCCTTTACTACTACGAGGGCTTCTTCACATACCTGTATGGCATGAGCATATTGTTTTTATTATACGTCTTCTGCTTCCTTCTCCAAGGTGAGTGTGATTGAATAATAGAAATCTTAGAATTAATCCACAATCTAGGCCATAATACTAAAGGGAAACTAGAAATAAAATTTCATAGGGTTGATGAGATATCAAATATCTATCTTTTGTGTAGTCCTCTTATTTAGTAACTTAAGGTGGTTATATGGGTCCTAATTTTAAAATAATAGTTTTCTATTGAGATGAATTAAAACTAATAATTTTGTTTGTTCAGAGAGCGCATGCTGCAGTGGAAGCCCTCCGAAACCCAAACCACCACCAAAAGAGAAGAAGCCGAAAAAAGAAAAAGAAAAGAAAACCAAAGATAAGGAAGCAAAAGAAGGAAAAGATGGCAAAGAAGGAAAAGACGCTAAGAAAGATGGCAAAAAAGAAGGAAAATCTAAGGACAAAGATAAGGAAAAAGATGCATCTAAAGAAAAGGCAACCAAAGAATCAAAGAAACATAGCCAATTTCAGGTTAGTGCAATATTTATTTTTTATACACAGCACATCCATCATTATTGTTTATAACATGTTTACACATTCTCGTCGCTTACTCGTGTCGTCCTGTTTTAGATAACCACTATTTGTTTTTTTTTTTTACATTTATTTGTCATTATTTGAAATTTCATGATTTTATTTCTGCACACATGATAGCAAGTTTACAATTTGCCCTTTCACAATAAATTGTCGTCATCTAAGCTTCGTCAGGACGTAACAAGTGCATGTTTCTTTTTGTTTACGCTGCCTACTTTTTGTTTTTTCCATATCATTTGGGCAGGAGGTGTATCCCCGTAAGATGCGTGATAAAGTTCGCCAGCAACAATTGCAAATTCAAATGGCGCAATTGTATGCGTCTGATCAGGTGAGATATAATGACGCATCTCGCTTGACCACTTGCGTATTTACAAATTACTTTTGAGAAGCTTTGGATGTGCTGTTGTATTTAGATCATTCATTTGTGATTAAATGCTTTTGTCGTTATCTGCTGTATCTATCATCTTGCTTTCCCATGTTCAGGTTTGTGTGTAAATTATCACTGAATACGATGTGTTTACAAGTAGGGCATTTTATACCTATTTCTAAATTCCAAATCTTCATTTTATTAACATTTACAATATGAATTTTATCTCGATGTAGAAAATAATTTCGCATAAGATTATAATGTATCTGAAAGTTATGCAACAAGGCTTGAAGAAATTAACCGCGCGTCCATCATACGCGGGTAGAATGCTTGTTTGCCAGTATGTAGTTATATAAATCTAACCTTTAAATTAAAAATACTGTTCAAATAAAGCGAAAAATGTATTTTAGTAAATACAGTACAAACTATTTACATTCAGATAAAAAAAAAATCAGAAATCCTAACGAAATCAACATACATTTTTCTTATGGAACTAGATGTTCGTTGATCTGTATTTTATTTAGCTAATCGTTTATATTTTACAGCAACAAGATATCGTGGAATTGGAGTCGGGACCTGTGGCGCGGCCAGTGCGCCGACGCAAAACATCCCAAAACGACCATAGCCACGGCAGCTTTTTCCTTCGTATTGGAGCTATCGGTAATTATTTTCATTTCTAGTAATGTCATTATGTTTCATTTTACATTATTGAATAGCTATGTTTTGCATATACATTATTGAATAGCCAAATACAAGTTTTTACTGATTACTATTTGATATTTTGGAAATACCAAAATTTTTACTGGCTTAAGAATAAAGACTTAAATACTACGAGGAAAGTTAAGCATTAGTCAGTGGGTTAAGAACCCTAAAAACGCTTGTTTTAATAAGTGCCTTACAAATTATTGTTTCGAATTATATATTAAAAACCATTATAAGTGTACATAAATATGAGTAAGTATAATTACTTTGATGAAGATATGGATGAAAATTGCTAAATTTTAACATTTTCCAGCTTTTGGTCTCGGGACAATGGTCTACAATGGTCTAGAGTTTGGAACATTCTTCGAGTTGCCGCTGGAGTCTCCCTGCTATCTTATTTTGAAAGGTGTCAACCCAGTACTTCAAATGGTTTTTACTTTCATGCAGATGTATTTTATCTTCATGAACTCTCGGGTAAGATTTATTCTTAAGTATTTCGAAATAAGTAAACAATAAACAGCCTGATAGCCTTATTGAATAGCATAATAATATATCTAAAAGGTTTCCGTTCATCCACGGTATCCATGCTAAATAGGAATTGATCGACAATAAGTACTGGTATGGCAGAATGAAAATATGTTTATTGGATCCATTAGATATGAGTACATTTATGTATACAGGACATTTATGAAAACAAATCATGAAACAACCTTGTACAATTAATATTGATTTAAGTTTATAACAGAAAAGTGAAATATAACAGATGTTTTTATAGTTAATTTGTATTACACAAAAATATGATGTTCTAATAAGTTTTTTTTTTTACTTGTAGCTAAATATTCACAGATTTAAGGTGATTGCTCGTTTTGGATTGATGCATGTGGTAGCTACTAATGTCTGTGTATGGATTCGAACATTAGTTCTGGAATCCTTGAAAGAAATTACGGATTACCACGTGAAAAATCCTCTTGGTGTTCCTGGAGAAGGCGTTCTCGGAAGTAAGCTATTCGAATCATCATCATAAATTTTAGAGCTAGGCTCATAAAGTTGATTCCATTCCTGTATTTTATTAACGAGTTCCTTTGTTTCTTAATACGATAAGTTGCTTTCTTGGACCCCTTTAACTTTCATCTTTCCATCTATGTTTCTCATCATCAAATCATGTTACATAAGTCTTATTGTAGGTTTCTTTTAAATATTATCATTTAGACAACTGTTTTTTTTTTCATTCAGAAGTCATCCGAAAGCATACATTGAGGCATTCTGGTAAAGTGTTTGGAGCAGCATCTACTGCTGCTACGACAATAGCAGGGACTGCAGTTACTACTGCTAAATCAGTAGGTGAACAAATGTTAAACATTGTCACGACTACTGCTACTGCTCCTACTTCTGTCACCACATCAACTACTACAAGTAAGTCTCAATAATAAAAATGATTTAATAGTAGGTTTTTATCAATAACAACACGGTGTCCCTGTGTAAACATTTACTTTTAATATGCATGTATATGTCAACATTAAAAGTATTTCGACTAATTTTCAGCGACCACTCCTTCACCGTATTTTAACATGGGTGGTGGGTATCTTCCTAAATCGAAACTGATTGACACTCTAAAGACAACTGTAGGATACGGTAATGTGGGATATGGTCATGAATCTCACGATTCGTGGCCCAATGATAATCCCTTCACGACAACCTCCACATTTTCACCACTAACTAAGGAGGCAGAAAAAGTTACTCAGACTCAGACTGCCATGTTGGAAGTATTCCAATGGCTTTCATCAACTTTCAAACCCATTGTTAACTCTGTGTATTCTACTACTTCGGCACCAACTTCGACTCCAGGATCATACATAACTGATAGAGATGAGTGGGGGAATAGTGTCGATACCTATCGTGTAGATGAACCACCACATTCAGGTTTGTCGGAGTGTCGTTTTGAATCACGTTTACTTAGCAATTGCACTTTTATTTTGCAAATTGTCTCTTGTATCGGTACCTACACGTATTTTTGTTGTCTTAGTTCCTTAGGTGTTGTTTTTTTTAACTATTTTGAAAGCACTTTCTCATCGTACATCTTCAATATATGTATAGTGATTATAGCGTATAGTTTTTCCACTACCTTGCATGTTAGTGTTTAGTTAGGTCTTTAGTTTTTAAATACACTCATTTTTATTCAAATACTTATAATAATAATAATTGTCAGTATTTTAATTCCATTGAATTGTATTGCGATCGAATTGTAATTTTTCATTATGTATGACTTTAAACATTTTATGATCTTTCCAGCTAACAATTCATTGGAGATCTTCGAATCTTTCGATGCACTGAACCCAGCACCACTAATTGCCAATATCGATAACACAACTGTATGCGGAAGGAACCCGATTATGGGCACTATAGTATCTGATGCGGCACCTTATCTTTATCCGTTCATCATTGAATATTCACTTATTGGTGCTGCCGTAATCTACGTCATGTGGAAGCATATTGGCCGCTATCCCAGGTACTTACATTGTTATTTTGCTTTCTCATATTACACTAGAAATACTTTTGCAATAATACCTTACCATTAATCTAACTACTTGCACTGCATCATAGTGAATAACGCAATCAATCTTTTGTAAAATCAAGAAATATCTATATCATGCCTAACTATTCCCAAACTAGTAGAAACCTAAAGCATGCAAGAAAATGAAAATAGGCGTGGCTGATTGCTACACGCATTTGGTTGCAGTGTGGCCAACGATGAAGATCTGGAAAGACGTCTGGAGGCTGTTCTATCCCGCAGGGCAGCAGCACTCGCAGCAGCTCAACGAGGAAACCGGGTTGACTGTGCTGGAGCATCCAAGGGACTCTTCTGCGGACTCCTACTGCTGGTTGCGTCACTGATCTGCTTGATCCTCTTCTTCGTTTTAATAAGACACCAGGAACTGAAGCGTCTTTCCATATATTTGGCTGACGTGTCTCATTGTGCACTAATGGTGCTCTCTATATTGGCAATCTTGATCGGATTTATACGGTAAGTCAAAATTTATTTTAATTAAATCAAATATTATATCTCAGATGCTTATCTATTTTTACAAATTTAAATTTCATAACTTGTAACTAAGTCACTTATATAATTACAAAACTATATGGACATCAGTTTTTGAATACCTAAGATCCTTTTATTTAGATTAGTTCATTCTTCTTTTATTTGTACCTAGTCCATTTTTAATTTGTAGAATTTAGTTATCTTATTTTTTTTTGTCCTTTCTCTTTCCCTCACCACAACCTATTATCCTAATCCAACACATGCCTCCCAAATTTTTGCGCACAAATTCGTGCTATATCTTTAATTTCACATATTGTTTTCTTTATCACCTATCACAATTTCTGTGTTTACAACACCACGTTTTCGTTCTGTTACCTTTTTCGGTTCTTTCTTTTAAACGACCAGTGGTCGTGTAATGAAATGGAGTGCTAGCCCTCCCTCCTGTACCGAGCCTCTCCGCAGGGTACAATCATTGAAGTTCCGCTCCGAAGAACAGTCTGATCTGAACGATATCTTGCTGCGTGTGTCTGCGTTTGGACTCTTCATCTACGCTGTCTTCAGCGTCATTGCCGGTGGAATGGGCGCCTTCACTCATGAGCCCAACTTACTTGTCATGATTACTGGCTGCTTGAGCGTTCTTCAGGTAATTTTAAATCATAAAGATTCGTTTTTTAACTTTGTTTGTTTTGGACGTTGTGCTCAAAATGGAATCATTTATCTATCAATTAGTTAATTGCCACTCAATTAATACATCATTTTATTTTACATACATAATTTGCTAGTTTCGTTTAGATCTACAGATGTTTGATTTCATAACATGTAGCCTCAAAATCAACAAAATATTTCAAAGATTAAACTATCAATCTAACCGCACTTTTAAAAACTTCCAGGTGGTTCTCCAACTGCTGTTTATCGCCGATGTGTCTCGCCGTCGCGTACACCTCCCAGAACAAGAACGCAGCAAGCCCGCCCGCCAAGCTGTCACCTTCCTCCTCATCTGCAACGTCACTATGTGGCTCATCTACACGTTTGAGGCTCAAAAAGTTCTTGCTAATCCGGTTAGTAACTGGAAAATTATTGAAATATTTAGACTCACTACTGCAATTATCAAAAATCAATGATATGACCGGCCGTGATGTTAGTTCATTAAAAAGAACTTTTTCTACTAGTTTATGAAGAAATCTTGTTACTAGTTTACTACTACTACTATCATTTTCGATTATCATTCAGAAACTTCTTTATGTAGTTTTTTATTCGGTTTTTGTATCTATTTTTTGTGAAGAAGAGCACGACTGATATGCTGTGCTGATAATTTTTTGAATATGAAATTTCCGAAATTTACTTATAACTAGAGTTAGATTAACTACTTAACAAATTTTCTCAGGGTATTAATTTGCTCTCATGAAAACTTTTTAACTGTAACAAGTCATCATTTTATTTATTTACTGAATGTTTTTTTTCTGGTTTTCAGGTGCAACTTGATTTCTATGGATTCGTGGCGTGGTCTCTTGTTCAGCGTTTCACTCTCCCGCTTTGCATTTTCCATCGATTCCACTCGGCTGTGACTCTAGCAGAAATATGGAAGTCAAGTTACAAAGCGCGTCTGGAGTGAGAACCTACGGAACACAGGGCAAATTGGAAACGATATTCCAATCGTCAGCATTCAATGCACCCGAAAAGGGAGAAACTACCAACTTCGTCCTAAACTGGGACAGCAAATTTTTGTAGTTAGAATGAATAAAATTTAATGCTAGTTCCAGAATCAGCTACTCATAAAGAGTTATAGGTATAGGATCGTGTGACGAAATAGAGCTATATCAGTCTGATTTGTTTTGCTGCGATAGTTCCTGCTATCCTAAGCGTACCTAGTCAAAACAAATAGACCCGGACGTGCCCTAGAAATCATTACATAGATTGCTTTATGTTGATTCTTATTCGTTAACTTTATGTCATATTTTCCTTTCACATTCCATTGTATAATTTTACAGTTTCGTCAAAAAAGTTTCTTGGAAGACTGACTGTGGAGACTAACATGACCAAACATACATATTTTTCAACTTTTTTTGTAACAGATACGTACACTGAATTGCTCATTATTCAGGTTTTTCCACTTAGATTTGTTTAAATATTTTGATGAATAAATTTTATGCACCATGTGAACGAATCTTGATAATAGATGAGTAATCCCCAGTTGTGAAGCGTTCCCTCCTTTGTTAGAGGTAATTTGTGTGCCATGGTTTTAGGGTTAAGAGTTAATTAAAATTCGACAATATTTTACATTTTCTTCGTTGTTTCAAGTGGGGAATAAAATTTATTAATTTTGTCAGAATCAGCGTCCATTACAACTTAAATTTTGAAAATATCAATTTGACGAAAACCTATCCGAAGTGCTAAATTTTTAAGAGTTGTAATAATATTGATTGCTATATTTAAAGTTTCAAAAGATTTATTAGCCAACGTAAATTTGATATAAGCAAGTAGAATTATTATTGGAAATTTAAAGTACGACATTTGTTAAGATGATAATATAGGTGGAGCGAGAGGGAACTACATTAATTTAATGTACTTAACTATAGACGACTATGAGATTAGATATATTGCTTGTGCTGCAAAATAGTTTTGTTTGGGAGGATCATTTTGAACATTTGAGTTAAAAGGGGCCATAATTTATCAATACTTTTAACACTCCTTATTAAATACTTACACACTTTTGTACGTAGAGTTGTCGTTAGAAATTCAGACATACATACTGTAGACGAAGATAGGGTTTAATCTACCTTAGGTTTAACAATGGATAACATTAAATACATACTAGCTGCCAAATATTTAAAATGATTTCTAATTACGATGATTTAAATATCATAGCTTGTTTATAAAGATGGCTAGATAACTAAATAATTCATGATTCACTTAAATTTTTTTAAGTATTTGGCTGTAGGTATCATAAAATCAATGCGCAATCTCAAGATGATAACACATAATATCCATGTGTTGCATTATAAATACTTAAATAAAAATAATTATTTAAGAAATTCTTAATTGTTTTAAGATTTTCTCTGCAAAATATTTTCTTAATGGTCTTATGTGCAATCTATTTTTATAGGCTGACTTATTTACACGTGAATCGATTATGAGGTCACTAACATCGCGTATGGCACGTGATATCATTTCAGTGTTTATAAATTTTGTATAAAATAGTTCGTACTCGATTATTTATAATACAATATTTATTAATTTTGTAAATTAACATAAGCGTAATTTATAACTTCTTGCTCTAGGGTCTGAAAGTAACGGTGTGCTTATAACGTGAGGTTTTGAGTGAATGTAGGTAGTTTTTGATTGGTTTATATTTGAAACGTTAAATGGTAATTTAATAATGCAATATAAGAACTTGCGACCCAATTATTCAAAAATTTGATATCTAAGGAGTCTAGCATTAAAAAGATAAAAAAAGATCACTGTGAAATAGAACCAAGTGCGTTTGGCTTGTTTTATCACTGCCGATATTTTTAACAACATTAAATTACTAGTAAGTCCTTTGATAAAACTATACTATTTCTAACTTGTTCAATTTTGTAGGTGATATTTACTGTGTACCTTAAATGTTTGAAACAAAATGTACCGATGTTTGTAACTTTAGGTTTAACATTTATCATACGGTGGATACTCAATCAGTGTTATATAGAGATACCAAAAATTAAAATTTGGAAATTCTACTTTAAAGTATATGATTAATATTATGTAAATGTCTATTTGAATAAATCAAGTAATACATTATATGTGATTGTTTGTTTCATTTGACGTTAACAATTTTAAATATTACCTACCGACTTGTTAAGTTATTATTAATTAAGCAAAAAAAGAAAATAAGTCTACTGCTTTTTTATAAATAAGTACATCAAATAGGTGCTTATCCCTTTAACTTAGTTTACCCTTATTTTCTTGTCTTCGCCCCAGTCGGTCGGTCCAACTAACGGTACCTACTTACCTAGTTAGGCGCTCGTGAAATCATCATCATCATCATGCTTTTTTAAAAATCTGTTCATAATTTGGCTGTTCATAATAGGTTTAAATTTAGCCTTAATAGTGGATGAGGATGGTCTTAAAGGCACCTTCCGTTAACCCGCAAAAGAAGCAGGGGTGTCAATATAGTGATAGAGGTCTAATTAGAGAACTTGTAGGAAGATGAAGGAGGTATGCCATTTTTTAAAAAGGTAACTTACCCAAAATCGGCTATTCGAATAATTTTTGTTCGATATAGAATGGTTTTCGTTCGGTATTGAAGGATTTTTGTTCGATATCGAACGATTTTTATTCGACATATACCACAAGTACCTCATCCTCTACTAATTAACGACCTTCGACCTATTTCAATCCTTCCATATTTATCAAAATTGTTGGAGGCGTGCGCTCATAAACAACTATCTACATATATACATCGAAACGGTTTGTTGAGTGAATACCAATCAGGTTTTCGTCCCGGGCATAGCACGATATCTGCCCTTCTTAAGGTCACTGACGATATCAGGGTCGGAATGGACAACTCTAAAATAACTATAATAGCACTAGTTGATTTCTCAAATGCCTTTAATACTGTCGATCATGACATATTGCTTGCAATTCTTTCTCTCCTCAGGGTTTCATCTTCTGCTATCGATTGGTTTTCTTCTTACCTTCGAGGACGACATCAATCGGTTCGCATTGATGACACGTCATCAAATTGATATGAGGTTAATGTTGGCGTTCCTCAGGGTGGAATACTTTCTCCTTTACTCTTTTCTGTTTTTATCAATTCAATTACAAATATCCTTCAGTGTTCGTATCACCTGTACGCTGATGACTTGCAGCTTTAAGCTCAAGCAGATGTAGATAACTTGGCTTCAGCTATTCAGCAAGTTAACTTTGACCTAAGTGCCATTGCAGACTGGACCCGTCGATTTGGGGTTAAAGTAAATCCAAGAAAGTGCCAAGCAATTTTGGTTGGAAGTCCACATTTTATTAGAATTGCGGATGTAGGCTCACTTCCTAATGTCTTCTATGAGGGTACTCCTATTGAATTTAGTGCTTTTGTCAAAGATTTAGGACTATACATTAACTCCAACCTTAACTGGCAAAAACAAGGCACAGAGTTGTGTAGGAGGGTTACAGGCGTTTTGCGTTCCCTTTATAAATTAAAAAAAATTCTTCCCAGTGAAATTAAATTCACTCTTATTAACACTATAATTGACTATGGTGACGTGTGCTATCCGGGCCTGACTTGTGAACTCCTTAATAAGTTGGATCGAATTCTAAATAATTGTTTGCGTTTCATTTTCGGGCTTCGCAAGTACGACCACGTGTCTCCTTATCGCTCTCAGCTACATTGGCTGCCAATTCGTCATCGTCGCAATCTTCATCTTTTAACTACCCTTTCTCTATTATCTTCCTTCCTATGACCCCTCATACCTTAAGTCAACTTTTCTATATCTTAGTGATTCTCATGGCAGAGAGCTTCGATCGTCTAATAATCTCAGACTTCGTACGCCGATTTTTCAGAATGGGTTTTATAAGCATTCTTTTAACGTACAAGCGGTACTCCTTTGGAATGCCCTTCCTGCTGAAATCCGTAAAGCGCAAACCCGGATGGCTTTTAAGAATAAAGTACGTGATCATTTTCTCCACAGTCTGTCAGACGATTAGTAATTGTATATGTAGTTTATGTATTGTTTATATTAGTATACAATAATATTATGTATTATTTGTAAGTAGTTTATGCGTAATATTTCTTATGGATCTCCATTACAGCTTGTTATTTTACATTCATTGTCTTACCGCTTAACTTTCTCAGCATCGTCCATTTGGTTGACTGGTAGAAAAAGCCTCAGGCTTTAAGCAAGTGGGTGGGTGTAACTACGTGCAACGCCGTACTAAGTTAATCTACTCGACAGGTTTAACTGGCCCACACACGGCACTTTACAATCTCAATAATAATTATTCATTCGTGTTTGGGTCCGTGATTGCGGTTTTCATGGCACTGACTAGCCACAAAAATTTGTATTCTATGTCTAGCTACTTAATGCCCTTTCTACTCTTATTTCTGTGGTAGTGACCACAGAAGTAAGATTAGGTAGACAAGAAAACATAAGCCTTGCCATATTAGGTTAAGACTAGAGAGGCTTAACTGGCCGTCACTGGCAATAGTGGCATGTTACTTTCTACCATAGGTTCATTTGAAACTATGGTAGAGCCCGGTGAAATACGTCAGGTAAAAGCTACAAAAGTAAAAGGTATATATGTTTAATCAACATAGTTGTCATTGGCATTCATAGTTGTCAATGACGGGACTTTTGGCGGGAAGCTGTGAAGAGCAGTATCGGCGCTGTATTTTATTTTCCAAAATTTGTGTTTATTTTAGTGTTTGTGCATAATAATGGTGGATTATTATTCGCAAAGTGTTCGATAACAAGCGTGAGTGTTGGGAAGTGTTACAGTGTTTGATTTATGTGATTTCCATGCTTGTTGCCAAACGCTCCTAGTAATCGCTAAATGCAGTTTTTCTACTACTTCACTTAGCTTGATTCTTCTGATTAGACTTGACTACCGACTAGACTTTAAGACTTGACTAGGACTTGACGAAACCACACTGTAGGAGACTGAAGAAGATTGAAAAATTAAGAAGGGCTTAAAAGACTTGTATCCATGGCCGTAAAACACAATTGAAAAAAAATAAAAATAAAATTGTCAATGACGCATAGTTGATGCTGTCAATGTCGAGTCGTCTAGTTGTCAGTTGCTTGCTGCTTTGATTGCTTGTAAGTCAAGAAAAAAATATAGCAGTTTCTAAGAATTAATTTTTCCTTTCTTCCTTGTTTGAAACTTGTGTTGTGATTTTGAATAGCGGCTCGAAATTTCTTTTAAATATACACATCATTTTAATGATATTTTTGTGCTTTACTAAATGAGTGGTATTCTACAGCCAGAGTTTGGTTTATATTTCTTACCATGATAATTCGCTGCGGGGTCCTATTATTGTTTTTGAGTTGTGCAAAGGCGACAAATTACAATTTAAATGAGAATGAGTTGGTTGGAAGTAATGACTTGGACCGAATATTCTCATATTCGGTTTGGCCTTCCATACACAACGGGGCCAAGATGATGAAGTTGAGGAAACGGCAGGTGCTGGATCCGAAAGTTATAAATGAGGGAGGTGACGTAAAGTCTAGTGGAAGTGCACTCACTGCACCAATGACCCAAGAAAAAACTCCTAAGTCCAACAATACATTAAGATTGGACACCTCAACAGGTAAAATAGTCAAGAAGTTATTTTGGCTTTATTACATTACATCCTGTGATGAAAAACTTGATGAATTGTATTCTAATAGGCCACTCAATAGTTGTTTTAATATTACTTAATTCCACAGAGTTTGAAAGTAATTGTTGTTTGGGCTTGTGATTTTCTATTAAAGTAGTAAATGACTACTATAAATTAGTGATTAGAAATATTTTGCAAATGTTTAACTTCAAGACAAATAAAAAATCCCTTATAGTGATAAATATAGGGAATTCCTGATTCTAAGTGTCACAAAAAGAACCAGTTCTAAAATATCAAAACCCAGTTTTTTCGGTTCTTACCTTTTTTTAAAAATCTAATAATAATAATAAGGTAAAGCATTATATTTTTAGGCCCTATAGGTAAATTCGTATCTGTCTGTTGGTAATAGGTAAATGACGTGGCTGGAAGCGATAGCACGAAATGCGTTCAGACTGTGTAATTTTTAAGTATAACAATTATAAGTGTTTGGTTTGCAACGAAATGTTTGATTTTATGATCCCTTTCAATCATTTTACTATGTTCTTTATCTTTTACGCATTTTCATTAAAAAATCGGAAGAACCAAAAGAACCGGGTAACTGGTTCTTGATAGTGGTTGGAACCGAAAACCCGTTCTTGAAAATAATGACCGGTTCTCGATGCCCTATTCATGATGTTTCCAAAAAATTTACCAAAAACAGTTACAAAACATCAATCACAAGACTCTGTTATAATGGTTGACTGGAAGTGATCCCTCATAGGGATAAATCAGCCATTGTACATTAATATTTAAGATGTTTTTTTTCTGTTGATTATGTATTAACTGTGTTCTTTTACATCAATGATTAATGGAATATTTAATTTATTTATTATTTAAAAAGGTCTTAAAGAGCATACTTCCACAATTTTCAGGAAACGGAACTCTCAACAATAACCAAAGTGCAGCATCCACTCGGAATACATCCAGCAACACAACTGTTGGCATTATCACACCATTGGTGTCAGCAAATGAAACAAAGCACAATGAGACCATTGCTAAAACATTGCCGGCTGACTTAAATAATCCTGGAGTTTTGACAAGGGCTTTGATAGTGTTTGGCGGCTTTGCGTTAATGGCTGGCGCTTACTTAATATTTTACAGGTACTTATTAGTTTTTTATTTAATTTAGTTTAAAAAAAAGTGCATGACTTTAGACTTTTATATATGGACCTGCAATCTGATAGATTAATGGAAATTATTGCAGTCACCTTTCACTAATTCCTTGGGAAATGGAGGAGTTGTTTATTGTTGAGGTACATGGTCGCAAACTTTTTATCAAAGCATTTTGTGAAAGTTAATGCCTCAGTAGTTACTGTCTGTCGAGTCCAATCTTGGGTAAGCTGGTATAATTACACATCTTACCTAAACTTTACATATTTAAACCCATTTTGCTGTTAATTTTCAGGAGGAAAGGCAAGAATAATGACACAAACAGCACACATGGAATAAATGATGCAAACCAGTTCCGTTATGGTATTCTCCAATCAGATGATAGGAGAGAAAACATGGAATTATCACGGGTGCCATTGACAATGGAATCCGACGAAGAAGAAGATGATGACTTGGAAATATTTGACCTCGAACAGAAGAAAAAATCACTTTCATATGTGAATCTTCAGACTCATGATGAGGACATAGTGTTTGCGCACTCGTCAGAAAATAATAGAGGTAATGACAGAGACAATCTATTACTGGATATTGAGGATGCATCTTTAGATTCTATAACTAATTGGTCTAATAACGGTAATAAGTCCATATTATAATTTGTATGTAGCTAGGAGGCGATTGCCTATCGAATTGATGATAATCTTTTATTAAGCATTTAACTAATTTGTTTTGTGGTTAATTTTTTGATTTTATAATTGATTGCAATAACTGGAAAACATTTATATACTGGTTGTTGATTTTATATTATGATAATTTTATCAATACCTGAGTTTGAGGTGGTTGAAACAAAAGAATCAATTAAAACTGAAACCATTCACCATATTTTTGGTGTTAGGTATATTGGATGATTCAAACCATACTGCTAAATTTTAGGTACTATACTTGTACATAGATTGTATTATATAGTAATTGCTATCCCCATGTCCTAGATACACAATAGATATATTGTGATTAAAAAATCTTATTTTATTGATATATATTTGGAGTGACATGGCTCAATGATGAAAAGGGAAAGTCATTCTGGTTTAAACAGTTTCCTTTGGTTTTAATATTCTTTATATTATATTAAATTAAACTATTTTAATATGGTTATACGGTAACAATCGCTATTTCATGAGCATTTTTCATATGGTTCGGAACTATTTTCAAATTCGTTACTGATTCATTCTAGTCACTGCACGTCATCTGCTACATACAATCGTGTTTGGCTCAGCATTTTTAACCCATATAACAAAAATAGCCAAATCCTTTTGCGCAACAAATGGTATGAAACGTCTATAGTACTTAATAGGATTTTGGAGACAACCATCTTATCTGGCCAACTGTTTCATTGAATTCTATAGAATACTTATGTGCGTGTAAGTTTTTTAATAAGGCAAATCATTGTGATATATCGTCACTATACAGGCATTGTATTGTAACCTTGGTAAGTCATTGAAACACGCGAATCTGTATTCCTAATATAGTTTGCTATACTAATGAACTAGCAATAGTTACTCTGTTACAATTATCAATGATACATGCAGTGTGCTAAACTAATGGCCTTCAAATAACTGTCTAGTTAACTCGCTTTTAGAATACCATGAATGTACATAGAAGATTTGAGAAGAATGTATTTTTTACATTGCTATTATCCAGTTAAAACACCCTTGTAAAGTGAAAAAAAAAATATCTATTTTAAATTTTAAATAATTCATTCATTTCGTGTAGGTGACATTGTTAATCGACTCTGCACTGGCTGGTGTCAGATTTATTCGGAACCGCCTTTCGTCCTTGATCAGATTTTTCTTTTTAATTTTCAATGAAATGCACACAAACGATTTAACTTTTCTTCAACTACTAAAATAATATATAGATAAGGACAGCACGCTACTTAAACAATTCCGTCACGAATCCTCTACTTAACTTTAAAGATACTTATATGTCTATGCTTGTTTGCTAAGGTTTTTTTGTTGTCATTCGTTTAGTTTACTTGTAAAATCTACCTTTATTTTTTATTTAAAAAAAATAGGTATTCGAATGAATAAGAAAGTAATATTTATGCTGATATTTTGACTGTAGATATCAAATCGTTCTTTTTTTCTAACATGATGATAGGCAAATGTGTGACAGTACTAAATACATACATTATTTGTAACAGTATCTCATCCACGATCGAAGTAGGATAGTAGGTAGTATAACAGGTAGGGATAACAACAGTAATGTGCCATTATTTTTGCCAACCAATCTAAAAGTATTATTTCAGCACTATTTAACAAGCTTAAATATGTAAAAAATGTTTCAAATCTATACTAATATTATAAATGCGAAAGTCTGTTGGTCTGTCTGTCTGTTACGCTTTCACGGCCAAACCGCTGAACGGATTTTCATGAAATTTGGTATGAATATAGTTGAAGACCCGGGGTCAAACGTAGGCTACTTTTTGACGCAGGAGGAGCTGTGGGAAACAGCTAGTATACTATAAGTAGTAAACAAGTATTTGTGTTGTCGGCTACTTTTGATAAAATTTAAAACCACAAAAAGTGTAGAAAAAGTTGATGAGCATTGTACGGCTAGCCTCGAAAACGTATAATCTGCCGTCAATTCAATGCAGTCTGCATTCTACATTTCGATCTAAAATTATACATGCTTTATTGAGGCTGACTGTACAAGACTAGTTACATTAAAAAAAAAAAAAAACTATTTAAAGGAATAAAATAAACACATAAAATTAGGGCCTGTTTGTAGTGTCAAGCTTTCAAGCTATTTCAAAATCATCCGAGAGAGCGTAAAATATATTTTATATTTTAGATACATTTGGTCGTAGCCATAAATATATTGTACACAAAAAGTACCGAGTCTTATGTGGTGGAAAACCTTTTTTAATAGAGACATATCAGACAAAACAAATATTGTATTTACCTTTCATACTTTCTTAATCGTGGAGTTATATTTTTGTTACTTTTAAGTATTGTATTTATACGTGTTTATGTATTCAAAAATATTAATTATATCTAGTACTTAATATAACCATACTTATTTATTACTAGACTAGTCTGCACCCAGTCTCGAACAATTCAAAATATGAGAGAAAAAACAAATTGAAGTTTTGAATTTATGAGGATATCTGCCGTCACAGTATAAAATATAATGTAAAATAATTAAAATATTAAAAAATAAATCTAAAAACATTACAACATACAAAACAGTGTTTTCAAGAACCCTGTTAGAAACTAAAGTTATGTAAAGTTTGTATTTATGTATTTTTGAAATTAAATTTATGGGTGGATGGATGGATGTATGCGCTGACGTACATACGTCTTTGTACTATATTATTTTTGTTATTTAATGTATAATACATAACATACAATACATATATGCTTCTAAAACATTTTTAAGGAATTGAATTAGTCTTTAAACAAATTGTATGAGCTCCAAAAATTTTTATTATTTTTTTGTATTTCTATAATGCTGGCCAAACATATAAGAAACTAAAGTGAACAAACTGAACAAAGACGGCGCTTTGACAGTTCTCATTCTCATTTAGTCAGTATAATATAATCGTGTACTGGTGTAGACACCAAATGTACCAATAATTAGGTCTAACTTAATTTAAACGCATTTAAAATTACTTACATGAATATTTTTTATATTAATATAAAAACGTAGGTACTAGCTCATATTTTATAGACGAAATCTCGAAATTTGGGCATTTTCTATAACACAATAATTGAAATTTTCCCACATTAGACACCTTAATTTATTTGTTACTGTGTCCTATTTAATGTCCCATAAGTCGTAATTGATTAGAATGCATTTATTTTGGACCATCTCAAAAACATTTCCGAAAGACCTTATGTTTGGTTATCACAACTAAAGCTTAGGACTGTGATAATATAAGAAAGAGTAAGTAAATTATTGTATAAATTATATTTTTTTAGATCTTCATATTGTTTGCGAGTTGTGATCATACTCTGGGGCTCTGTCACTATTTTTTTAATAATGTTATTTGATGTAACGAGAATAATGTGATAGGCTGTTTATAAAACTGTATGATTAACCGATTGGTTCAGGAGTGCTTTTTTGAAAGTGTGACTCGCGTAAAATCATTTAATAAATAATTTTTGTTCGATATCGAATGATTTTCGTTTGATATCGAAGGATTTTTGTTCGATATCGAAGGATTTTCATTCGACATCGAAGGATTTTCATTCGACATATATGTCATACATTTCAAAAATAGGGGCCCAGATGTGTTCAGGGGCCTTGCTCATAATATCAGCATTTCGCTAAATATTTTAATATAATGATGCTTATACATAGGACACCACTGAATCAAAATTATAAATTGATGTAGTATTTATTCAAAGAAAAAATATACTGATATAAATGTACTTACTAGAAAATTCTATGTGATCTGAGAGTAAGGTCTCTACTACTACACTACGAATGGGCATTTTTAATGAATTGACTAAGGATTTCATTCACTTAACAATTGAAATGATAAGGCGATTGAAATCCTTTGTCTAAAAGTGTTAATAAGTGATAACTTGGTACAGTTTTCGTTGTGTACAAAGTATTAGAAACTAATAAAGAAGTTTTATAAAAAATCTGCGGAAAGATAGCTTACAGGGTTGTTTTGAAACCATTAGCCATATTTTGGCAGTGTGTTAAATACATGAAACTGAAAATAAATTTTCGCTTCCCATGTAAAAATCTGGCTAGCTGATGACTAGATTTAGGGGAGGTTGAAAACTTTTTCTTTATTTAAACTTTTTTTTATTGAGAGTATACACTGTTAAAATTTTACCAATGGCTTTTAAATAACCCTATAGTTCTGTGGCTTTAACTGAAGAGAATCCTATCAAGAAATAAGTCATTTTTGATCTAGTCTCTTACTCTAGTATCAACGGAAACTGTAGCCAAGTGGTTTAAAATATTTATACCTAGGTATGTTGTCCCTTTCCACACTATGAAATTTAGTGGACTAGCCAAGTCTAAACCAGCTAATACATTAGCAGAAAGCATTGTAAACTTGTTTTAATAAAGATATAATTTTAACGCGTCTGTTTCACTGTTAATTGCCCTTTATGGTAAATTAGTTTTAATTTCTTTCTTTTAGATTAAGTACCTCACCAGCGACCTCGGCTGTTTGCCTTGGAGCCCAGGGTCCGCTTTCCGGCTGATTAAGTACATTCTTCTATACCGTTTATGACTGAGAGTCGTGTCTACTGCTGGATATCATTCCTGCTACCATATTTCGCCATCGATGTCGGTCTTGGGCATATCGCATTGCCTTAGTCAACGTAGTCCCGGATTAGATACATACTTATGTAGAATAATATTTTAAGTAGTTTTTTAATCTCTAGCGAGAGTATACTATCGAAATATTGTGATCCGTGATTTTGCACACAACACTAGATGGCCACGTTAAACTTATAACACACCTCGTTTTGTATCGAGGGACTTGTTTTATACAGCGTTCGTATTTCAGTCTCGTACGGAGCCCGTCTTGCCATATTGAGATAAACGAACCGTCACATCGAAAGCGGATCGCACGCAACACGCTTAGCATTCTTAGTGACCGAGGCTGTTTACTACGATACAACTGTTGGATTTTTGTATTTAGATACTACCTACCTATACATATCCATACTTCCATACTAGGTATCCATGCTTACCATGTTCCATAGTTTTCCATTCTATTATTATTATGTATAAATAGGAAAGTACGAGTCTATTTACTTATCTATGTTCTGTCTGCACGGCTAATGGATATAGTTGAAGATTAGCTTTAGTTGGTCAAACATAGCTCCTTTTTTCAAGTATCAAAATGGGGGCGAATGTTTGTATTAAAACTGCAAAAAATGCGCCGCTGACGGAGCCGGGAAACAGCATGTTGTCTATTTTTTTGAACATTTTGAGGTTTTGCGGTGACTGCATCTGTTGTTCAGTGGGTGGTTAAGATTTTTGCCTAAGATCCAGAGGTCGCGGGTTCGAATATCACGGGAAGCCTTTGTTTAAGTAGTTGTTTCCAGTTTGACATCTGCAATGTTCTAACCAAACTGGAATGGCCTGAATCACCTGATTGTATGACAATGGAGATGAGCACGAGCACGTCACGGTAATACTATCTAAGCACGTTAAGCTATTGGTGTAGAGGAACAGATTCAATTTTTACATTTTATTCCATTCACCGACTTTTTGTTTCAAAAAGGCACACGTTTGTTATCGTTATTATGTCTGATTGTAACAACTCGACTAAAATATTCCCCTCCATCGTGACGAGTTAGGAAATGTTAGAAATGATATATAATCATCCCCTACATGAGCACAAATAAATAAACAAGTAAAAGGGACCGCACAACGAAACATCCTGTGCAATTTACACCACACTAGGGGTGTATACAGTCAAGCTCATAAAATGATGTAAACACTTCAAGGGCGTTCGTCAAAATCGTATAAATATTAGGTAGTAAGCATCAGCTTAAGTACTTTTGTTATGTAAATTAATTACTTACACAAAAGAAAATGCTAAAAGAGTTCTTCATTAATGTTTACAGCAAAACATTGATGATAAATTCTACAATTCCTATTATATTAAAGAAGTCTTATTAAATGCATTAACGAATATACAAGTTTATACAGTTTGTTTTAAGTAATACATAATACTATCTATATAATACATTCCCGAGTTTTGCGGACGTAGGTACCATTCGGGATATTAGTTCCTTTATTAACGACAACCAGGCAGACTGGATTAACTGCTTAACGTATAAGAATATGTAAAACGTGAGTACGATTGCAGACGTGACTCAAGTCTGCAATGTCCTTATTAAATAGGAAACAATTACGAGAATTTCCTTATAATATCTTAGTGTTTGCTAGGAGCGTCTTCGGCTTGCGCTCTAGAGCCCAGGTACGCTTTTTCTAATCATCATCCTTTATTTGACGGTACTGGTTGTTGCTGCGCCCACTCAGCCATCGAGAGCTCCTTTTTATTTATTTATAAATCTTTATTGTACCACAATTTTACAATTCATTCTATCCAACTTATTTCAGTTAAATAAAATTTAGTTTTAGTGATCTATGGTTGGCGTATGTTCTTCGTTTTTTTTTCTAAGTTTTATGATTAAGACGACATGTAGACGTTAGAGTATGTTTTGTGTTGTATTTATTTTGATGTCGGTAGGCAGATCCTTGGATACACTAATGTGTAAATTAGTTAGCATTGTTTTCCTTGACACTTCTACTTGATCAAGTGAGCGAAGCCGCGGGTAACAGCTAGTTAATTAATTGATATTAAAAATAGTCAGACTCATTCTTGTTACGTTACGCTAAACTTTATTATATATCTCTCCCACTACCCCAATACCGCTGCATATACGGACCACCGGGCAACGCTTCGCGGCGGCTGTTCGCGGAAACTGACACCTGCATCTAAAGTGAATCAGTGCAAGTGATAATTTTTAAGATTATTCATGATCCAACTTCGATCGTAATCACTAGATTAAGTTTTAATTGTAATTTTTATTACATTAAATTAAATTACGCTCCATAAATTCTTTTTCTTGCGACTCGCCTGTAGGAAGCGTAATTTTCTCATCATTATAGAAAACATCATAAGCAAAAATTTTTTTTACCTAAGTACATGTAAAATGTTGTATATACCTGTTATTGGTGTTCACATTCGTTTTTAATGTGGAAATGATATGTTGTAGGATTTTTATGTTATACTGTTTATGGTGTATACCTTATTAATAAATAAATAAATAATTCTCATGTTAAAATCTACCAAAACGTTGTTACTTTATGAGTACAGTCACGAGCATTAACACATATACAATTGGGCATTCTACTCAATTTAGTTTTATCATTCATATAAAACATTTCACTACCCGTAACTGAAAACAGAAAGATTTTTTAAAATCCGTACTTAAATAAATAAGTTATAAGCCTTTTAAATTCGGTGGAAGGGGAAACTATCAAAAAACAAGAAAAGGATGCACTGTGTGTGCAGTGACGTCGCTGCCACTTGGTTTCGTGCGTACAAAAAAGATAGAAAGACATCCCCACCACGCTCCCACATACCACTGCCTTAATTAAAAACCAATTTTGTTGTTGTTTTCGGAATCGGTTACTTTTTAGTGTAGGTACATATTGTTTCGTATGCAAATATTGCCCAATTATGAATACAGTCAAGCAGCCTAATTTAAGACCTTGTTTCATTGACTTATGAACCTCTACTAGAAAGTCTCTACTTTGAACGTTTGATGAGGTGGAGACAAATTGTTCAACTTATAAATTTTTGTCTGACTGTACATCCTCATATTGTAGTAGTGTGCGTAAAGATTTAAGTTATGTAGGTACGTTTGTAACATAGCTACGTTTAGAATGACTTGCAAGGGTGGTGGTGAGATGAATGTGCAAGCAGCAGAGCCTTAAGCACACTTGTTTTAGAAAAAAGGCTCACTCGACGTGTGTCGACGTGTAACGGCGTAAGAAAAGCGAAGTGGTCTGAAAGTTTTTACTTTAGATAAAAGCTAAGGGTCAGTTCAGATAAAACTTACAAATGCTTGAGGAATTTTTATAAATTGCTTTGAAAAAAGGACCATATTAACAGACATGATTTTTTTTATTGAACATGATAGCATTTTATCATATGCTGTAACAAAATATGCGGTTAAAATAACATCTACTCATATACATCACCTCATCTCAACATTCACAGCTCATCAACAAATACTCGCTGCGTTCTGTTAAAGTGTGGGCCAAGTCATTAGCGGGGCGGGAGCGGGCGTGGGCTAAGAAGAAATATTATCATCCCAAAAAGTTACTTCGTAGTTAGATATTTTTTCATTTAATTTTATATTTTACATTCAAAGATTACTTTTGTTTAATGAGCCGTGCTGGGATTGAATCACACAGGAAACTAATAGACTAGCCTACGAAGTGAAGTAATGGTCTTCCCCTACCATACGAGTAGGCGGACTGACGGGAAGCTGGGACTTGAACCCCCTCAAATCCTTACGGTGTCCGTCACGTCTGTATTTGCCGCGAGGCAGTATGCTTCTTCATGCTCCATAGCGCTCGATACGACCTACGCCAAGTTCTTTCAGCCGCTACAGGAACTTTTTTTTTTTTAAATACAATTTAGTAGGCAAATAGGCACGCGGCCAACCTGATGGTAAATGGTTACCGTAGCCTATGGACGCCTACAATACCAGAAGTTTAATCACACCCCTTTCACCTCATGTTGTAGTCACTGGGGAAAACCAAGGCATTTCATTAAATAATCAGAGCGTACCTACGCGGTAGAAAATTTATTTTAAAGCGTAAGAGTTTGGTATAAATAAACATCACGAGTGTACCGATCTCGGCTAGTTATATAATTATCTCTGTTACGTGTAATTCTATCTGTACTAGCTCGCAAAATACTTTTAAAACGATGTCTATTCGCCTATTTCCTAAAGCTTGAAGCCCACTAGGGGCCGGCGGGGCCCGCGCCCTAGGGCTCGGCCGGCCCGGGCGGAAATGAAAAATAAACACGTCCGGACGAAGCGCGGCGCCGGCCATGGAAAATGATGGGACGTCGCGGATCACACCGCGCGGAACGACTGTCATGACGAGGAGTATTTATGACGTAAAAGTACACTTTAATCACCTACTTGCCGTCTTGTCTCTATACTCTTTTGTTAACTATTTGTAACCATCTCATAGTATTGAGTTCCTTTTCTTACTTATAGCACAGATTACAGAATAAGTAGAAATTATGATATACAATCGCCATACATTAAAACGTGCCAACTTTCCTGGTTACTTCTGGTTACCCTCAATACAAAGTCATTGTTACGCCATCTATCGAAAATATAATAAGTTACAAATATAAGATATATAACTTTTGAAATACAGCACTTAATCAACTTGTTATAGAATTTAAGTACGTAAAAAAATAGTGTTTTAAAAAGTCAGGTCTTTTTTTTGCCAAAAATAAGTGAGATCCGTACATAATTAAATATTTCACTTTTTGAAGCGCCATCTTACATCAACTAGCGGAACTAATTCTTTTTATTAGGCAATGGGACCCTATGCTTATAGGTATATTTCAAATTACAACCATTACATTCTTTGTCGACTAGTAGATTTTTGCGCGACATTTCTCCTCCTTCTACTGATACAAAGCTACAAGATAGATTGTTTTTGTCATTTGGCTCTCTAGAGAAAAAATAGAGAACTCTTGGATCTCCGACCTTTTGCTATTTAAATCAATGAACAATGGCATTTAAGTAGTAGATAGTAAACTTAAAAGGAATGAAGTTACTTGTAGATAGGTACCTACTAGAACTTGTATCTGTGATAGTAAATTGATGTCCATTTCAATTAATTACCTCCCCAGACCTAGATTGATCAAGATCATTGCATCTAATTAATACTAATAAGGCATTAGATAGGTATACATTTAGATCAGGTAAGCTAGGTGTAATAATATTATCAGATTCGTGATGTAGATACTATACTAATATAACATATGAAAATAAAATTTAATTTTAATATCTTATGGTAGATATAAATTACATTAAACATACCTACTTATTTTATTCTGTCTAGCCGGTTCTTATTTAATTTCTAGTCAAAGACCTATTTACAGCGGCTTGAATGTGAAACGAAGTAAATTAGTAGAGTAATTTACAAAAAAAGGTATATCCATACGAATATTATAAATGCGAAAGTCTGTCTGTCTATCTGTCTGTCTGTCTGTTACGCTTTCACGGCCCAACCGCTGAACGGATTTTGATGAAATTTGGTGTGAATATAGTTGAAGACCCGGGGTCAAACATAGGCTACTTTTTGATGCAGGCAGAGCTGCGGGAAACAGCTAGTTTCAAATAAATGTAATACAAGGTACATTGGTACCTACTTAATACGAACGAAATATGTTTTGTGAATTCTCTTACCCGTCTATTTTTTTCATGAATTTTCAAATGAAGTTCAAATAAGCCATCTAAGTTTTATCTAGGTATCTGATGAAAAAGGCTTAGGAAGACCGCAAAGTATCTATGTTCTGCGGCTATAATAGATATGCACCTGTCTTACACATCATAATATACATCTGGCTTTATTCCCTATTTTTATGTCAGTATCACAAATTTTCTATTTCTCCTTACTGGTTGACTGGTAGAGAATGCTTTTAGGATTAAGTCCGCCTATTGTTTAAGTCTATTTGTGGTACAATAAAGTTTTAATACATAATTATGTAGGTATTATCATATATAGTTGTAATCAAATTACTTGCTAATCAGTGAACGGAATACCTACTTACATGAAATTATTGAGAGAGTTTCCCAAACACACCTTTCGGGCAGATTGAAAAGTGGCAGTGTTTGTCGGAGGTGCGCACACAACTCGGTTGGTTTGTGTTTCAACCAACTTTGATTGAAACGCTCTTTATTCTACGGAATTGGTAAAACTTCCTCATAGCTTTACTTTCGCTAGTGGGTTAATAGAATTTATAGTTTACTAGGTGGACGGCCAGCGTCCACTAGCTTACTTACTAGTGTTATAAGTATTTATTATTTCCTTATTCCAGTCTGGTCCCATTTGTGTGAAATCGGAATTTGGTTCACATTTTTAGTTGACAGGGTTATTATTTTAGATATAGATAGAGAGCCTCTTAGACCATTTTCTATCATCACAGCGGTCATTCAGAGATTCCAATCTTTCATATTTACATAACACCGTATTACCCAGAAATAGAGAAGTTTCTGCTAGAAAATGTGTTAACTTAGTTCTTGTTGTTTGCCAGTTTAAAACGATATCTCTATTGAACACACCGATAAACTTTGTTCAACTCCAGTGAAAACTTCTATAAAGTTCTTTCCATACAAGCGAGCGTCAGGAGCCAACTGAATCCCTTTACGAAATCGCATTGAGTTTCGAGAAGATGATAATGAGATAAGGTTTGATACCAGCTATTTTTAAAAATGTGACTCACCTAAAATCGGCTAGTCGAATAAGTTTTGTTCGATATCGAATAATTATCATTCGACATTATGTGTCATATATTTCAAAAATAGCACTCTAGGCAATGAACGTACGCTCGGTGTCAAAAATGCATGGATACTTTACGTTTAGTATGGAAAAATGACCATGTTTGACCATTGACCATGTAACCAACTCGATAGGTACAAATGAATTGCCTTTCATCAATCAACAAATATTTTGTCTTACAATTTATGAAGATAAATGTTTAGTCAAACTATTTCAGTTGCATTACAAAGGCATATTTTAAATTTTTAGGCTGGCTCTCGGATCTGCACGTAGCCGTTTTTGGACAACGGGTAACTTTTCTTTCTATGGTTTCTGTTTAAACTTTTGGGCATTTCAAGGCCCGGCTTTGTACTAATATTTGATGCTTTTTATTGGTTTTACTGGTCCGCACGTTCTGACATTTTAATTACCTCATCTTTTAGGTATGATATAAGGATTTACAGATTAGTGTAAGTACCTTTAACATGTAAAACTTCTATGTTTAATTTTGTTTTTATGAATAAAAGTGTCATGATTTGAGGCCAAGGGTTAATATTAAAAGTATGATCATAATATGATGCATGATGCTCTTTTTGTAAAGTCAAATTTTATCAATTTTTTATACTCATTGACATAAATTGGTAGCTAAAATAACTGGTTTTATAATAACCTAATTATAAGACCAAATAACTCAGATTTACGAGTTGTCGTAAAGAATTACCTCGACAACTATGACATTAATAAAATATTTCCACTAAACTAGAGCAATAATTTTCCCGTAGTCCGTTGGAGCAAGTTTTCCTTTATTCCCGGAAAGTTGTGACGAAGAAAAATAGTGGGTCGTACTCTGATTGTTGAGGCCCCACTATTTTCGAAATATCGATAAAACAACGTCTGGGAAGTTGGGAAAAATAATTTTAGCAGAAGTTAATTTTCTTCCGGTTTACATTTTAGCAAAAATATAACGCTTTCTAGTCATTTCAGCAAAAATACTAAGATCGGCCGTATGCTTGATGTTAATCCTTCTTTGGATATTATGGTTAGTAATCGCAGTCTAAAAGAAGTACTTACTATAAATGGAAAGAGAGTATATTGGATTTTGTATAAAGCGGAACCGTAGATTAGGAACAAAAAAAAAAAATATTTTTCAAAGGAGAGAAAGATTACTACTTAGAATAAAGAATTTTTACTTAATACGTAAGTTTCAGGTGTGATAATTAAAAGCGTATAAAAATATTCTTTACAGTTCTTTCAATAAGAAAAATTAGCAATGTAAAACAAAAGAAATTATTATCATCACAGGTAAAAAGAAAATAATGAGCGTGCACGGAGGCAATTTATTTACAGCTCGCTCCTACTAGCGTGGTAATGGAGAAATGATTACTCATTTGCCGTGCCTTATGTATAAAAGAAAATTCTTAGAATATCTTTCGCCAGATTCTCACTTTACTGGTAATTAATATCTCGTGGAGTTGGATAAAATACTTTTGATGGATTTTTAAAAACAAAGTTTATCTCGTTTCTCAAAGCAATCTGTAAATGTAAAATTATCGTTGGTGAAAATAAACAAATTTTGTGTTCTATCTGAGCAGAATATAGTCATCATCATTTCAGCCGCAGTCAGTCCACTGCTGGATATAGGCTAGTGATTTCCAAAATGACCGGTTGTTAGCAGCCTGCATCCCGTGTCTGCCTGCGACTTTTTTCAGGTCATCTGACATCTGTTAATGTCCAACGCTGAGCTTCCCGGTTCGTGGTCCCCATTCGAGAACCTTCGACCATCGGTTGTCTGCGCTATGTCTCTCTCTCTCTCTCTACCGCAGAATATAGTATAGAACTCTGGGGAAAAAACCGGTAATCCCAAATATCTTTCCACATTCAAACATAACTCTAATCTTATTTCCAATCCCCAAAATTGAATTCAATAAATCAACGTAATTTTTTCAGGCAAAGAAATCAAACGGCAGGAAGCGAGTTCGAGTCACTCGGTATTCAGATCACAGTTACAAATATCCGTTCGCTGGCAGTTGTCGCGTGGAACGATTATTTATTACTCGAAGTGAGTGACGCGGGTTGAGGATACAACATTATAAATCAAGCTTTAAGGTTTGCGACTGTTATGAAGCCACCGCATGTAGGTCGTAATTACATAGTGGAAACTATAATAAACCATATTCTGAGGTAGATTCTATGTAAGCAAGTCAGTAATAGGTAGTTATCACTGTTGCGTTGTGCATTAATTGGTCGATGTATTATTTAAAAGTTGCATCCTCAATAATGATAGTTTGTAGGTTCATTTCATAGGAAAAAAACATTGCATTACGTGAGTGTCACAAGAGGCGACTTAGAGATTACTACGAAATGTTTTAATGCTTTTATAATCAAATAGATTAGAGAAGACACATACAGCATACAGCCGCATTAAGAGTCGTTCATGACTGACGCCAGGGTGTACAAGGTCGATTGACCAATGAGTGAATGTATGACCATAAAAGCAAATTTTTCAAACTCAAATAAAAAATTCTACGTTACAGGGAGAATATTTTATTTGAGTTTGAAGTAATGACTGCATGAGTGCCGCGGTTATGCTTTGATAAGTCTCATTATACTCCCACACATACTATTTTACATAGTCAAAGTGCTCTGTCCAAGTACTTAGTTGGAAAACGGGTCTTACCTACCAGCTGTGATATTCAAATACTTATTACTTCCATGTTTTGACAACTCTTATTATATTTATACTTCACTTGCTCGGAAAGTAGACTCTTACTTGTGCAAGGACGGGATAGAAAGTACGTCATTCTTCCCGTCAAAAATGCGGGCGGAAAAGTTGTATGGAAATCCATTACTGACCTGTTTCCCAGATTTCCATACAACTTTTCCGCCCATATGTGAAAATCAATTATTGACCTGCTATTTGATGTTTTTTATGTCACTTTTGACATTGATCGATAAAAATCTCAGAGTTAATGCAAGAATTTAAATTAATATAATCAAATTTCAAACAAAATGATACTGAATGCCCGATTCCTTAGTTAGCATTTTTAAAATTTTTGATTAGCAACAAAGATGTCTGGGAACAGTTTTTGAACTTGAACAATTTTTGATGTTTGCGTATATCTATTTGCTTTGATAAATTATTTAAAGTATCCAATATTTTTTTGTACCAAATTCTATGTATTTCTGACTTGAGAATCGAATACTCCTATTTATTCTTTCGTTAAAAAAGCGATTATTGCATCAATTGACATGTAATTTCTTCATACATCTACACTTAGTGACTAATTCCACTAACAAACATTTTCAAAGAGGGATTCCGTTAATACATGTCTTATTTTCCTGGCAAGTGTAGTGCAAAGCTCTATGTATCACTTGGTAGGAAGTGCGATTCCAAACTCGTCCAAATTAAGGCCTTTAAAATACGCCCTCGTTAGTAATCGGTCACTTTCTTCACTCGGTGAACAATGTACTATTAAATGCCGTAAAAGAAATTGATAAAAGAACAACCCATAAATCAAAATTTTACATTTGGAATCAGTCTTTTATTTCAAAACGTAAAACGGAAGCCGTTGTAGGAACATCAAGAAGCAATACAATAAACAGGGACTTTCGAACGAGGGAATAGAATATCTACTTTTATTTTACTTGTGATAGAGTGCGGGCTCTACATTTAATCACACCGCGCCCTATGTAACTTGTATTTAGGCTCAGAAAGTGGATTTATTTATATATTCATTAAAAATTATATCTTTATAATGAAAGAGTAAAATTTATTATTTTAGACAGAAAATGACAGGTAAAAATTAAATAAACATAAAACATTTTAATACATTGCAGAAATAATAACAAACAATTTCTTTGTACTAAACCTAATGTTTATTTAGAAATGCAGTTGCATTCAATGCAAATTAAGACAGATCAGTACAAAAAGAAGTATCGTATGGCGAAATACAGATCGCTGTATAGACATTTGTTTATGATTGGTCCTACTGTAATTTTTTAAGACGTTGAAGTACAAGTTGTAAGAAATTGCGTTTCAATCATAAGTACACAGTAATTATTTGTTACTGTATGTGGGCAATAAATATGTTTTATATTGTATTGTACACTCACAAGTACACGCAGTTTTTAGACTAATAATAATGCTTATAAATTTTTTCTAACACGCTCTTAACTTATAGTTACACTAAGCCCTCAAACAACTCCATTCCGGCTGAATATACGCTTTCCTAAGAACATAGAATCTGTACAATAACTCGGAATGGGTTCTGTAAGCTTCGAAATATCGATATCGATTCTTTTATGAGGACAACAATGTCCAGTTTTTACTGGAGACCGATAAGTTAGCAGTCCAATTGTGTGGAAGTAATCGGTTCGGGTATCCTACCACTTCAGCATTTCTGAAGATGAAATAAAGATCGGTTGCTTAGAAATAATCTTTTTTTATTGATTTGTTACTCTTCAAAAACTTATGTAAGTTTTTAAGACGGCTTTATTTATGAATGTTGATCATGTAATAAGTAACGTGATTATTTTTTTTTCCTTTATTTTAGTTTTATCTCTATTAAAATCACCATTATTGCACTGTAAACATTAATTGAGGAACGCCGAACGGGAAGAGAGAGTTTGTATTACGTATGTATTTAAAAAGTCCGACTAATGTGCAACGCGGGGAAAACGCCAAATAAAAATGATTTCAGTCACACATCAAGAAATTTTACGTTGTCTTCTGTTAGCTTAAGTTTATTTACTTTATTCGTGTACAATGCCATAACACATAGGATTGTAGGTACCTACATTAAATAAAAATACAGTAGAAGGGAGCATATTTATTTATTAAAACTGTATTGCTCCACAAGTACAAATATTTATAAGAATGGGCGGACTTAATGCTAAGAGCATTCTCTACCAGTCAACCATTGAGAGGAACAGAAAGATAGTTGGGCGCAAAAAAGTTATGGATACAAAAGGTAGGTGTATAGCTGCATATTATATTATCCATTGACTTAACACAGCACCAGCTCACAATATAGCGATCCAAAGCGTGGTCTTTTCTCTCTGACTCAAACTGAAATGAAGACTGTTCCAGTGAAAATGTCAAGCAGATTGTACGACATTTCGCCGCAAACTTTTAGCTAGCTGTGCCTGCGACTTCATCCGCGTAACATTATAATTTTAAATCTTTCTTACTTAACGGATATATCGAACTCTGCTATTGAGTTGCACACAAAATAAGAAATTTATGTAAATATTTCAAAGTTTCAGGAATTCTATTAAACTTTCTACCAACTGATGCTGTTAAAAATAGCTATAGCCCCGTAAAAAGGCTATGGATGATTGACGACTGTTACTCTATTGTAATTAGCCAGTATCGTCAAATCTAAGACCACGATTTAAAAATATTTTCTCCTCTTGGAATAAAGACTGGTCCAGTGAAAATGGCGAGCAGATTGTACGACATCGTCGCCGCAAACTTTAGCTATTATGATGGACAAAAATAGTTGGGCAAAGTTGCCAAGTCCCAAACTAACAGCCCTCGTTATTGCGTTAGTTGGGCAATATTTTCCTTATGGACAAAGATGGTACCTTTCTTGTTATAACAAACTATTGTATTGCCAGATTAGTTATTGTGTATGTTTAGCTATTTTGGGTATTTGATGGTGCTCTTCGGTGAACATATTATAATTTGTAGTTTGGTACAAAAATGTATATCCGATTCTCCTTTTTCACAAAAAGTGAAATCGTAAAAGGAAAAAAGTTGATAAAGTCAAGAATCATAAATTAATTGACATGAAGCCAAAGAACATCGAAACTGCACACACGATGTTCAATGCATGAATCCGAAATTCTGTATTTATTTTTCACATTCTGAAGATTCGAATGGCCACCACGAACCGGCAAACGCCGGATTGGACATCTACCGACCAGATGGTCAGATGACCTGAAAAAGGTCGCAGGCAAACGATGGATGCAGGCTGCTGCCAACCGATCTTTTTGGATATCATTAGGAGGCCTATGTCCAGCAGTGGATTGACTGCGGCTGAAATGATGATGATTTTTCACATTTTACATTGCTCTTGCATGCATATTAAATTACACTTACCGCTGCACTTAGAGTCGTTAATACTACTTTAGGAAATTCTTCAAACACAAATTAACAATTCTTCTTTAGTGAGAGGATTTTTACGATTTTTACCTATAGCTATTGTAAATCTATACTAAAAATTACTTATGAAGATTTTTTTTTACATAAACATTATACGATTCAAAATAAAATTTATACATACACAACGAATAATTTGTAATAGAAAATTAATAAGACGTGTGGCTGTCCTTCAACAAAGGGATTATTCCCAACGTCCACAAAGGGATAAAAGACCTAGAAAGTTGATTAAGGGTCTGTCATATTTTTATGTTCAGTATACTACTTAGAATGTGGGATTTAGTAATGAAGTCCTCTCACACAAAGGCTGTCAGCGACAGGGATCGAACAGGTAAATTAATCCGATGCAATTTTATCTAGTCACTGCGCCACGGACTTTCTACAGTGGACTCATCATTTGGTGGAGTTAAAGTAACGTTATCGACTTTCGTCATCAAGTTTTCTTTCGTGTTGAGTTCAATCAAACTGTGTTATTTGCTATGACCAGAATCGCACAACAAACCTCTGACGCGACTGGTCATCCATACTAATATTATAAATGTGAAAGTTTGTCTGTTTGTCGACGCAGGCGGAGCTGCGGGAAACGGCTAGTAGTAAATAATACAGTTTGATTAGACAGTTTTATCGGGTATCGTCAGGTTTAAGTAATGTGTATCCGTCTTTAGGAACACGTGATCCACAAGGAACGTGTAAAGACGCGACTCATGTCAATCCCATAGGACATTTACCATAGGTAAATATTATCTATAATCATCGTCTCGTCACTGAAATTGTCTTGAAACTAAAACTTCAACGATTTTTTTTTTGCATTGGAACCATTGTAGAACAAACCAGGTAGGTATATTTAATTGGCTGGGTATGGAATAACGGGCACTCGCGTTGTCCTTTTGTAATATGATGTGACCCCGCAAAGGGTTATTCAAGTCCTAATTGAAATTTAACGATTTTCAACTCTATCCCATTGGGTACTACGTGGTACCGACGTACATTTTAATGATGATTGAATATTCCTTGACATTAATATATAAAGTTAAATCTTTACCGTATACTGTAAGTTGAGCTTTAAACTATAAATAAAGACTTTAATTTTACATCTTACTATTCTTCTCCGTGGCGGTTTAATGGTCGCTGCTTAGTGGCATTTTCTATTTCTAGCTCCTCCGTTGTTAGGCTGTGTTAGAAGTCTTTAGGCATGACCTTGACTTACAGCGTACTCTAGGCTTCGAAGCGTAAGCTGATGCAACTAGGATAGCATGCTTGGACGAAGAAGACATTCTTAGCCGTGGTTAGGTATGTACTAAAATCTATAACATTCCCCAAGAAAAGAGTTTGCAAACTTATGTAAAAACACATTTTTATACCTTTTTCGACCCACTACTACAAGAATTGTAAAAACAAAACCAAGAATTGTTTGTGTTTGTAAAAACAAAAACTCTTTAGATTTGAACGTACAAACGTACAGATGTGAAATTTAGTTGAATCATCATTTAAAGAAAACTGCAACTAACTTTTTTCAAAAAGAAAATTCAATGTTACCCTCGCTCTAAAAAAAGTTAAAAAGTCAGGGCTCCCCAATGTATCAGCCTCGGTCAGTGTTTTGAAAGTGAGTTGTTTCTTATAAAAACAAGGGTTGAAAATCGTCTCATTTGAGCCCTGCTCACGATCTCACTTTGTTAGCAAAACACCGACGTCCTTTGACGCGGGGGAGTCATTTTTTAATGCATATCTGGATTGGAATTATTGATGGCAACATCCGGACAACATTGGATTTACCCTTTGACATATCCTTTACAGATGTTAGATCGGAGGCTTTTATTTATCCTGTAAAGGCTTTGGTGTTTTATCTCGGAATGGATACGGATGTAGTTGAAGATATCTTTACTTTCAAATACGTCACAAAATCCTTTCTTTTGAATAAATGGAAAAATTTTGTAGTTTTCTTATAGATAGTGGGAAAGGTATTTTTCTTATAGATAGTAAGATTATTTTGATAAGGTAAAATTTTTCTTTATGTAATGACTAGTTGTTTCCTGCGGCTTCGCCTCCTGTGGCTGCCCAAAAGTAGCCTATCTTTGAATTCATACGAAAATTCATGAAAGTCCGTTCAGCGATTTAGCCGTGAAAGCTTAATAGACTACACAGATAGAGATAGAGAAAAGTATGGATAAGTATGGATATCGATTTACGAAAGTAATATTGTTTTTTGATTATTTTATGTAATTCTGTTATAAATAATGTTATTTAAAAAAATACGAAAAGCCAGCACCCAAATAAAAAAAACAACTTATACATGATTGTTTAGGCAGGAAGACCGCACAATTTAACCAAACGGAATCAATAACCGTTCGCATCCTACCACACTAAAATGTCAGGGAGGCGCGAAACTTAGCTCATTTTTCGGCACCAAGAAGACCCTTCGAATCCGAAGGTTTCGATTCCCGAATTTCTTATCCATTCATTAGCAAGTTCAATCAGAGGGCCGCAAGCTGTGGTTATTTATTACCTAGCATCGGCCCTCACAATTACGGAAGGAAAAAGTTTCTTTATTACCGCACGAAGGTTTCATACAAAAAAAGATTGCACGCCACGGTAATGGATTTTGGTTTCGATTTCGCCTTGGATCATTATGGAACACATTTGTGTGGGTGTTTGTTGGTTTTATATACCTTATGAAGGATCTAATTACATAGTTAACAAGATTTCAGTATTGGAGAAGGTTTTAGGTGCATTAGTATCGCATTACAATTAGCTCAAGTTTTTCTAATGGAATGCTCGAAAAAAAGTTCGTTTGCTAAGCAGGGCGAGTATTTAACAAAAACCTCTATAGTTTTCATCGTATACTTACTTAAATATAACTAAATCTAAGATGATAGATCAAGATGATAGATAGAGATGATACATCAATGGAAGAGGTCCTAGCCCAAACTCAAATAGATACATGTATATACCTATACCTAGTCTTTAATTTTAGACCACTTTTGTAGGAGTACTTTTCTAAACAAGCATTATGCAATACTAGGTTCTCTAGTACTATTTTTGACGTGTTTTATGTGATTCACGCAAAATCCGAGCATGATTTTTGTTGAATATAATATAGAACAATTTTTAATCGACAAATAAGTCACACATTTAAAAAATAGGGCTTCAGAAGGGAAAGCGTCATGGAAGCGGGAGCTGATGACGAATTCTGCAAACCTAAGGAGGTAAGAACAGAGACAATTACATTTTCGTTTAATTTGAATAAAAACATAAAACTTTCTGATTCAAACAAGTTACATCCGCGTTCACTATTTATAATACACATTCCGTTTGCACGACTCCCACCTCGGATTTAACGGCCGCACCAACTGGGCACGTAGGCACAAACTAAAATAAGTGCAGAGGCTTGTAACCCTTTTATTGTATCCATTCTACGCGATTCAAATCCAGTCTAGTGCGGGTTTGTGAACAATAAGTTCGAAACAACTGAAAAATCTATAATGACCAAACAAGTTGTTTAAATAGTGTCTACTGTATCTGTTTTACTATAATACATAATCTATTGAACGAACCCATCAATATATTTGTTCTACTTTTTCTCCACTCTAGTCGTGTTTAAATTTAATCGTGTTTTCCTGAAGTTGTATAAATAATCTTCATCATCTTAGAGTTTTCACCGGGAATACTCTAAAATAAGTAATAGGTATATTACTTTAGAACATAAGTTCCACTTTCACGCGATGTTTTTTTCCTTTTAAGGCATAATCAAAACAAATTTAATTACAAATTTCATTAAATACATATTGAGCATATAGCGTTCAGTAATTTGTGTATTTAGAATTATTTTTCTCACTGCCTGCTGTCTTACAAAAACAGTTCTAAGAAATTCTGTTCTTAGTGGAAAGATCTGTTCGCTGCCAGTCTAAAAGTAGTCTTTTGCGACATCCACCGTAAAAAGACACTGATCTAAGATTATTTACGTAGCTTGATCTTCGCACTCTTATTGTTTTGTACGGACACGTAGGACGTAATTCAGCGGCAGGTGCGGAGACAATCCGAAGACAAGTCTACACATAGAAATTTAATAAAACTTCCTTTCAAGACCGAGCCCCACGCAATCTGCAATTTGTCAAAGGGACGCATTGGCAACTGTCTATGCTTTACTTGGTTGCAGGAAAATCTTTGCAAATAAAGTGCATATTAACGTTTCTGTAATCGATTTTGACAATTTATGTGTGATTTACATCACATAACATTATCTTATTGACATAATAAAAAACCCTTAATAATTTTCAATATTCGACATTAAATTATTTCAGTGTCATTTATGTATAACAATAATCGACTGGGCTTGGTGATCTTAATTTATAAAAGCTTTTATGTAGCCTAAAAATTAAGTTCCACAATAAAGAAAACTTGAATAAAATGTGGACTCTGATTATATATTCTTGTCCGTGAAGTACCCCTCAAAATTTGGCTGTTGGTTTCTTCACTGAAAAAGGGTGCACACCAAGTGAAAAAAATATCAAATAATCAAGATTTCATAGAAAATAACACGTAGGTGTAAAATGTTCCTTTGTTCATTGAATCAGTTTCTTCAGTATAAATAAAAAATACCAAAGGAATTTCTATGACATTCATACGATCATGACAAAAATTAATAGACCCCCTTATCTTTTTCATTCCATATGCTATGTTTAAAGTATTTTCAGTATGAAAAATATAAACACTCTGTAAGTAAAACACTTCAGGTGCTTGTGAAATGTTGGTCTTATGAAAAATCTAGATTAATCTCACAGGATCCTGAAGATTTTTACCTGCGAGCGCGAGGCTACGGCAATTCCCATTCTCAGTAATAGAGGTTATAACGTACACGAGAAAATATGCAATATCTTTATATTATACACTAGTGTTTTTTTACAAGCTCGACCTCCCGAGCAGAGCGGGCCACCTGTGTCGGAAATGTTATTATCTCATTAGAGCACAAGCCCTTTCCGTTTCCTCAATTTGTAGCAAACAAACGGAATTTTAATATTATTCTGGTAAAACCTCGTGTTTCTCATCCCAAGATATTCTCGTTAGCCGAGCAACAACCGGGATGCTTTTAAATATTTCAAGCGCTTGTTTCAATAGGTTGGGAAATTATTTCCAGGAAATATTTTCGTGTTTTCAAGTGTGTGTTAGATAATTCCCGTTATTTGTTATGATTCAATTTATAACTTTGCTGACGTTTCGATACACAATAACATTTTTTTTATTCCGATATTTAAAAACCATTATTAACCATACCAATACCAACTAAAAACCCGTTGTTTCGATTTGTTTCACTGCTTTATTTAGTAGAAGACAAAACACATTACAACCACAAGGGTAGCAAGTCTTAAACATTTTAAAGTAGATTTGACGGTAGTAGTTTATTCATTAAATTAACCCGTTTATACGCCATAAATATATTTAATTAACCCGTTTAAAGATATTTAAACATATGCTATAAGACGCTTGCCTATATTACCAAATGAGAGGATAATGAATCGCAACATATTAATTCTGCACTTTTCTTTTACTTTACATATTTTTAATTTTTTCCTTAAGGTATTTGTTGATTGGCCTCTATGGTTACATAACTGCCCCTATGGTCCGGGAGTTAAGGTGTTCGCCTTCGATCCGAGGGTCGTGGGTTCGATTGGTTAGGTTGTTGGTTTAGTATCACCTAATTGTCTGACTAAATATGATTCCATACTACTGAAGGCACGTTAAGCCGTTGGTCCCGGTTGTAATTTGATGGTCGTTAAAAAAACCACGTCAGAGGCCGAGAGGCGGTTCCACACAACTCTGACACCAGGTTGTAAATGTTCAATTGACAATGTAACCTACATAAAATGATGATGACTTTACATTCCTAGACAGAAAGTTCTGGAGTCTAAAACATACATTGCAGTCTTCAAAAGGCAACTAAAATGTAAATGATATCGCCTTAGAGAAATTAAACGGTAGCCCTTTCCCGGAGCGATAATATAAACAGAGTTACTCCCGCATGTGTCCCACATTCCTGTATTTACATTTCATTTGGCAGGATGAGCGAGGTTGCGTATGCTTCTGCCATTTTGGATAAGCATAATGAGGAGAATGAAGACTTATTAAATTGTATCCTTTTAAGTTTCGTTTTAGTTCTATTTTTGCTGTTAAGATATTGTAGTTACGAGTTTATATTTAGCTTCGGATCCTGGGTTTTAGTAAATGCAATAATTACCCTCTACGAGACTATTTAAAATTGACATTTTTAGACCATCTTTTTATCTGTCGGCGACTATTGTTAGGAACAGGTAATTATTTACCTACTACTATCCAGAAATAGTTCTTTGCAAAGATACTGTGTTAGGTATAAAGTCGTCTTTTCTCAATAATTTTTATTTATTTATTATGATACACATAACAAATTGTCACCTTAAGTTAACGATATTTCTATGACTAATTATAAATCTAGGCAACAACTCAACACATGTGTATACACATTATGAAAACAGTTATATGAGAGCTAAATAGTGTACAAATCTGTATAATAGCTGCCTCAGCATTAGAGAGGATATTAAATTTAACATTTACAATTTTCAAAAAAAGAAATAATGACTCTGTAACAAGGACAATCGGGAGATTAAAAATAATATTAGTTCAGATATTTAATATTGTCCGAATTTTGCTTTTTTGAAAACAACAGGACTATAATAAGAAGTGTTATTTTTATAAACCTGAAGAACAGAAGAGTTTATAGCAATAACAAAGGAGATCCGCAATATTACAAAGATCGTTTGCTATTTATTCTCCATGAGCATTTTCATGCAACCAATTATTGATTCTTTGTCTATCTTAGCTCAAACTCGGCTTTGTTCAACGCCAATCAATCACTATGAATGTTATTTTGGGAAATTCTATATTATGTAAGATAATCGCGAATATTCATTATCCGCATTCGGTGCTTAGTACTAGCTAAGAAAGAAGATTTTTATTTATATTTTCATAATCAAGTTATTAGAAGAATATTATTTTGTCAATTTATCTAAGACCATGTCGGACTCCTGTCAACATCTTTCCTGGATCGAAATAGTGCCAGTAATGTTTTATTCTTCTAAAGTCCTGCAATTTCAGCAGCAATGTTTCACAGGCAGCATCTACGTACAAGATTTACTGACATTCAGATAGATAACGTTTGCAGTGGACGCCCTCTACGCCGGACAGATCCGAGATAAGTATGCAATTTACACACTAAGAGCTGGAAGATATTTTCTTTTCCTTTTGTAGTTTTGCGGTAAGATACATAGGATATCTTCTTTGACCACGCGTATTTTCCTCGTGTATTCGTGTGTGAAACATCCTCAGCTTGCGTTTAGAACCCATTGCGTAATGAATGGCCTTATGAATTGTTTGTTTCAATGGAACGACTGCCGTTTGATCTTAGTAATCTTTTAAGAGATACTACCAACTAGACCAACAGAGAATCATAAGACAAGATATTAATGGAAGATATTCAATAGAGTTCGTACATTTTAAAAAATGGTATTGAGCATAAAATAACATAAAATGTGGCTTAGAAAGTGCTTTTCCATTTATTCCCATGAGTGTTGTAAAAGGCGACTACGTGGCAAAGCGTTGGTCCATAAAAGCGTAGATGTCGTGCATGATGCTGGTTTAAAAAAAAATATTTAATATGTATAAAACGCAATGTTTACCTGTGATTACTTAGTGATGGAACGACGTATCGTCAGTCCAAAAGAAAAAAAGGCTCTTTACAGCGTGGTTCCAGTTCTGCTGAAGATTCATAAACAAGTCTGAAAGAATACCGTTGTCAGGGTTATAGAAGATTACTTAATAGCTTAATTATGACATAGGAGTGAAACAAAAGGCAAATCACAAAGTTCTACACTAGGTAGTGTGTATAGATTTTAGGTTAGTACTTCCTCCTCCTTCAGTCGTTTGCTCACTTTGTGATGTGGCTGTACTATATTTTTAATATTCTTCTTCCACGTGTGGGGATTGCTACTTAATACTAATATAAATTTTACTGACGTATGGAGTTCGATCAATACTTACCTGCTGGTCAACGTCAAAATAGTAACCATAAATTTCACAGTTGCAATAACGATAAATTTGAAAGTTTTTCTAATAAGCGCCAGTTAGAAGTTGCAGCGTAACTTAGAGTCGGCCGGCTGGCGGTCGCACGTCCCAACTCAATAACTTTGTCAGAGACAAGCCGTGCCCTCTAAGTTGTGACGTTACTTAGGGATAGATGGCGGGTAATATACTTTGCATTTACATGTATGTGTAGGAGCAAAGTAGTGTGGTTTTCTACATAATTATAATATGACAAAAGGCAGAGAAATTTAAGTGAGAAAAGTACCGACGCCAAAAAGGCGGTCGGCAAGAGGAGCAAACAGATCCTTTCTCAATGGTTGTCTTATTAATTGTGATGTTACTATGGGATGGATGAAGGGAAATATACTTATTTATTTATTACTCGCTTACATGTACAATGTACATTATATGAATAGATGGAGTTAGGACAATTTTTGTAAGTACATGTACCTAGACTGGGTGTTGCGAAGTCTCTTATGGAATGAGTGTTAAAATTATAACATTGACTAATTAGGTACAATTAAATTAATTTTTTACATGAAAGCAATATACAAAATTGAATGTCAAATTTAAATTGTCACAAGAATAACTTACTTTGTATTTACATGTATTTATTAGTGTAATTAATAAAAAACTTGAATAGACTAAAGCAAAAGGCAGAGAGGTTTAATTAAGAGAAGGACAGCCGGCCAGCAAAGAGGAGTAAAAAGTTTCTTTCTCAATCGTTGTCTTCTAAGATGTAACGTTACTAAGGGATCGATGGCGGGTAATATAATTTGCATTTACATGTATGTGTAGCTTTTATTAGTGTGGTTAATGAAGAACACGACAGAGAGATTCAAGTAAAAGAAGGACAGGCGGCCTGGAAAGAGTACTTTCTTAATCGTTGTCCTCTAAGTTGTGACGTAACGTCACAAGGGAGAGAAATGCATCCATCCCTTTATTATGCGTTTATTTGATGGATGGCGGGTAATATATGTACCTTGCATTTACATTGTATGCATTTTTATTGTACTTATAAGTGTAATTAATGAAAAATATGAATAGAGTAAAATAAAGGAAGACATGTAGTGAAAGAAGGACTGACGCCAAACAGGCGGCCAGTAAAGAGGAGTAAAAGTTCCTCAAAGTCATAAAAGTAATGTATAAAAAAATGTAAAAAACAAACACTGGAATCGAGGATCTTATTTTATTTGGATTTTAGAAGTCAGTAGAAAATGACTTACGTCGTACTGTAACTCATGGTGAAAAAAATAAGACATCATGTTTTAGTATACTTCAGGCTTTGAGACTTGGAATGAAACCGGGATAACGGGAACTTCTGATAACGATAACATTTACAAATCTCCGTAACTTTCAAATAAAAAAAAATGGAAAGATTAGTTTAAAGCAAGAAAAACATTAAAGTTGTTAAAAATTCAAAAAAACAACACAAATTACGCAAACCCGAAACGATACTTAACAAAACCGTTTGCAACAAATGGAAGAAGATCCTCGCCAAGTCGGGCACGTAATGTCGGTACATTTTTCTGTTACAATGTTGTCAATCAGTCACAACCAGTCGACGCGTTTCCTTTCGTTTCTCCTCCCGCTGATTTGATTGAAAACTTTCTTCCGCGCACCTGAGACCGGGGTACATAAATGCGATTTCAGGGGACTGATAAACAACGTTCAATGTCGAATCTTTTTCACTCAGTTTTGGGAATTACTTGAGCGGGTTTGAAGCGTGAGTTGTGTTTTTTCATCTCTGTATATTTTTTTTTATATTAAATTAATAGTTAGGTGTGATCTATTAGTGACAAACTTAAAACCTATAAAAATTCTTATAGTAATGGGTAAAAAAAATCTTGATTTTTAATAAATAAAGTGAAAATTATAATTTAAACTGAAGAAGTCAGTAAAGATTATGAAAAAATCAACCCGTTCCATTTCTCATCCCAGCTTCACTCTTGTGCTAAGAGCACAGAATAAACCGCTAGTTTTTCATCTATTCGATTAATGAATAAAAGGTTTGCACATACTTTTTTTTTTAAGAAATACCGTTACTCGATCTTACTTAGAATATATAGAACATATCAGTTTTTTTATTTCTCTACTTTTTTGTACTACTCGTATCAAATAAGAATCGTAAATGAACATGAAGCTTTCATTAGGCCTACTATTTAATTGTCAACATTGAAGAGCTTATAATAATGATTTTAATATCGATGGCGCCTGCTTTAGGATTATTTTTTTTTACTTTGGTTACAATGTGGCATTTTCCAATTGAAAATATAAAAACCTCCAGGGCTAAACGATCAAGTTAACATATATAGTCTCTTAATTACATACACTCATTATAATCCTAGCGTGTATTCCTAGTTACGTCGTCAGCTTACGCTTCGGAGCCTAGGGTACGCTGTAAGTCATTGTCCTAGATTTGGCGGAACTGGTTATTACAATGGAGCGATTGCCGTCTGACCTCTGTAACCCTTTTTACAGGGAAACCAGACCGACAGGAACATGACCCGAGGTGTGTTAGTGGCCAACACTGTCAGACTTTTTCAGGCTGCCCTAAGGCATCTGACACAGGCTCACGACTGCTATCTATCGATACCAACGGGGACCAACCGTTTAACTCAAGGAGGAGCTCAAGATATAAAATGCCACTAAATGGCGACCAATCCAATAGTGGTCGCGTCACGTCGTCGCTTGACACGCGCATTCGCTACGGATACGCGGGCTGCGTTCGATTAACCAGCTCCTCCATTATAATATAAGCAATTAATTTCTTATTGGACCAAAATAGTAACAATGCTTTTATTATAACGCAAATGACGGAGTATTCACTAAATAAATTGCTTTGCGGGATTTTGAGATACGCGCTGTCAGTGGTCTTTGTAAAATTACAATAGGTTCTTTAAAGGGATTTCGCGAAAGGCTTCTATTTGCTTGAGAAGGTCCAAATTAGGCCCAATTTTAATTTAAGTCATGAATGTAGTGAAACTTTTATATTATATTATTATTTGTTGATATATGATCATTTGTGTTGTTTAGAGATTCATTACTTACAGTCGCACTCATAGTTTTTAATGACCATTAAAGCAAATTCATAAAACTCAAAAATGTCTCCGTTAGAATTTTACATTAGAATACATTGAAGAATTTTTCAATGTATACTCATTAGTACAGTTTTTATTTGGTTTCAAAGAATTTGCATTTTCTAAGTGCGGCGGTTAGTTAGCAAACCATATTAAGTAAACACTAGAAAAATATTTATGGTCTTAAAAATCACTTGCTCACCTGAACTTTTTTTCAACTTAAATTCAGATAAAACTTTAGTCCATAAGCATATTTAATATTGTCATAATAGATTTATGAGAAACAACAGCAAAAACCAATAATATATAATAACAAATAACATAACGTAGCATCGTAGTAATCGTAGATTCGTAGCACTCGTAGCCTCGTAGAGGTTGTAGCTTCACTCGTAGCGTTTCGTAGCAGCTTTAACAGTCGTAGCTTTGAAAATACGAACTTAATCGAACTTTTGGTTCAAAAATAAATGTTCGTTCCAGTATCGTATAAACGATATATCACTCAATCTATTCAGATCAAAGCAATGAAAACGTAAGCGGAATATACGAGGTTTTCGGTAATAAATTTAGAAGGCTTGTTTTATAGACAGATCAAATTACCTCCTGCTACGTTAGTACACCCTCATAAACGTCAGGCACCGCCGGACATGGGTCCGCATCGGATTTCACACTACCGTCATTTTGTGTTAGAACACAGTAAACAGCGAATGTTTCCTTTAATATATACGTGAAGTAACTAATGACCTGAAAACTAAAGTTAATTTTTTTTATTTTAATGTAATCTTTCACATGTTTAAAATGATATTTTAACTTCAAACTTGCTCATTTTGACCCTTTGACATACCTTAGTTTAAGGGTTTTGAAATCGCATCTCGGTCTGATATGGTTTCTTTAAGGTCCACTAGATGACAGTTGGTACAACAAGCCTTTAGCATAAAATTGTATAATAAAGATTATCAAATCAATTTTGTAAACAAAGTATTGCAGATATTTTGTTTCACTTATTATATAAAACATTTTTTTTTAATTTGTATTGAATTGAAGTTTTTTTTTGCACATTGGGCATTTATCCTTGTTCAGAAAAATGACTGAAATATTATTTTGGCAGTTTCAGCAAACATGCATGAGCTAGCGACAGATGTCCATACAAAACACATCTGAAATATTAGTGGGAAAGACGACCGATTCACATTGATTCAGTGAAATTTCAATAGAGTGAGTTAAGTGTAGGCTAGTAAGAGTAGCGAGAATACTAATGTGATGTACCTAATGTTTAACAGTTTGTCTCTTTAAACGCCCTTAACTCCTAATTTCCTAATAAAAAAAAATCGTATGTCATTTGGAAGGTTACATGTTACTTTTTATTTGTCTATCAATTTTATATTTTAAAGTAATTCTTTCATAGAAATGTCTTTTCTTTCTCTCTCTCATCTCAGCGCCCTTTCGGTTTCGTCCTCAGCTGTTCGCTTCGGAGCCCAGCGTCCGCTCTTCTGTTTTTTCTCCTCCACTTCGCCTGACCTTCGTTTCTCATTCCTAGTTTCATTGTAATATCTTCATACGGACTTTCAATTCATTATAATAATGTTGTGCGAAATTGTATAAACTCAAATATTCTTTTAAGTTCTTGTCTGTAGCACAGAAAGATAGAAAAATGTTTTAGTTGGTGTAAGTAATCATCATCATCCTAGCGATATCACGGTTCTTTCCTCCGCTATTTGCTTCGGAGCCTTAAGTCCGCTTTCCTAGTTAGTTGGTGTAAGTAATAACATGGGGTCTCCGCGTAACATTACTCGTGGCCTGAATCTCGACGCTAGCAATAATCTTCAATTTTTAAATTCACATTTTTCCGTATCAATTGTACCCTAGTCTAGTTATCACGTCAAATGTGAACACAGCTTGCACGTCGAGTCTCATGTTCAATCCAGCGACGTCGCGTGTTGGCCGTGATGCCTTCATGGCACTCAATTTGCTTTCTGAACGATCGCAACATGACGTTTCCGAAGTCACAACATTTACGCTGGGTAGTGGAAACGCGTTGGTTATGAAAAGATACGTAAGTCTACGCGTCAGCACGTAGGCGCTACAGGGAAATTTAAAACGTGGCGTAAACTAGCTAATATTGAAGATGGAAGATTGGACGCAACAAATGTTTGATTATTGTTTTTAAGTTATCGATTCTAATAGGATGTCAAGGGGGTAATCGCGCAAATTTAAATTCACGTTAATTACCAAAACCAAAATCACAACTGTGAGAGCTATTTTTGTGTTATGAGCATATTACATAATCAGTGAGTTGAATGATTTTCAATCGACTCATCGTTTTAACTTACTTAAAAATAGCCCTCGCGGTCGTGGTTTGGTTTTGGTTTTTTAATTACCATAATAATATAGGCTACTTAACTGTATGCATACTTGGGCAATGTTTGCATACGAAACAATAAGTACACTAAAAAGTAAAGGATTCTAAAAAGAACAACAAAATTGGTTTTTATTTATGGCCGCAATTGGATTTAAAAGTTTTTTCAAGAAGAAAAAGTGGGAGCGTGGTGGGTACGTCTAGATATCTCTTTTGTACGCACGAAACCAAGTGACAGTGACGTCACTGCACACACAGTGTATCCTTGTTGTTTCTGTTGTTTGATGTTTCTTGTTTTTTGACAGTTTCCCCTTCCACTGAATTTGAAAAGCTTATAACTTACTTATATAAGAACGGATTTAAAAAATCTTTCTGTTTTCCTTTTCTGGTAGTGAAATATTTCATATAAAAATAAATTGAGTAAAATACCCAATTAGCACGATGTGTAGTCGTAACCAAAGAAAAATATTATGTTTGACATCGAGTTTAAATGAAAATGCGGCGCTAGTGTTACAACATCAAGAGACAATGTTACACGAAATATATGAGGAGAGTTTATGTATTTACTGTTGAATACTGAGTACATTCTGCAGTTACTACCTTAGAACATTTACGAGTTTGTAGTTTCGTTAGAAAAGTAACTTTTATATGCGCTTCTTAGTATAAATATAGTTTTTAATTCCGACCTGCTTTTTCCGGGTATTCGCACATTGAAAATTTTGGGATTAAGTAAGAAAAGTATTTTTCCCATTATCCCTTGAAGGTTTGATTAAAAGACTAATTTATTAATTAGACACTTACCTTCCCGAGTTAAGCAAATTTTTAATTACTGCCTACTTCAGAAAATTACCGTAATACTTACTTACCTCACTTCAAACGTCTAAAGAGCTGCAATTAACGCTAAAAGTAATCAGCTCAGGTGCTCAGCTTTTTTATAAAAGCAAATATTTTATGATTGTAATAAACCAACAAGAAACCACGAGATTTTAAAACTCATATATATGATTTATAACCATTGCGTATTTTTGTGTGAATGTAAAATTTCACGAATATTGGTTCAGATAATTAAGCGCGAAAATATAACAAAAAAAAAAAAAAAACTACTAACTTATGCGTTTAAAATATTAGTTTTGATGAGATTAGGATACAAAAATAGGGACAAAAAATAAAAACAATGGTTAGGTAGCATGTTGCTCCCTCTCACAAATTAATCGTGTTGTGCCTTTGCATCTATATTATCTGCTCAATGGGCTTGCTTAATTATAATTGTAGTACAAAGTTGAAGCCTCTGCCTCACAGAGTGCGTGCTTGCGAATATTTTATTTAGTGGGATTCCTCGTCCGTCATACGCTCTCGATGGTATGGGTCTTCGGACTTGACTGCTAGCATATAAAACGTCGAAATAATGAGGGGCATGCAAATGTGTCGTTTGTCTAGTGAAAGATAAAAGAGATTTTACTGTTTAAAATGTATTTATGAATTTTGAATGTGATAATGATTCGACATTCAAATGAAAACAAAACAGAATCATTTAAAGAACGCTCTCACTGACAGATTGATATAATAATAATTATAGGGAAGTATCGATAGATTTGGTGCAATTTTATATAGCAGCAAACATAGAAAAACAAGGTTTCGTTTTATTAATAATTCTGTGGTAGTAAATTAATTAATTTAATATGTCAATGTCTATAATATCAATTGACTTCTGTGTTTTTTTAATTCATGATCAAACTAACACAGATTTCAGCGTTTATTTATATGTATAATTAAGATACGATGAGGTCCATAAGGATCAAAGTGAAATCACTTATCTATTTTAAGAAGACCTATTTAACTAAAGTGAAAATACCTATTATCAAATTTGATGAAACTCAAAAGTACATATTAGTGATTAATAGAGCAACAAATAAACTTGCTGATTCCATTTTAGAAACGAACAAAACAACGTAGTTTTATAACATATATACAATAAAATAACAGATACACTGTGAATTTACCCCTTTCGGGGGTTGATCGCTCCACCCATGAAAGTTAAGTACGGGTTAAAAGTGTTCGCTTAAATTCGTTTACGTGCCCCCTGTTCGTCCGCGGCGAGTAACGAAGGTTACAATCGGTCCCAAGACGATCCCAGTTTCAGGTTAACTGGGTTTGGTTTTAACAATTCACGTTGAAATTAGGCCAGCGGAATATGTACTATATTAGCTTAGATTTTCATGTGTTTGTTATGCCCATAGAAAACCGATGCTTTATGCTAATATGATCGCAAAAGTCAGAAGACTTTCAGAGTTTTCATCGTAGCTTTTTCTCGGTTACATCCTTAGCTGTTTGCTTCGGAACTCAGGGTCCGATAATGCAAAAGTAATTCGATGAATTTGCACAAAACGTAACGAGTCATTTAAGAATTTATAATGCGAGGTTTAATAATTTGCTCCCGTCTTTCATGCCAGTATCTGGTTGTGTTCTCAGCAGATTGTTGCCGGATCTTATAACTATTGGCAGAACTGTAGTAAAATTTTTCAAATGCGTGTTTCTGGTTCTACTTTAAAAGAATTTTCAAATGGATTATTTCCGTCTTTGTATTTTGATGTGATATGGGAAGATAAGGATTTTTCCCTTACTCTGTTACGCTCTCTTACATTCAATTTAATTACTTATGTTATACCTAAATGAAATGAGACCTTTAGAATATACCTTCATAATCACTATAAAAATTATGCAATAAGCACACTAGAAAATTACCTCATTAAATAACGCTCAGTCAAGCCAATAATTTACCCTATAAATAGGTAAAAGTTCCATACAAAAACTCGTTTACAATGTTGAGTTGATCTCATTTGTGATTCGCCAGACTCCGTCCCTTGGTTCGTAACTTTTATAGTTTCCTAACTTAGCCAAGCTTAAACTTTCATGAGTTTAATCAAAGCCGTACATTTTTGTAATAATTTTTATGAACTAACTTTCCGAATCTCATATGAATATTTAAACAAAATGTTCCTCTTGGGAATATTCTTACTTTAAAAATAAAATCAAAATAGTTATATAAAATTATAATTTATTTAAAAGTTTAATGTAAGAAAATGTAAATTGGAGTCTTCTTCTTCATCGGTCCCTCATTGCTGAGGATCATGACCACATATGAGTGACCAAGGTGTACGATCCTCCGAACTATGAACCAAAAATTAACTTTGAACTATGAAATTTGCCTAATTAGAGTCAAAAGAAGGTTAAAAAATACTATAGTTCCTACAGAAATTCTTCAATTGCCAATCCAGTGCATTCGCTACTCATTTTACCTTCCCGGTTGCATCCTCACCCTCAGCTGGTTTCGCTGTCCAGCTTTATATCCTCCACTTCAACCTATCTTCGGCCTAAAAACCGGCAAACTATGTCGTTTAAATTTAAATAAATCGTTGATAAGCTTAACTATTTAGGCAAATTAATTAAATTATAAGTTGTACAGGTAAACAGAAATGAAGAAGATGTGAACAGTGATAAATTACAGCTCATCTGTAAGATACTCCTCTAAATTAATTATATCTTTGTGTATGCTTTTATATCGTCATACATTCTTTAAAAAAAATTAAAATTTTAACAGTACACTTAAAAAAACACAAATTAAATTTGTTTATTATGTTTATACGTATTTTAACATAATAAAATGTTACGATCATATAAATTGTATCTGTTTTGCGTTGTTCCGGATTACGGAAATGTTAACGTAGATGTAATAAAAGTACAATTTTCCTTCGTTAAACATGAAAAAAAGGAACAAAAACAAAAGGCGGAACAACGAGAAGAGTAAAACAAACTCGTTTAGAAAGCAAATTGTAATTTTTATATCCGACCACAGTTTGTAAATACGCGTTCCCTAAATTGTGTTTATCTTTGCTACGGACCATCGTGGAACTGGATGGCTAAGTTTATTGTTTTAAACAAGTTACGCCTTTGACATTTATACTATACTAGCTATTTCCCGCAGCTCGGCCTGCGTCGCCTATGTTTGACCCTGGGTCTACCTAACCGTACCAAGTTTCATTAAAATCCGTTGAGCAGTATTCCCCGTAAAAGCTGAATAGACAGCATATGGACAGACAGATAGACTTTCGCACTTATAATATTAGTATGGATTCAAGAAATATTATGAATAACGATGATACTGAGGAAATTACATAAAAACATTTTCACAGTATTACACACCAAAGCGATATTATCGGTTTAGCTCTTACTACAATATATGCATGGCTAATTAGTACTTTCAATAATGTAACAATGCATGTGTGAATTGATGGGTTTTAAAGAATTTTTGTGCTGCTATGACTATCGAAAAAATCTCATAAGAAATATCTCTATCATCAAAAATAGCATTCACAACCCATAAGTATATTAATTATCAATGGTTGTCTCATGTAGAGTAAATTATGAAACTAGTTAGTAAATCATAAGTATGGTATACTCGGAATATTTCCGAGCATGAATTTAGCCGTCTCTATTAATTAATCTCTTATTGATCGATTGAAAATTAAAACCCATTTTACAGAATATGATTCCGTCCATAAATTTAGTAAATTGAATAAGCTCTACTTTGGCTCACAAAATGCCTAACATGCAAAATGTGGATCAACACAGCCCGCACTAAATTGTTTAGTACATCGTTAATGAAGCGAACGCCAACGCAGTGCGATGCCTACTGTCTAACTTTTAGCAACTTTAGCACTCCGGCCAAAAACTTGAGAAAGACTATTAAACTTTACGAGGTTTCCACCATAAACTTTTTAATAAATTCATCCATCCGAACACGACGGCATTACGTGCAGCTCTGAACGACAAAGGAGACGCCATTTGGAAGCCATTCCTTCATCTATCAGAGTGACACGCAATCAAACAATACAATAAAAGTTCTCTTCCGAAAAATACTTGAAAATAATTTCTCCATTTAAATTCAGTAGGGAAGGAGGGCTGTGTGGAGTCGGTCGCTAACAAAGGTTTTCTGGGAGGTAATAACGAGTGTTCACCGTTTGTATGTGTATGTCGAAAAGTGGAGGGACATCAGAAACTTTAAAAGAAGTAGCATTTGTTACAGCTCCTTGTACGTTGAAAACTTTTCAGAATTACGTAAAGAAGTTGAACACTTTATTTTGTATAATTTGTTTCACCTGTTCGTTTTAAATAAGTTGTGGCTCTAGTTTGTCTTATTTTATAAATTATTTAAATATGTAGATGTTGGTTTACGCCTGCAGCCACCTTGATGTTGCAGGCGTCCATAGGCTACGATAACCGCTTCCCATCAGGTGGGTCATACGCCTACCAAATAGTATTAAAAAAAATATTGAGATACCTATTATGTAAATTGTTAAATTCATATTTTGATTGATGACTAAATTGTGACTTAATTTGACATTATTTTTTTTATTGACATTTAATATTTTTTTACTTATTTATTAATAATGTTTGTTATGTTTTTTGTTTTAATCTAATTGTATTAATTTTATTACTTTATTATTGTATGCTGTATCACGGCAAAACATAGCGATCTCTATGTAAAAAATGATAACACCTGTATGTATTTACCTATGTTTTACAAATAAAATATTGATTGACTGATTGATTGATTTTGTAAACCAATATTTTTTCTGTAAGTATAAATAACTGTTTAAGTTATTGTATCTGTTTATTGTACCCATTTGAAACTAGGTAAGTACCTGTTTATAAAAAAACAGTTTATAAAGTTTATACTGATTCAGATAAGTATCTGAATCAGTATAAACTTTCAAAACGTATGTTAACTTATATTTTGATATCCTTACTTCAAATCTGTTAGACAATAAAAAAAACTACTTTGATACTTAAGTTCTAGTAAACCTAGAACCCGCTCTATGTAAATGAAAATCTTAGCACATATTTCAAACTCAAAAGTATGTCAAAATTCTCCACCCGCACGTTACGCCAGCGTCATGTTACTAACTTGGTAAGTTACTTAAAACTTAAGGCACTAAATTCACTTCTCTAAGCACCAGCGTGCCATCATCTAAGTGAATTTGGTTTTTCAAAAAGTATGCTTAGTATGTTGTTTCCGTGATATTTATATCAAAACAAAGTCGTGTTCATAGTGATATCTTATTTTCGCGTCTATTACGCAAATAATTGAAGATAAATAATTAAATAGTGTTAATTTATTTACTTATTTAAACTTTATTACAAAGCATGGAAATGGTGGACTTAAAGCCATGCTCAAAAAATACGAACAAGTTAACTAAAATATGTTTCGTCTCGTTATTTCACGTCAAATATAGGTATTACAGAAAGGTACTAAATATAATTAAGTTAATGTCTCATGGGGGATGGTCTCTTTCTACCAATCAATCAACAGGTGGTAAAAAGAATCTTCAGCAAAAGTGAGTGCAAAGATATACTAATTACTTAATTATTACATTTGAACAAATAAAACGTCCGATATATTAATACATATAATATATAAAGAAAAATATTTGTAGACTAGCAGTACATTGGCGTTAGGTCAGACAAATGCACAGTTATAATATTTCGGGCTGAAGTTCGGATAACAGGAGTGGACAAGTCAAGAGAGACTTAACAAGAATGTCCATGAAGTAAGTGTAGCATAAGTTATTGTCTATGTAATTACTATAGATTTAGTTAATTTTGCACTCAGACTTAATGTAAGAGAGTACAAGTACGATTGTACGAATACGTCCTATTGCTGATTAAAAAATATATCAGCTAAAGTATTTGTAATAGCGTTTATGTTAAACAGGAGATTTTTATCTATGGTTAAATATATGGTTATGATGGTTGTAGATGGATATAGTAAACAGAGGTGAGTTTTATGTATTAATCTGTCAGAAATCTTTTACAGATAACGTAAAGAAGTACCTAAAATATTTTTTTTTTTGGTCATTAATGTTACACAACATACAAATCATCATACATTTAAACATACAAATCATTTTACGGATAAATAATAATACTTTGATAACATAATTTTCTTTAGTATCACCCCTGGATACGTACATACTTGTGTAAAAGTAGGTATATGTGAAGTTAGGGTGGGCGCAGATGTGCGACGTCGTTACACTTTGGAACTCGTAACGGTTATTGAACTCATCATCTACGTCATTACGGTGATCACTTTACTGCTGTGTTCCACTTCACGCCGAGCGCTAAATACTTAAATACATTATATTAATAGCCAAATTCAGCCCGGGGCTTAGTTATACCATAGAAAGAGGAATACATTCATATTAGAAATGGAATAAACGTGAATTCGAAAAACTCTTGAGTAACTTTTCTTAAAAATAAATAGCATTTAGTTTGAAAATATGCATGTAAATTTGGACTCTCATCTAAGTTTATCGAAGACTAACCAAAATAGAGGAGTAAAAGCACGTAAGTTCTCTGAACTATGAAGAAATCAGCTGATGATTTAAAATAAATTGCCTCAAAATTGTAAGTTTATTTAGGATAATAAATATATTTCCGGCTAAGATTACACATTCATCGTCATTTCGTGTAGGTTACATTGTCAATCGACCATGTGGTGTCAGAGTTGTGCGGAACCGCCTCTCGGCAACAACAACATTGATTCCTACACTTTGTATAAATTCCCAGTACCGACCTAAGCACTAAATAACAAGAATAGTTACTATTTGACAGCGTATCGTAGTTTCTACGTAGTACGAAGCGGAACAACTCCCTTGATGCATATCTAGCTCGGCTGTATAACAGAAATGGAGGTGATAATCGTTCGCATATGCAGATTGTGATTGTACAATCCTCAGATGTACTGTTGATTTGAACAATCTGGTATGCCCGGTTGAGCCTTTGTCGTTTTAGATTAAATTAAAAAGGTAATTTTAAATTTGGAAGTTAGAAATCATGTTGTTTAGGAGTCGGGACGATAGGTGAAGCGCTGTCACCTTTCCATTAGTTTCGGTTATAATGACAATCTAGAGCACATACATTTAAAAATATAAGAGAATAGAGTAAAAAAGTTAGATAATACATAGACACAAGTTGAAAAGAACTGTTTGATTACCACTTTGCAAACAAATGAATTTTTCATCTTGATATATTACTTACTTATAGATTGTTTCAAAAAATAAATACAAACCAAGCCGATGCCTGTGATTCAGTTTATTACAAATTTATTAAAGAAACTCCGGTATCACACTCGCTCGCCTCGGCTCTTCCTCTGCCAGTTAAGTTTTTATTCAAGTAACTTCCGAGCTTGCGGTTTCACGTTTCACTTTATTTCCTACCAAACAACAAACATGTATTTTCTTAGATGTTTCTATTTGTTGCGAAACTTGAAGCATATACCTACTTATTTTTAAACTGGCAGACGATCTATGACTATCTTTGTTCCTATATAAAATTATTCGAGAATGTGAATGCTTAGGCCAAAAAAGTCTGAAACGACACGGCGACACTCATGAGAACGATCATTCCGCAAGAGATAGGTAAATAATGCAAGATTGCAGAAGATGATTCATTCACTTGTTTTATTCTAATAGACTATTCTAAGCTGGGCAAAGAAATTCTCTCCTTTTTCGTTGATTCTATTGAACTGTACAGGATAAGTGCATTGTTTTAAAATTTATACAAATAATATTGTGTCTGTAAGTATCTTTTTATTATTCTACTCTTTGGAAATCTATATAAAGTATTAACAAGCGCACCATTTTAGATGAGATTAAATTTATTGGACCAATATTTTCTTCAATATTCTAAGCAAAATAAGTTATGAATTTTCCGATGCAATATTCCTAGAAAATCAATTGCTGCAAATACCTGTTGGAAATAAGCTCAGCTCAGTCAAAACATGAATTGTGCTGGTCTCTAGGGGCTGCCTGCAATTAGACGATGCACGTAGGAATAGAAAAGCCGATTATACCGAGTCATCGACTTGCTCTCTGCTCCTAAGATTAGATATTAAACTTATTTTTCTTCGTATTCTTCGCAATGGCAATATTATTATTTACTTTTCTCCTCATATTAAAGTGATTAAGAATGTATTACTTAATGAATATTGTGATTAGAAATCTCAATATAACCCACAATTGAATATTTTGACATCTTATAAATATAAACATTTGCTTTGAAGTATTCTGAAGACTTTCTGCTTTCTATTTTATTCCAAAATATATACGTACGTAAATGATTTAAAAAGCGTGGGCTAGTTAAAAGCGTATGAAAGCAGTTTCAAAAAGAAGTGACTCCCTGGATATTGCATTATAAGAATCTACGTAAAATTTAAGTTTACTCAACTATTCTCTGTGATATTTCACAACTAGGTTGAAACGAAATAGTTTCTTTAAAATTTCCATTAAAAATGTTTCCTTATTTAAGTCAACAGCAATTCATTTCAAAAATACAGAAACCCCGAGAAGAATCCCAGATGTTGCATTTTAAAATGGTCTTGCCCTACTTTTGCTACCAGAAACAGCGACTGCGTTTTAATTCTGGTAAAATGTGCCTGGAAGATTATAATGTGATGTTTTAAAGTGCTTCAGATATTGTAATACGGGAACAATTTAATTTTGTGAAGGTTTTAGTTGCGCTTTACACGGAGTTCGAATTAGTAGAGTTAGGGGATGAAAGTGTGAAACTATATGTGTGTATACTGTGATGAATTTTATGTGTTCGCTTTTTATCATTCATTTTCGTTTATTCAGTATTAGTTTCCATACTAAAAGAGTAAAACGGGATCCTAGACTCCGCTGTCCGTCTGTCACCAGGCTGTACTTCATGAACCGTGATAGACAGTTGAAATTTTCATGGATGATGTATTTCCGTCGCCGCAATAACAACTAATACAAAAAAATACATAAAATAAATATTTAATGGGGTTCCCATACAACAAACATGATTTTTTTTGCGGTTTTTATAGAATGGTACGAAACTCTTTTTGTGCGAGTTCGACTTGCACTTACCCGGTTTTATTTTGCGTCTTACTGCTAAATAAGGAATGTCCTCTGAATTCGCCACATCTTTAAATTATTTATAAATAATTTTTTTTAATCGTCAAATAAATGAATTAACTTTATTACTTATCTAAAATTTTACCTGTGTCTATTCCAGATTTGATTTTCGATTTCCCATAAATATCATAATGGTCATCATAAAACTATCGAACATAGGTATTCAAATCCATTTCAGGTGTGCGCACGCTGTTGAATGTCAATGTCCCCCCATATTTCACACCTTCCCCGTCTCTAGTGCATATTGAATCTGAAATAACTGCGTGAGGGGAAAATGGGCGGTTACAATGGCGAATATGACAGCCAGGGCCGCATTGAAACCTCTCAGGTGCACACCTTTTTATTATTTACACCGCATTTTCAAGGAGTGTTTGCTTTGAGCTTTACTTTGATTTTCGAAAGTAGAAATGTGAAAGTGTGATCTGAATACGTCGTGCTTTACAGGATGTTTCCATTTTTATGGTAAGTGCTTGCGTTTTGTTAGTGAGATGTGGGTTGGCTAGGGTGCTATTTTCAGGAGGCTGTATGTTTGTTGATTTAATGGGTCGGCCACTAAGCTGGCCGTTGTTAAAGTGAAATTAGTTGCTGCTTTGAGGGTAGTGTATGTTGTAAAGCCTTATTGCAGGGGAATATTTTTTATGGTTCTCATTTTAGTACACGCATCTTTTCAAGGAGGTTGCTTGGGCTTTTTGTTAAGTTGTTCGCCAATTATGTTAAAAATGTTTATCACTAACAGTAATAATGAATTATGCACGTGTATTCACAATAAAGTGTATGTTAGACATGATCACATAAACTTCAAAACTATTACCGACTACTTAATTATTTCAGTAATAAAATTGCATAAGTTCACAAAATTCATTTAAGTAATATGTATTTTTTATTAGTACTTATAAGAGTTTACAGGCACTTAGCAAATTATTTAGCATGCTTTCGCGACTAGAAAGTTTAATATTTAGTAAGTGCTAGCTAGTAACTTTTAACTTCTGCAAAGTAACGTCCGAATCAATGAAATATACAGTTTTTATTCCAACATATATCCACCAACTAACAGAATCACGGAAATTCAATCTCAATTAGCGCAGTTACCAGTTCATTCGATTCTCCTGCTCAATGAACATATTCGTCGAATTAATCCGAGTTAGCTTGTGAAATCATGTGGTTATTTATTACGTTATAACTTTCAGTTGAACACGCTGTTGAATTTTGAATGGAAAGGCTGCCGTAAGAGAGCATTAACTCAACTCCGAGTAAAGTACGGAAGCGCGATCCAACGCTTCGCAATTATTGTCAAAGAATAAGGTACAGAAATATAACAATCAAATTAAGCTTTAACTCATTTGAAAATGAATAAACATTTATTTTGTTTAAAAACATGAAACAATGGAAACCCGGTGCCTTAATATTTTGTGAGCTAAATCAATTTTCTTATATTGTTTCATTCATCAAAAAAATTATGGCGTTAGAAAGCCATATTTCAAAATATGGCTTAGGAAGTGCAAACAAAGCATTTCTAAAAAAAAACAAAAGAAAGTCAAAGAAATATTTTTCTTAGAAAACCATAATCCAGATAAACCTGATTGATAATTAGTTCTTCTATTTCCTTGTACACCTTGCAATATTTTACAGGAGCGCTGCGTGGAACAATTAAAATGTATTCCACTTATCGCTCCAAAGGCAGAGTACATGCTAGTATGGGGTAATAAAAACGAAATAAATCATCTTGTACAATAAAATGTATCGATAAATCAAGAAAATACTAGTTCACAGAAAATAAAACCACCGTATGTTCGCAGAATGAGCATGAAGTACCTTTGGAGCACTTCAAATCGGAGCGCAACGATTTGGAGCGCAAGATAAGACCTTCTGTATCGTCACACAATCTTTGTTTGAAAATCAAGTTCCCGGATTCCGTCGCCAGCCCGCTGTTCATTTGTCACTGAAATTACAAAAAGCTTGCGGTGGAGCGCGGTGTGGACTTGCCTGTTAATGAGTTTAATTTCGTCAACGCTAACCGTTACTAACAATTAAACTTGGCGATAATTAATAAATTTCAAAATGTTTTCGACGGCCCTGCAAATTGCTGTTGAGTGGTTCGAAGTTGTTCAATGAAATCTGATAAGTGCTTTATCGTTTCAACTACGTATTTAATTTATTTACGTTACATTTTTTGTATCCGTAATACAAATATGGATTAATTTCCAGCTGGTTTTTAATAGTTTTTCATAATTGAAATTGACTTTTCGGCGGATAAGTACTTTGTAAGTAAATACTTTCAAAAATAGAGATTGCTGGATTGTATCAGAGAGAACAGTAGCATGGGCGTTAAGAAGGAAATGGCTAGATATAGAGAAAAGTGAAAAGACTAACATACTGTGCCGACCCCACATAACAAAGTGGGACAAGGTCAAAAGGAAGAAGTAAATACTTTTAAATAAATGGGGAGAATTGGGAAGAGCATGGTAACTTTCGCCAGTGGTCAGGAATTAGAATTATGGAACCGCTGTCCAAACTCGCCATGGGCAAAAAACCATTAGGGTGCTGAATGCCAGTCTTCAGTAATGAAGTAACACTTAAAACAGAAGAAGTAAAATACTTGCAGGTACAATATATACTCAATAAGTTCGCCTTTGCTCCATTATGTTTAAGATTTTGTTATTGTACAATTATTTGTTTCTGTATGTATTTTTTTTGTATTTTATTATATATATACATCTACAGGTGATCTTTGGCGCTGGTAGTGCTTTATTTAAGCTCTACACACTCAAATATGTGGTGTCTTAACGCTAAGTTTCCTTCAAACCATTTCAACCTTAACTTCAACTTTTTCACCTCGCAAATTAAGAAGTTTCCATAATTACCTTTATCATTACTCGTTTATCGGCAGACTGAACTCGAAAGGAAAACCAATGATACCCGAGGGTTTTCTCACGGCCTCTCAGCTTATCTGTTTCCGATTAGAAAGAGAAATAAATTTTATTGGGGCACATCTGATACAAAAGGGGCTAGAAACTTTTGAAGATTAATTCTCTAGATAAAATTTCACGCTTGAAATGTCAGCTACTTCCTGAAGAGGGCACTGCAAGAATTGGTATTTATTTTTATAGACTTAAAAACCTATTAGTATAGACAGACAGGTACTTTGTATCTTTTATTATATTTTATGGTAGGTGTCAATTTTCATATTTATCTGAAAATCAGGTTATTAATTAGGCACATACCTAGGATATTTATGCCTATATTTTACCTAGATTTTAAAAAGTACCTAGCTATATTTTAAGTTTGCCTTTGCATTATGCAAATCAGTTATATGTCCAAAATGCTGGCTGTATTGTTTTATATATCATCTACAGTGGCGATCGTAAACAAAAACTGCTAAAAATAGTAAAAATGTACATGACAACTAAAAAAGATTATCAAGTCTACGTTTTAATTTGGCTCAGCGGGTGAAGCAGTGCCCAGGGTCCCCCAGGAGCCGGTTCTCTCCGCCTTTTAAGGCTTTCTTTAAGCGAACATCGCTTTAATGTCCGTTAAGAAGCATTTTATCTTTTTTTAGTTTGTCTTCCGAAACAAAAAGGGTTCAAATTCTTTGTGACACACATCTGATTAAAGTACCCTTATTTTATCTAGTGTCTTCATTTATTTTTACTTTGCGATAACGATAGAAAACAATTTAAGTGCAAATGTTTGGAAGGCTTAATAAATGGCAATTGCTCAGTTATTCAGGATAGCAGTTAGCTAAGCCGAATTGGTGGTTTATGAAAGTGTTCAGTTATCAAAGTGTTTAATGTTTTAGAAAATAAAAAAAATAGTACATTTAAGTGTCCCTTAATTTCACATCGAATTAAATATCATCATCATTTTAACAGCAGCTTTCATATAAGCATCATAGTCCTCCTGCAAGAATTTCCAGAATGACCGGTCGAAAGCGGCATGCGGCAGCGCTTGCCTACGATAGGTCGTACTTAAGATGGCATAGATGGTCATCTGGTCGGTAGATATGAACGCTACGCTTATTGTGCGTGGTTGCTATTTGGGAACCTTTCTGCACCATTCTCCGAGCTCTGTGCCCTGCTCACTCCTATCTCAAAGAGCAAATTCATAGGAAAATATCACATACGAAAAGCAAAAGACTCTCGTTCTTGTGTTCATCATACTATGTGTTATGTTTATCATACTAGTTCTAACGTTTTATTGTCAATTATGACTTTTACAAACTAATTTACTCAAAAGCCTCATCGTGCGCGTAAATCGCAACAATAGATGAGACATCCACTAACAAAATAAATATATAATGCAACTGAGAATGGGTAATCATACAGTTTTATGAGAGGGATGGCCAGTCGAAATTAGTGGGGTGCAGGCGCCATACAGACGCTTCATGCTGGTACATTCGGCAATCAAAGTTATCGTAACTTTCATATTCTATACATGTCCTGAATCGTTTGGATAATATCACGCTGGGATGAAAATTATGGTTCTTTTATTAAACTTTTTTTTTTTCTGCTAAATATAATCGTGAATGAGCTATTAACCTGATTTTTTGATGATTATTTGAATTCAACAATTTTCTGAACACATTGATTCTAAAAATTAGCTTATGATATAAAGCAGTTTCAAGAATAAAATATACTTATCCCTGCGCTAAAATATCATCCAGCCGTTGAGGCGTGCATGACTAACTATCTAACATCCATCCAAATTTTAACGACCTTCGGGGTCAAACATTGGCTACTTTTTGACGCAGGCAGAGCTGCGGGAAAAAGCTAAAATGCAAGATGCACTATATTTACCATTTTACAATTTATCTTCATATTGGCACTCATGGTTCAACCCACATCTATATCTACTCACATTTGGCGTCGCAGTTCAAACAGAACTTCAAATTCAATACAGACTGGTTATAAAATGACATCCAATATATTTTTGTATTTTTTTATTCTCGTGGCACTTTAGGCCGAGATGGGTGATCGGGCAATGTCAATCGATCTGACGTCCGTATATGGGAAGCCAAAAGCAGGTAGACGCCATTTTAAATGCAGTTGTGTCTATACCGGACGTTGAAACGGTTCTAGGATATATGTATATATATAAATTTATTTAAACTTAATTGTACCATAAGTAAAAATACATAAACAATAGACGGACTTAATGCTAAAAGCATTCTCTACCAGTCAACCATACGGAGAAACAGAAAATTTTATGAAAATAAGATCCAAAGCCAAATTAATGAAATTTTAAGAAATAACACTACACATACATATACCTACATAATATAACTAAATATACACAAATAAATAAATAAACACAATACATATGTATACATATAAATAAATGGTAAATGGTTATCATCGCAATGTAAGAAATGCCAAAAAATAAAAGAATAAATAAAATTTGCGTACTTTACCATTACCAAATTAATTTCCGAATTTTGTAATGGAACCAAAGTTATTTTCAAGCCGCTCTCCATCAGGGGAACCGAAACTGCACCAGATTACCATATTGAATTAATTAATATCTTGTGAAATACCACGTGAAACAACATAAAGGCTTTCGTTCGATCTGTGTGTAAATGAGGATTTTGTTTGTTGTAGCAATTACCTTAACATATCGTGTTTATTTTTGCGAGAGTTTTACACAAAAATATTTGGGTTTCACCAAATTTTAAAATATTCCTACCGTGAAAGATACTAAACCAAAGCACACAAATCTTTTAAGCAATATATAAAAAAGAAAGTTTGGAACCAAAATCTAAATGATTAATGATTTCTTATGTTTTCGCGATTGTTATTCATTAAATTAAACTAATAAACGCGATAAAAACCGTATTAAAATAGTTTAATCTAAATGATTAAATTATCAATTTATTTAATTTGTATTGCACGCATACAAAATTGTAAGTCACAATTGGTGCTATAAAGTTTTGTATAAAAAAATCATTAAATTTGATAAAAGTGAGTGATCTATCTAAGTAGCTTCAAAACACATTTTTTATTAAGTGTTAAGTTGTTCAATCTATTCTATTACACTTTTCCATGTGAGATTCACAGGCTATCAATTTAACAGATACTGGGTATCACTAACAGATTTACCGGAATTAGTAGCCAGTATTTTATGGCGCGAATACGCGTGATCCCTCTTGATTAGGACATTTTGAGACTCATATGTTCTTATCTAATGAACGATATACAATTTTTTTGAGTAGGCAGTTGGTAACCTGTTGATCTATGAGAATGTATTTGTTATGTATTCCTGATTAAAATCTACGTTTGTAACACTATTATTCCGATACTTATATTATGTTATTATTGAAGTGGAATGGAAAATACTAAAAGCGAATTTCACTTAATTTATTATTATTATTTCATTTTAAGAGGTAAGTGTGATGGCCGCATGCTCATTATCATAGCTGGGTCTATAATTAAGGAAGATATACACCACTTACAGGATATCGGTATAGGAATATCGCCTCTGATTCCAACGCTTCTAAAATATATCAAATACGCAAAAGTGTTAAGAAGTAAAAAGTACAGGTCGTACAAATATCATGTAACAATTCTGTAGTCCCCGTGTCAAAATATTACGATGGGAGGGGTCCGTTGTCATCAGGTCTCCATTTTGCAGAATAGTCGATAATGGAAGCAATTAAAATGTATGGAGGCTTAACTGCACTGCCCGCGCCGAAATTAATTTATAGTCATGCCAAAATAATCCCCATTTTCGTGGGGCAGTTACCCTCTGCCCCTTTCATATGTGGAGCCGTATTTAGTGCATGTTTTATTAGACTAACTAGTAAATTTCACACATTACGCTTCAGGCTGCAGAAAAATAAGTTATCTGCCATTAGTTCCAAGAAAATGAGTAATTTAGTTCCGATATTGTATATAAAGAATGATAAAATTAGATCATTTTTGTCTCATTGAATCTTTTATCTGTTGGAAAGTGTAATAAACTAGTATTTTAGGGGCAATATTTGGGCTGGATAATAAAACACGTAGTTTTTTTAAAAAAATATATTATACAAACTATTTACTTTAAAAAAGGTTCACATCTCAACAGAAAGCTTTTTCAATTACAAAAATAAAAAAAATATATACATAATTTACCAATGCAATCTAGAAGAAGGTTTTGAAATGTTTATTGTTGAAAAAATAGAACATTTCAACGAGACTTCTGATCGTTTACTCCAAATCAACATACATTTGACCTTCACCATAATTCGGCACTGTCTTTTTTTCCAAAAATTTACAAATGCTTTAAGATCTTCTCCTTTTTGGAAAAATCCTTCCCTTTTAGGCAAAATTGACTAAATTATTAGAATAAAATTTGAATGTGGCTTTAAACGACCGTGCGAGGCAACAAGCGTCAGTACCAGTGCACTTGGACGGCCACGGCTTTCGAAAACTTCAGTCTGCCGGCGTTCTTGTCTTCGGTTCACGGCACTGAGGAACAGACCATTAGCCCAAATACTGGTCGATTTCGAGGTGCCGTGTAAAGCTGAGGCCACGAACGTTTGGGAAATGACTTGTCTGCAGGCACTGACTTGCCGACTAATCCATCCTCCCAAAGGCAGTGGGTTGGGCCTCTTTGTAGCATTGTGCGAGAAAGCCTAGTGGCCTGTCACGAGACGATGGAAAGATACCCGACGGTATGACTCTGATGCCTTGAAATATGGGTCGGCCTTTGGTGTGGGACGCCACATGCGTCGACACCCTTGCGCCATCACATGTTCCAAGCACCGCTGGATGCGCCGGCGCTGCGCTGCATCAGCCGAAGCTCTCAAACGACGTAAATATAGTAATCTCATCGGAAATTACTTAATAGAGCCGTTTGGGGTGGACACCTTAGGGCCATGGGGTCCGAGTGCTCGTTCTCTTTACAGAGAATTAGCGAAGCGCATAATCGAAGCCTCAAGTGACCGAAAGGCTGGACTATACTTGGCTCAAAGAATCAGCATTGCCTTACAGCGTGGGAATGCTGCCAGCCTTCTGGGCACTTTTCCGGTAGACATCCATGTGGATGAATTCTACGACGTCTAAATTACCTAGGTAATATTTTTTTTGTGTATTTTGAGTATACCTATAAATAGTTATATAAGTTTATAGTTTATTATTAATTTTAGTTAGTTATTTTTTTATTTTCAAATTTAGTATTAATTTGTACCAATAAAAAAAAAAGAAAACTATTAAAGTATTCATATACACTCGTAAAAAAAACAAATGCAATTTAAGCCTTACACTAATTAGAAAAACTACTTATTAAAAATGTTACTCCACAAACCTAATAATGCGAAAATTAACTCCACACCTATACCCAATTGCTAAAAACCATTAAGAACAACCTTAAGTGGTGGGCCATTCTCGGCACTTGCCACCGAGGGGCATCGGTAATTAAAGCATTGTAAAATACGTCCCGGCCGTATGGAAATTCTGCCCCATATCAATTTATTGTCACCCTGAAACAGCCGATTTGTCCTGCCGTCTCCAATTAGTGGAAGCCTTAATGTCTCAACGCTGCTTTTATAACTGGTACTGGGGCAATTTCATACGGTTAATTAGACAGACGATTTGAAAGCTTTGATGGCGTCAATGAGTCTATCGCATAATACGCTTGAAATTTCTGACTCTACGTACGAGATATATAGATAACACTTTATTGTACCAATCGAAAATTTAAATTAAAAGAAATACATTTAGACTATTGGGTCCATATTATATCTCTTTTTACCCGACTGCGACAGAAGATGTTTTTCGAGAGTATGTATGTAGGTATGTATGTTTGTATGTATAATTTTTTGCCAAACTCTACAGCCTGAACGGTTCGATTGATTTTAGCTTTTGAGAGGTGTTGTTAGATTCATATTTACTGTGTGAGTGACACTGGGTACATCAAAATAAATAAAAAACAAAATGACAGATTTTTCGGGGTTTTTTTTTCATTCCCAAATTGCCCAGAAACGCAGTCGGGAGTTTTAGTTTTTTAAATTACCGTTATCTTGTTATTTCCATTTATTTTTGGTTGTAATTTTTTTAATCGTAGACTGCGTCTTTAATAGTTTGGTTTACATACGGGAACCATGTGGAAACCAAAATATTTTTATAATTCGTAATCATGGTGGCGTAGATAGTCCAATATTCTGCCTCTAGTTGTAAAGCCAATTGCTACGTTGAAAAAATACTAAATTGGATAAAATATCTTGAAATGCATCAAGGAGAAGTTAATGATAAATATTTTCATAGCTTGCCAATTAGGGGAGTGGTATAACTGCGCAACAGATAGGGCCGTGTTCGGAACGAGCGTAATTCTATTAAATGATTAAATAATTCGCCGAGTTCAAAGGAGATGCGCTTTCAGAAGTAAAGCGAAGCAAATAACCTCGTAAATAGAAATGGGGGAGAAAAAAACGTGCGTTCGTGGTTGGAGTTAATGAATGTCGATGTATTTTTAACTCACCCATATTTTTATAGACTTCTATCATCATCATTGCGTATGGCATTAGTCCTGCATGGATGAAACCGCTATGTCTTGTATCTAGGCTTTTTAACCAGCTTTCAGCGGCGAGTGTGAGTTAGTGAAGTTAATTCTACCAGATGATTCTGTGCTTCCGAAGGCACTTTAAGCCGTTGGTTTCGGTTGCCATCTGGTGTTCGTTAAAGGAACCATGTCAGAGGCCGAGAGGCGGTTCCGAACAACTTTGACATCAGGGTGTAATGTGTAATGGAGCTCTTATAAATACACCAATGCGAATTTAGTTACAGACCCCAGGAAAAGACTGGTTCCGATCCAACCACGAGAAAACTAACCATCACTTCCATAAATGGAAAATTAAAGGGGTGTCCTGAGTGCGATTGCGGAGAACCTAACCAGACTCCATCTCACGTGGTGAACGAATAGACTTCTATATTTTTCATTACAATTTTTAGCTATTTTCTATTGGACGTTGCCTATGTCAGATTAATTAAATATTAACTTTGATGCCTAATATTTACATTTTATTCATCTTAGCTATTAACTATGAAACTTATTAATTGTAAAATGTGTACAATATAAGCACATACAATAGCTTATCTGAGTAGTACAAATTAAATTTAAAGAATTATTGTTGGTTTTGCTATAACGCTACAAACAAAAACGATATTTCATTATTTATCAAAGTAAACTTAAATCTTGGACACTCATTCACTCACTAAACAAACATATTTATAAAATTAATTGCACCTCCTATCGATAATTTGAAGACAGGCACATCACTAACTAAAATTGCTGTGCAACGCTTTTCAAACGAAGGGTGCAATAAGGTGCACAAATTAGACCGATTTAACTTTTGAATGTATTCAGTCTCAGTTGATATATGAAAGACCGAGCGAGGCGCAGAATTTAAATAATTTCCTAAAGTACCTAGTATGGTTATTTTGAATTAGATCTATTTAAACAAAAACAGTAGAATAAATATGTAAGGATTACTAGATAGTTTAAAGTAATGCCAAAACTACTTCAGTGGTTTAGACACATTTAGTTCTTATGGTGTCTCAAATTATTCTTCAATCGTACAATTTAACTCATTATTATTATCGTCTCTTTTACTCATAGTCTCAAATAAATGAAATAGTATTGACTTGCTTATAAAAACATTATATTGAGCTCTAACCTATTAAATTATTCCATTATTTGAGTTGTTGTACAATCCTATGAATACAAGTTGTAAGTAAATACTTAAGTTAATAGTTTTTAATTAGGTACCCATAGAAAAATATATGTCATTAAAGATTCGCTATAGGCGGCCTTATCGCAAATGTCAGGCTAGATCTTTTCTTTATATAGAGCAAAGAAAAATCTTCCGAACTCCTTCCAGGCAGGCAGGTTACCTTAACCCGTCACGCATCTAGATCTTTAAGTACATAACACCTTATTAAAAAGAAAGTCCAACTTAAAATTTGGCCACATATTAAATAAAAAAAATATATTCATCACACATATACTTACTTAACTTTTTATAAATTTAAAACAGGATATTGATTTTCAAAGTAATCCGAAACCTTAGTGGTTAAAGAAAATAAAAACGTGCCCGCTTTTGATGTCTAAACGCCAGAGGCCTATTCAGAGTTAATTAAAACATTTTTTAGAAACCATGGCAAATCCCATTCTAGGAACTGCAAGATTTTTTATTCATCATTAAATAAAATCTATTCTCGTATCTTCTGAAATTCGTAACATGCTTTATTTATTTACAGTTACTCACTGCACCTAAGACGTATAGTGAGTTAAATAAGTACAATTAGTTGGTACTTGACAAAAAACTCATACATGCAGATATGAAACAAAAAACCTATCTATTCTTAAGTTTTTTGTAAGGTAGGGAACTAAGAAATTCCATATTAAATCTTAACGCGATCGCTAGCGTCTGCATCAATCAAATCTCGTGGTAGAGGTTCTGGCATAGTAAGAGGCCGCAAACTAGACTTTGTAATTAATTTTGTTAAAATAAGAATAGATAGGTTTTTTGTAAAAATTGTTGAGACTACTTATATCTTTTGTCTTTGACTGCAGTATTTATAATAAGTCCTATTGAGTAACTCCCAGTCCATCCATTACGAAAATTGCTTGAAACCATAATGGCACTTACTAAAATGTAAATGGCTAAGTTCCGCGCCAAGAAAAGAGTTGAGACAGTAATGTTGTCAGAGAATGCTGGGCCAAGAGCAAAAGAGAAAGTTTAATTTGGGTACACAATGGCAATTTTAAAGTTGGCTGTTACCCGATTCAAATTCAAAGTGGATTTCGGAATTAATTCGATTTTTGTTGAACTTTACAGACTGAGGATTTTTTCCGATTTATTTTCTAACTTTGTGCTCTTTTATCTTTCCCTTTCATTAATTGATTCATTTCGATGCAAAAGAGGTAACTTCTTCGATTGAGGGGTAAGGTTAACTGTGTTAGTATCCTAGACATTTTTCAAATTGAAAGTTGAAGAAATTTGGATTATTTTACGTTATTAGCTAAGGAGAATTTATTGAACAAAATATTCATGAAAGTAAGTATCGCAACTTACGTTAGATCCAGATAATGTCTAGTGATGATAGCGTTGCCTTATTGTGGGGGGACGGTGGTTGACGGCGAAGGAAACTCATTAAATAACAAGACGATTTATGGCAACCGGGGTTTGGAAGTCTGAGACTGTTGTGTTAGTGCCTACTTTACAGGGACTTTTGATCACTATCAAAAGTCCCCTGTAAAGTAGACAATTTAGTAGCTGACGCCTATGGCTGTCAACACGTCTCTTACATCGCAGACTTACCGCAACGCCTTACAGCCTTAAGCAAAAGATAACCTGGTAATCTTTTGCTTTTTAGGTAGAAACAGGCCTCAGAAATTTTGATAAACAGCGTCAAAAAAATGTAAGGTACAAGATTAGCTATTTTGTGTGAAAAGTGATACAATTTGATATAAATCTTCCCTAACCAATGTGTTTCTTTGTGCAAACAAATATAAATGTAATTATATCAAAAACTTAGACTAATTCTCAAAAAAATGCATAATGATATTTATGTGCTAAATGATTGAGACTATTCTGTGCCATTTTAGTTTTGATCTTAATTTACTATCTAGTTTTAAGTATGGCTTGCCAAGTTTTTCACATGATAAGTTCTCAAGTTTAACGTATCCCTCTCAGTTTACGAGTAAGAATTTTTAAAATCTTTATTTGGCTCCCTTGTAAAATAGGGATTTTTGACTTGTATCACTTATCACAGGAGGCATACAGATATTTCGTATTGTATTGAACGTACGACGTATAAGAACGTATACATATAATCATTAGATTATACAATTTGTAAATCTTTACTAGCATACAATTCTTACACAATGAATAACATATTTTTTCATTTGCATGTATATTCTTAACTTTTAAGTTGTCACAAAATCTTAGTAAGTATATTAATACCCTCTGTTGTACTATTGACAAAAACATAAATATTGATACGAGTTCAAATAACGTGTGTATATTTTTCAGCTGAATGTAACTACTTACCAAATCAAATGATGACAAACTATTTTAATAACTTCTTTATGTCAGACACCTGTCAACAATCCTGAACACCAGTCAACTGAGCGTTTGATCGCTGTAAAACTTTGTTGTTTCATTAACTTTCTTTAAAGTTGATTGACACCACAACGGACTACCATAATTAATGTCAGTTGTGAAGAAACAAGCCCTTCCCACTAGACGTATTAACAAGGATTTTCATTTCTTTCAGCATGGGGAAATAAATAATGGACTAGATAGTTTCAAAACAACACGTGTATTTTTTTTATTTTTTTTATACGGCCTTTATCCGTACTTCTATATTAAATATTATAAGTGCGCAAGTCTGTCTATCTGTCCGTTACGCTTCCACGGCCAAACAGCTGAATTTGGCTTGATGAAATTTGGTATGAATAAAGTTGAAGTTTCGGGTTCAAACATGGCTACTTTTTGACTCGGGCGTAGCTGCGGGAAACATCTAGTGTACAATACATGAAGAATGATAATTTCGTCTGTCAAAATTGATATTTTTGTACAAAAGCGAAAGGTCGGTCGGAGGCTAACTCTAAAAATTTGACAAGTAGATCTAGTCAGGATTGTACAACTTAGAATACAATTAATTTACAAAAATGTTTTCGGGAGCAATGACATTACGCTTGAAGACTTATTTTAAAAGTGTTTATTAATTCCCGAAGGTTTCTTGATACCGGGGTACCTAATCAATAGTAAGATAGATTGTTAATGAGAAATTGTTGTTTAAACAACGATAACATCAGTTTTTGCTTATAAGAAGAAATTAAAAGTTAATAATACTTAAATATTAGAGACAGAAAATCGGAACATTCCAATGTTAATATTAAATTTATACGAAAGAGATAATTAAGCTATACCGGGAAAAGATTATTAAAATCAAAAACAATACACCTAACCCACCCAAGCGATGGGTAATGAAGTAAAATTGAGTAGGAAATATTGTGCGAAGGATACATATTTTAATTATCTTATAGTGTCTACCTATCATTTCATTTAAATAATTTAATAAATATGTTTAATTAATGGCGTGTTATATCCAAGGAATAGATGTAAATTTGTACTAATAAGTTCAATTTGAAAATTAGCTTTGATGGTAATTATCGACTTTGAGTGGGGATGTCTGTATTTACGTCCTGTTTTAGGGTGAACAATACTGTGACATCGCGCTTTGACAGACCGATCAAAGCCGATTCTTATATGACATACAATTAGACAGATGCTAGGAGACGTCATCAAGAGGTCATTTCAAAATTCCTGCGGAAGGTGTGCGTATTTTAATAATCTAACCAATAACTCATATAAAATATGTCTCGAATCAGATTACTTATGACAAGTAGCGTAGACAATAGTCACCAGTTTTCTGATAACTCCATAAATCATTATTTTATGGTACTTAAGTAGTTACTAGTAAGAATTATTCGATTCGAAACTCATAAAGGAGCGAAGCTAAAATCTAGTTAATTATGAATTAAATTGAGAAGAATGTTCGATAATACAACCCTAGGGAGAGTGACAAGATGCTTCAAAGAAAATCCGCCCCTTGATTATTTCGAGGAACCTTAAGCCAGATTAAAAGTTCCGTACCACCTCGAGAAGGAATGCACGAGCTTATTATTAAATATTAATTTAGTCTATAACAAGAAAATTAAAGAATGTCTTTGTTCAAAACGTAATTTAGATTAGGAGGATAAAACGTCCTTACAGCATTGTCACGAAACAATTCGCCACGGCGAAATTCTCCGCGATGCCACCGGCGACTAAAAGAAATACATAACAAATGCACTAAAAGCCGCGGGAACTGGTGACTGGCAAGGCGAAATGAGGAGTAGTAAAGATTAGTGTACTGAAACAAATGCATTTGTATGTATTTCTTTTAGTCGCCGGTGGCATCGTGGCGAATTGCTTCGTGGCTAGGCTGTTAGACTTGATATTATTAGGTGGAAAATATTTGAAGAAACTGTGTTGTCATGATTTCCTGGCAAAATTTTGATTTTGAAAAAAATAATACTAAATATTAAAATAATTATAGTTATATACAGTTTCGCCAAGATTTCAAGCTGCGGTAGAGTGCCCAGAAGGCTGGCAGCATTGCAAAATTAAATGGCAATGCTGATTCTCTGAGCGAGGTAATTTCCAGCCTTCCGGTCACGAGATATGCCAATCAGCTAATATTTATTTGTTTAGCTTTATACTTATTTGTTTTTCACAATACTTTACAGCGTTCTTGATTGCAGATACTTAGATTAATTTGTCTGTGATGGCACAAAAATTGAAAAGTACATAAAGTATAAAATAAGTAATAAAGGCTATAAAACGTATTAAAATAGCTTGATTTAATTTGTAACACATCATAATAACGAAGGCTTGAATGAAATATTATTTTCATATAGTTATTATAATAAAAGCGATTCCATCGGGAATAATTGATTTAAATCCTTGCAATGAGCTTTACAATTAAATTCGCGGCTTATCAAATATATGCAGCTGCTAACCACAGGTACTCATCAATATAATAACAAATATAGATTAAATTAAACTATTTTAATACGGTTTTATCGCGTTTATTACTTATTTATTTACACCTGACGTTTCAACTCAAACACTTTACAGCGTTCATGGTCGCGGGCAGACTAAGTTAACATTTGTCTTTGATGTCATAAATAAATAATAAATAAATATCTTTATTCTCGAAAAACGATCATAAGATTACAAACTACCGCCTGAAATTTTTATTGGGAACTATTCCGATTCACGCAGTATTGGCTCACAGTATCTAAGGGTCTTGCAGTCTGCTTCCGAGTTTGAGATTTTATTAAGTTAATGACTGGGTCCCAAGCTGGTGGTGCCTGCCATCCATCCTCTCTATTGAAATTAGGATGTTTTTTAATTTCAATAGCTTCACGTAACATCCTTGGAATGAATCTGTTTTCCTTTGCAAGGACTTGAGGATTATCAAAACGCATATAGTGGTTGGGTTTGTGTAGAGCATTAAAATAGTTTAATTTAATGAATAACAATCGCGAAAACATAAGAAATCAACAAATATAGATTTTATTTTTCATGTATTTTTGTCAGATATAGATACAAAAGTTTTCTCAATCGAAATTACGAGTTCCGGAACCCAGAATTCGCTATAAGTAATAATAATAGTATGTTTATAATATTCAGACGACAATTGAAATATAGGACCGGTTCTGCTTGACTTCAATCTTCATCAGATTATTTCAAAGAGCATTCTAACCACCGTTCCTTTCTCCATGGAATTCTTTCACCAGTCAGACAGAGTTTATATAAAACTAGCTTTTTCCCGCAGCTCCCCCGGCGTCAAAAAGTAGCCTATATGTTTGACCCCGGGTCTTCAACTATATTTATACCAAATGTCATCAAAATCCTTTCAGCGGTTTGGCCGTGAAAGCGTAACAGTCAGACAGACAGACAGATAGACAGACAGACAGACTTTCGCATTTATAATATTAGTATGGATGGATTACTTTGACCTTTGGCAGACTTAATGCTGCATTCTCTCCAAGTAAACCTTTATCAAAACAGAAAAGTTAGTATATACTTAACTAGCTTTTTCCCGCAGCTCCGCCTGCGTCAAAAAGTAGCCTATGTTTGATCCCGGGTCTTCAACTATATTTATACCAAATTTCATCAAAATCCTTTCAGCGGTTTGGCCGTGAAAGCGTAACAGACAGACAGACAGACTTTCGCATTTATAATATACTAGCTGTTTCCCGCAGCTCCGCCTGCGTCAAAAAGTACCCTATGTTTGATCCGGGGTCTTCAACTATATTCATACCAAATTTTATCAAAATCCGTTCAGCGGTTTGGCCGTGAAAGCGTAACAGACAGACAGACTTACGCATTTATAATATTAGTATGAAGTATGGATATATGAATATATGAATACATTGGTTTTACGTAACTTCTTGCTTATCCTCTTCCCACTGCCTTGTATCATACCAAATGTCCCTACATTTTCCCATAGATTCAACATACTTTTTAAAAATAGAATAAAAAGTTAGAAAATATAATGAAATGGGAAACAAAACACGCCACGTTGCGCTGGATTTAATTACTTGTGGACCAACGAGCCATGTTATTGTCAAGTCACGGCATGCTGTGTCATTTTCAGTGTGCTGCACACTGTACACAATATTCGTAATACAATAATATGTACGTATATTTCATTGAAGATAAAACCATTAAATTTAACCATGTTCTTTCTTCTCGCCTTGTTTTATTAAAATATTGGTTGAATAAGCGGTGTTTGTTTAAAAAAGTATGCAACACCTAAGATTTTCTTATTCAGTATTTATAAAAGTACTGATTAATGTAATAAAGATAAATGTTAGATTTTTTTTTAATAAAAATATTTTGACATTTATAAAAAGGCATTTAAAGAATATGATCCAATTTAAGTGGCGATACACAAAGACTATCACTTTACGATTCCACCGAGAATCCTTTGCCGGTGGCGGAATTTCGGTCCTAGTAATAACTGTCAGAGCCGACTCGCTGAAGTAGAAGTGATTTTGTGGCAACCTCAAGATATCACGAGCGTAAAACAAGCTACGGCGATCGCGCGGTCACCTTTTTTCACTATCTGTACGATTGATATAAAAAATATAAATATAGGCAATTTATAACAACAAACATATCTTTAATGAAATCCGAGGCAAATTTGCAACAGTAAGCCCCAATAAATTAGTTGGTAGCTCTCGGCTAATTGTGCCATCAAACGTACGTCCAGTATGCGTGTAATTGCAGCTAAGTTTAAATGCTATAAATTGTTCGATGTACGTGTAGTTACGCCGAATATGCAGAGTGAAAGATAGCTCACTGTGCTGTTTACCTGAATAGCTGGTTTCCAAATAATTGGACTATATGTATAGGTAGGTATTTGAAAAGAGATGGCAATGGTCATTAGGAATTAGTGTTTTGAGATTGTATGAAAATATCCTTCTCGTAATAAAAAATATATGCTATAACCAAATACACAAGATTGAAAAAAAAAATACTTAATATTGAAGTTTATATTAGGGTTAAAATAAAACATAGTAATTTATTAAACAGCTATTGACACCTTTCTTCTCGGTTCGATGACTAATTCCCTTTTGTAACATTTATGTTGGACCACCTTAATCACTTTTTACAACTCTATACCTTCTTAGATAAAAACTCCGTATAAAAAAAACAGAGAATTCATTTAGGTACTTTACTTATTCTTTTTGTTTATTCATGAATTTTTTTTTCAGTATATTGTATTAAATTCTCTTTAAATAATGGTCTCTACCATTTATCTAAATCAATAATAGTTCAGTTCTATTGATATACGTACGACTGTTAAGGAAATCTGACCATTCTTTAATGTCTACTTATGAATCCTAAATGCGGCATTTACATGAACAATTTTCCAAAGAAATATAATTTTCTAAATAGGGTTAAATGTCAAAAGCAAAAAGTAGATGACATGGGACGTTCCGCAATACCAGAAATTTTCCGCAAATCCAACAAGAGTGCGTAACAAGATGGTAGGTAACAAGTTTTTGCCTCAGGCGTACGGACGGAACCCAGGCTGCGTTAATTAACGTACAACCTTCGTACAACTTGAAGATAACGCTTACAGACTCCTGAATACCAACAATACGTGCTTAAACTCGAAAATCGAGGTTTGGGTGCAACTGTCTGGTGAAATGAATGATAATTAGATCTCCGAAGTTGGATAGATTCTAACTATTCGGCTCAAGTCTCAATGGACCGTTTAGATCCCGTCAATGATATTGGTTACGGCTGTACAGTAACAAAACGTAGTAACTGGTACTTTTTATTAAGTTTTTTACGTCCAAGCATGTTTCCCAGTTGCATCCTCAGCTTACGCTTTGGACTCTATGGTACGCTGTAGACATGGTCCTTGATTTTGTGGCACTGCTTATTACAATAGAGCTACTACCGTCTGACTTCCGTAATTTTTTTTACAGGGAAACCAGGCCAACAGGAACATGACCCAAGGTGTATTAGTGGCCAATACTGTCAGATTTTTTCAGGCTGCCTAAAGACTGACATCTATTGATTAACGGCTTAACGTGCCTTCCAATTCACGGATAAGCTCGAGATAGGAAATTCCGACCAATCCAGCGTGGGTTGCTTCTCACCTCCATTTGATACGCGCAAGTGAAAGTTAAAGTCAATGAAAAAATATTTCGTAAAACAAAGCTGTTCTTTTTGAATCATTTCGACCCCGATTAGTATTGTAAATGCGTGAAATTAGTAAACTTCTCCGGACTTAGAAAATTTCGTATAAAACAAAATTGATTGCATTCTATAGACATTCAGAACGCATATTTTACGGGATTCGACACACTTTTAACTGTACCAGGAAGCTTTGTTACCACAGACTATTTATTCTCGTATACAGTACACTACAACATTGCAACTTCATTCCAGCATTTTATTGACTTTGTAGCGATGCGTCGATTTTGCAAACGCTCAAACTTTGCCAGTAGTGGAATTTAATTTAGACCAAACCACTCCTTGACTTTCATGGAAACTGTGAAATGAAATTCGTTCCGCCTGCTCTTCAATTTCACTGATTAAGTTAACAGAATAGTTCCCGCGGGTGTTATTGTTTCGTTGGTAAATTTGTACACAGTTTTCCAATTTATTGAAAGTGGATATAAAAAAGTGAGCGTTTTATGAGTTGCTTGAACTTTGGGGTATGGAATATTTGATAGAGGAATAAATCCACTTTAATCAATAATATGATGAACGTTTTAATTTTAATTTCATAATTCATGAATTTACTTTTTATTCAACAATGGAGCTTTATTTATTCATATTTTTACAATCATAGTATAACATTTTGGGAAACAAGTGATGAATGCGTTTGCTAAGAATATCTGTAAAAGTATACATGAAAATCTTGTATTGCTATTGTTCATCCTGAAAACCCATATAATATGAGGCCAAAAAAGAAGCAGAAGAAGTACTAATAATATGGCACTAATAATGCCACAGTAATGTCGTAAAGATCGCATGATAACTTCATTGTACCACCAGTGCATGCTGCCCTATAATAAACTGCACTTATTTTCATATTATAATTCCCAGTGAACTGCTTCTTTAATACTCCGGAAACAACTTGCACATTCAATTTCAGTTATTCGTTTTTAATGTTCTTTTGTTTTTAACCGACTTACTCTTAGTTTGGATGAATATTTTGTTTTCATTTTGATAAACTTGTTTGCCGCATACCGCTAAGTTGATTAGTATCATTGTGAGTTTCTGAGGGTCGGTTACTTAGAGGGATACCACCTAAAAGATGGCGAATGACCTGAATGAATTCGACAGTGGTTGGTACAAAACGGCACTTGACAGTGCGAGTGCGTATGCGTGGAAAGCCAAAAAGGGAGGTCTTCACCCAGCAGTTGGACACCAAAAGGCAATAAAACAGATGAAACGAAAGAGTCCAAGAGTTACGGGACTAAAAGTCTGTAGCATCACTCTGTGGCTAATTTTATAAAAGTAAAAAATACGAAGTTGTGTTTTAGGGATTTTTAGGCAGCTTATGCTACAATCACGTAGTCTAGGTTGTTCCACAAGCCGCTTGGAAACCCCTCAGAGAGTAGAGATAGTGAATTTTGTACCTCATATGAACTCTACCAAACCAATTGTAACCGTTCATTCTTTTCATAACTATATAAAAGAACATCATTCCGCAAAATTGTGCTCTTTCTAAAACCACCCGTGAACAAAAATATTACTATCATATATTGCCAAAAATACTCGCTGATGTAAACGGACTGAACTGAACCGTGGCTGAAAAATGGGTAACACCTTGCGTTGTTCCAAACCTTATCTCACGATTGTGTCATTTCAGACGCCGCTATTTTTGGTAAATAAATGGCAAGGCTTGGTCTTCATGGAAAACATATTTTGTAAGCAGTGAAATAACAATGAACGAAAATGGACGGAATTTGGCAAAGTCATCAATTTTAATATTTCTATCCATACTTAATATTATAAATGCGAAAGTCTGTCTGTCTGTCTGTTACGCTTTCACGGCCAAACTGCTGAACGGATTTTGACGAAATTTGGTATGAATATAGTTGAAGACCCGCAGTCAAACATAGGCTACTTTTTGACGCAGGCGGAGCTGCGGGAAACAGCTAGTACTTAATTAGTATTTATAACAAGAGCGAAAATCTGTCTGTTACGCTTTCACGGTCAAACCGCTGGACAGTTTTGATGAAATTTGGTATGAACATAGTTGAAGACCCGGGGTCAAACATACACTACTTTTTAATGCAGGCGGAGCTGCGGGAAATAGCTCGTATGTTGTAACACGTTGGAGACAACACCAATAGAGATGCAGTCAACAACTAGCAAGTCCTACTTGATGCCGTTTAATCACTAGGGTTCTGTTGATAGAAACCCTAAAAATAAACCTGAAATGATTATAGCGACGTGTAACAAGAAAAGTACTACATTTCCTAATGTTCTTCAAGTTGCTAAGATTGTTAGCGGAGGAAAAGAGTTTTCAGAGTTTAGCAGCATTCCTTACATTTCACAGGAAAGAATGTTTAAAATGTCGGCTACAACATTTTGTGGGATACCGTCTGACCTGGTTTTTAAAACTTTCCTCTGAGCAAGATTGATGTTTGTTAAAAACCTGTTCTTTTCCAAAAAAAAAGTTTCAGCAAACGAGGGGTTTTATCTGTAAGTATATATGTAATTACGCAGTTAACTTCTCTACAAGACTTATAGTTATATTTTTTACATGAATCAAATCTATTTTATTCGCCTAAATGTTGTTACATTAGCCTTTCGCATACATAAAATTTTTGGTAGGCAAGTACAACACATTCGCCTAATTAAAACATGAACATTTTAATGGAATAGATTCAAGAATTATGTTAGTACTGTTACAACCTGCTGACACATATATGATGATGATAACAATGACATTTTGAGTTAAAACAAAACTTCAGTGCAAATAAAAATATTTTAAATAAATATTTGATTGTTGAACAAACTGAACGCGAATTGTTTTGCTACATCGCAAATATTATATTTACAAGAGATTCCGCAATAGAAAAATATTGTAAACAGAAACGGTGGCCAGTAACAATAAATATAATGGAGCGCCAAGAAAATTGTAAGCATTTCCGAGAAAAATTCCAAGTTTAAACATTCTGCTGTCTTCAATTCGCACCATATTTTAAGGTTTAGTGATGAGGTTTTAACATGGTATTAAACCAAAAAAAAATTATACTCAATAAACAAACATTTTTTTACCGGTATTAGACGAAAATCTTGTTTTACTATATTAAAATTAGGTGTACTAAACTTATATTATTTAATACAAAGATTCACATTTTCCTAGGAGATATTGGCGCACAAACAAAAACTCGACATATGAACCAAAATAAAAAATATAATATGAAAATTACAAGGAAAGTTTTCTACCATGGTTTATAGTAAACAACCGTAGCGAAGCAATTGTTGAAAACTAGTATCAAATAATTTTGGCTTTTTATATTGGCATACCGTAGTTTTTGACCGTTGAAAATTTACTCACTGCCCATTTCCCATCACTAGCAGCGTTAAAATAGCGCTACAGCGTATCTAAACCGTTGCTAATAGCAGTAAACGATTTTCGCAGCTTCCTCATCTCACAAAGATCACGTATCGCGCCGTCAGCTCGAGGTAATTCGATGATATTACGTGCGACAGATGTTTCTGTGTGTATTTTTCAATCTCACCGCCTCGATTTACGCCATACTGTATAAATGACCTACGTGGCAGAAATAAGGCAGTGTTTGATGAAAGGCTAAAGGTTGTGTTCAGAAAATAAATAGGTTTATTGAAAAGGCATTCAAGACATGTTTCTAAAATATAAAAAAAGGTATTTTGTCAAGTATGAGATTCAAGAATTAATATTGCGCTATTTACTAAATTTATGTCTTGCATACAATGTACTTGATATGACATTCATTCATATCGAGTGAGTTATTTGGTGAATCGATCCTGTACCCTCTGGTGTTAGAGTTTTGCGACATCGCCTTTCAGCCTCTGACGTGGTATATCTAGGGTGTTTTTATTTTGTTTTCTTGTTATAAATTTGTCTACATGACTGACCACTTCTGAGAGAGAAAAAGAATAAATTTAAAAAAAAAAATATCTAAGTTATTTTTAACCCGATTCACAATTTTGAAATGTACGCCGATAAAATCGCAGACAGTTGCCAATAATTTCAGCTAAGAACTGAACACAAATATAAAACCGAAACATGCAGATGCCAGAAAAGTTTTCGCAGAACAAAATGCTTAAACAATAAAATAATGTAATAAGATTGGAGTCGCGATACAATCACAAAGATCCCGGGAACCCTTTGTACCGATTGATAGCTGAAGATGTGGCGATCACAAAGCGAACAGAAGAATGGAAACGATCTCGCCATTGAAGCTGCGATCTATCAATTTGTTTAATTGGATTCTTTTCTTTGCGTTTTTTTCCGTTTGCAAACAAATCCTATTGAGATTTAATGTTATTTCTTTTTTATCGTGTGAGCACATTTTCCGAATGCAATTATCACGCTTTTCAATTTATTTCTGTGTTATTAGAACGGTCTCGTATAAATTTGTAGTTTTATGTTGTCCTTATTTATGGAGCAATTTTAATTAGCCATGTGTGTTGTTTGCGAGACTACGGCCTCTGGGATTTTATTTAATTAAACGCTTACATCTTATTTGGATTATTTTTAGGCACATTTGACGAAGCATGTTGCGGATATTTCACAAAGCATGTTTAGGTACGTAAATAAAGATTAAAAAATATATACATAAAGACTAGTGTAGGTATTTCATGATTATCATGATGTTATCACGTTTGTGAAGTATATGCACAGACTCTTTGTCTGTGAGGTGCTTTAATATTCTAAGACTATTCCCAAAGATTCACATGCTGAAACAAACTATTAAGATAGTTAGTTTAGATAAATAGGAAAATGGAGAATATTGAAATCATAAACGACCAAGTAGTGATATCATACGTTTCCTATTCAAATCTTGTGACGACAGCCTGCCGGTCACTAAAATTCATTGCTGCGATCCCTCACCGGCGGAATAAAAGGTGCGACTATAACATTATTACATACTATATTACACGCCATTTTCCCTTTATTGGCTGAACAAAGAGTAGGCGCCAGCTCAAAAGGAGAAAAGGTGCGAAAAGTTTTTGTTTGCCAAAATTAGCTGTCGACCAGATTGATGTATCGTTTTCGGTGAAAAAAATGAGGCGAATCCCGATGGATCGCAGACGCTCTCTGATTCTGGGAACTGTAATCATTTACCTGTGTGTTATTTGTCTTGTTTTTAATTATCACAGATGGGTTGGTTATTAAAACGACAGTGATTAATACCTTGTTACGCCTTGGGAAATATTAGTAATATTGCGGATTGCATTCAGTGTTTTACTGCGAATGTCCGATGTAGCGCTTTTTGAAACACTGTCATCATTTCAAAGCCATTTATCCTGTCTTACTTTAATCCATTTCAGTAATTTTTCTACTGGAGCTATCTAAGATGACCTTTGTTCTTCTATACGGCTCTAGATTTAAATTTCGAATCTTTAGACAAATTACTTACAAACAATTTTATTAATTAAATATTTTAACATTTTTTTTTTGTTAAAATGTACATACGTTAATATTATCGTTATATCTCCGAAGTCAAACTACTTTCTAAACTGTTTTTACTCTGGAATAAATCACTGTTATGAACCAATGAGTAACACGTTAAAAAAAATGAAATAAATCACAAGACAGCATCGGATATTCCCATATATAATTGGAATAACCAGTAATTGAGTTGTATCCCAGTACGAGTAACCGCAGTACTTAAGCGTTGTTAAAAATGCGCAAACAAATGATTTAATATCATTTCAAATTGAAACATTGCGATTGTCGAGAATGAAAATCCTGCGCTTTCGACATAAAGAGAATTCATTAATATTTCGTTCTGTTAATGACTCTGATTGTCAAAGGGCTTTTTATGTTGATTTTCGCTATAATCCAACGTTTGCACACTCTCTGTGTCAGTGACAGTTCTATTTCTGAAAATGTTAAAGGCTTGACATTCAGTTATATTTAGGGGCATAGACAGCTGGTTCTGTTCCTAGAAATTGTAATACCTTTTGCCTGTACAGGTTTTGTTACAATCAAAAAAAAAAAAAATCGAAACTCAAAGTAAAACGTTCCTTTCTCAATGATCTGAATCTGATTTCAATTTAGATAAGATTTATTACTGTATTTTGTTCTTAGATTAGACTTTTATACTCATAAATCCATTACACACTCTCTTTCTATTTAATCATTATTATTGTATTTTACAATAAAGAGTTTTTACTAACTTTACTTACTTATCTCTTATCTAAATTAAGGAAAAAACAGGGAAACACCCATAAGTTTATATTATGTATCTTATGAATGTATATACTATTTTACTAAAGATTTGAAACCTAATAAAAAGTTTCAACGTATAATCCTAAAAAAGATCTTCATTTAATTTTTTTTCAAAGTCATTAAAAAAAGAGGCACAGCGTTCCGAACAACAGTAAGCAGTCCAAATTGTACTTAAGAGGCATAAGGAACAAAACTTTAAACATTACTGTGATGACCCAAAAAAAGTTGCTACTTTTTAATGTTCGTTGAGTTTTTTCCTACAGTTGTGTAACAGAGTGAGTAAAGCTCATTTATTTGAGTTTTGGCACTACTCTACCAAAAGTTATTACAAAAACAATATACTAGGATTTTAAGTTAGGATTTTGTATCTATAATAAGTCCAGCCTAGAGTCTAAAAAAACAGTAAACCTGCTTCAACATATTGTACCTAAATATATTTTTTACTTGCTTCATTTTTCACATAATTTGTATAACACAGAAATCATGAAAATTGTTAATACTGTTAACCCTGCTTCGCCGGTAAAATTCAATTATATCTCCTGAATTTGGATAAGTTAATGTTGTCGTTATTCATATTGTATCAGTGCATAGATTAATAATTGGTCTCCGCGGCGCTACGACTAGATACCGCGCTGTAAAGAAAAATCAGTTTCCAGAATGCGGCTACTTAATAGGAAAGTGTGTGTAAAACAATGTGCAAAGACGCACACTAGCGTCGATTATGGTGTTGCCAGCTACTTGACTGGTGCCCGACCAATGGAAAAATTATTAATTGCTGTGGTCTTGTTACGTATTATAAAAAGTAGCTCAGAAAAACCTTCATAATGAAATTAAAATAAAACTGGCCAAGTGTGAGTCGGCTCGCGTGGAGAGGGTTCTGTACTATTTTTTATTTTTCTCCATTAGGACCTCCTAAATAAATTTAAAATTATCTCATAGGTTTTCCTGTAATTCATGCATCGAAATTCTGGAATCAATAGTTTCAGAGATAAGGTAGGGGAAATGGTTAATTTTTGTCTACTTTATTTTATAATTCTAATATGGAATCCTAAAATTGCAAAAAACTTTCATTTGATTTATTATTACACAGTACAGTTAAACGTTACTTTAATTCTGAAAAATCAATACTACAGATTAGATTACATCGATAATCGAATATGTATCTATAGAGATATATAATCGATTATTAACCATTGATATGAACGATTACCTATGTTGATTAAATCGATATAATTTATATCGGACCCATTTCAATAATCGACTAATTGTTTGATATTGCAGTTAATAATCGATTATTTTCGATTAATTGTCAATAATCGATTAAATTTATTATATCAATACTTTCGATATCCTAGATTATTAAAAAACCCAAATTCAGTTAATCGATTATCCAGCAACAATACCCTACGGGGTACCAACTACCCAATACCATATTTAGAATGTTGGTGGGCGTAAAGTGGAAATGTAATCAAAATAGTGATAGGTTACTTGTCGCATCGCCTACTGATAGGTATGGTTCTTCGATTTTCGCCCACTCCCTCGATCGGCTTATATTGTCTGCGCGGGAAGAGAAGCAGCTAGTATATTCCATGTATTTATTTATCTCCCAGACCAGCATTAAAGAAATAGGATGTTAAGGACAGAGAAAATTGTCAGAAAAAGTCAAAATTAAAACATCCTTCTTTTGGGGTCGGGAGTTAAAAAACAAAATATCTAAATAATAAAAATCGAAACCTCGGGGAATTTGGGATTTTTTAATACACGGCAACATTAAGCACCGAGCGGTACTTCGCGCCATATTTTAGAGTTATATTATTTTCGTGAGTAATTTATGTCTATATTTCGAAATTATACAATACTTATTGATGGTATGTAATACCAGTATCTTTCTTATTTATTTTAGTATTATTCTTACACAGTTTTACTACGCAAACTGCACATTTAGCGTCTGCTTTTACATTAAATTTTAAATTTATCTAGACATCCAACTCGCTCATCAGTCGAGGCATGACTGAGGCGGGTATGCCGCAAGTATGCCGAATTCGGCATGGTTTTAGTTGCGAATTTTTCTAGTATGCCGGCGGTATCTAGACGAGCTCGCGAGACCAATTATTAATATAAGGTATCAGTGTTTGCTGATCCAAATAAAGTGAAAAAGAAATCCTTGTCTAAGAAAATAAGTATACCTATTTTACCATTCAAATTAACAATAAATATTAGGTATATTTAAACCTTGAGGTTTATCCATATGTTATGAATGCGTTTACATGTAAACTATAACTAACTTATTGTTACAGTAGGAGTACACGATTCCACCGAGAAAATATATATATAATGACTAAACTTCGACGGCCAGTCTTTCCTACACAGATATACGATATAGCACACTAATGTATCTTTAAATACTTCCACGAACCATTACCTAACCAAAGGTGTATTTTCGCGTATGTTGTTTCCCACGTTTATGAGAAAACTAAGAATGAACAGATTAGCAAAGTTTGCCGCGAATTTCTGCTAACGTAATGAGGTTTGGTTGTTTAAATTGAAGATTCCGATTGAGTTTCAGCAGTTTAATTCGGAGATTTCTAGGAAATGGATAGGTTTTGTCTAGGTCTCGTGATGAAATTGTAAATAAAAGTACTGTTTTAATAGATTGGTTTGTTTGTTCTCGATCATTCACTTTTGATTCTACTATTTTATAGAAAATAATTAACTGTGAGGAAAATAAAATAGAAAAGGATTACGCCAACGGGTCTCAATATTTTTTTATTAAAATCAATAACGACGTCACAAGCGGCTTACGTCCAGCAGTGGACTAACTGCTGCTGAAATGGTGATAAAGATAAAATAAGTCCAACAAGCTTATGTACGCGAATTAATACATAGGCGAATAATAATATTAATTATATTTTATAATCTCCTACAATATCTGTAGGCATCCTTGTAGGTGTTTATTTATTTATTTAACACTTCTTTGCACACAGTAAAATCAAAATTAAGTTTGTTACATAAAATGTGAACACAGTATGTATACAAAAGGCGGCCTTATCGCTCAAGCAATCTCTTCCAGGCAACCTTAGGGTAGTTTGAAAGAAGAAAGGAGAGATACGGATATGGTGCATATATATATGGTGTAGGTATATAGGCACTCCTACAATACAACACACGTTATCTGAAAAAGATTTACTGCTATACAATGATAGATATGTTAGATAGTGTTTACCTTTTACATGCTATATGCATACTATGCATGGCATAGCTTACACTTACAAAAAGCGTCCCAGACCTGATACGGCCACTATTTATTTTCGGCTCCACAATAAATATTTTTGCGATCGTAAACTTTGCCAATTCAATTACTGGCAGCACGAAAAACAGGCCACTGTAAAATAAACCTTTGAAGTTCGCTTGCGGAAAATGTGCCCGTATTGACATAGGTACCCGTTCTCGGCTGCGGCGGGAATCGCCCTGGGTGCTTTATCCTGCCAACAATGTGTGCATATCCACTGGCTGACACGACACGGCAACGACACGACATCAGTGGTGTAATATTTTGTAAGTGAACAAAACGTAAGGCATTACAACAAATAAAAACGTCTTTTAGAAAAAAATGCAACATTCTAATAATATGTTGCGGTAGCAAGAAAAAAAATATATATTGTTATTAGTATACATTGAACAACAGTGAAAAGAACTGTGATTAGAGTTTTTAAATTCGACACTCTTGTTGTAAATTTATGACAATCGAAATTAAAATCAAAGTGAGATGATTATTTTCATACAGGTTGTTTATTAGGAAACAAATAAGTTAGACGTGACCATGTCAAACTTTATTTATTTCACATTTTTGTCTTACTGGACATAATATTGTGATCACCAGTCTCGTACCGTTATCGTAACGTATCTTCTAGTGAAAATAGGTTCTCGCGGTGCACTTTCACAATATCAATGTAACCTTGTATCTCAAGGAATGTATGTCCCAAGGAAATATGTTTGTAATGTATTCATATATACATATTCTGAGGAAAAGCAAATAACTGGCTTTTGTTCCGACTTGCTTCCGTCAGAAATTGTGGCATTCTATCAATATCCAAACTTATTGAGAATGTACATATTTATTAAGATTGTATTGTATCACTAGCTGTTTCCTATAGCTCGCGTCAAAGAGTAGCCTATGTTTGACCCCGAGTTTTCAACTATATTTATACTAAATTTCGTCAAAATCCGATCTGTGGTTTAGCCGTGAAAGCGTAACAGACAGACATACTTTCACACTGATAATATTAGTATGGATATAAAAGCATGGATATTATTAAGCTATAATATAATGCTTCTTAATATTTAAATTATACTGAACGAGTATAGACATTGTATCGTCACAACATAGTTTGATGTTTGCAACTCAGGTCATGTTTGCTCGTTAAACTTATTTCCTTTTAAGGTATCTTTATTATTTATACTTGTAATATCTTCTTCCTACAGGAACAGTACTTCTTCTGGGGTGACTCCTTACTAAATGTAGGCGAAAGTTCGGGAAGATATGGCGTAAAATTTTCTCTGTGGTTCAGCAGTTAAGGCATTTGCCGATTCCCACGACATGGCTTAGTTGTTTCCGTTTTGGTTAGGACATTACAGACTTCATCTCTTTGACTTATAATACACAATAAATATAGTAAAGCGGTAATTTTAGAGGATGAAAGGTACCCTATGTCCTCATCTTTGTGTATGTGAAATTTCAGGAATACTAGTCTAGTAGACCAATGAAGTGCAAATACAGCGAAACTGAAAATTTAAAATCATTTTCGCTTTAAAATCAGTTAGGATAGTTTCATTTAGTTATCATAGAAAGGTATAAAGGAATTAAACATTTGGATTGTAATTTGGGATATAATATTTAACATGAGAATAAGATGCTTTCCCTAATCTCTTAGTAAAATCCACTACAATAACAACAAATATAATAGCCTAAACATTAGCATAGCATGATTTTGTTAATTTCGCACAAAGCGAACATTAGAGTTCCCAAACTGAATTTCCCCACAGCAAATGGACTGAATGTTTAGAAGCCGCAGCCAACCTTGTTGCCCAAAACTACAAATGGATATTGTGACATAGGTAAATGATTCAATTATATGGCTTTCAGTGTATATTAGTGTATTATAATAAAGCGGAGTTGATATAGGTAATGTATATTGATGCACCATCGATAGTCTTGAAGCCCAATTTTTGAAATGTATGACATATAAATCGAATGATAATCGTGCGATAACGAAAAGAAATCCTTCGATATCGAACGAAAATCATTCTATATTGAGCATAAATTATTCGACTCGCATAAATTTCCAAAAAAAAAAAACAATCTGTTTATATCCATCCTGTAGTTTTGGAGATAAATAAATAACCAGTTTCTCTTCAAACCATGACATTGGCAGAATGACTAAGATATTGGCGGAAGCCATAATTTAAAAGAAATTAGTTCAGTAACAATTACACATTATAATACATGTGTGTCTTCTCAATTTTTGTTCTACAAACCTCGTCAGCAAACTCAGTAGTCAGGTAGTGTCCTATCGCAGCTCACAACTTCACAAGAGAGCAGTATTGTGCTCTATTTGTTTATTTAGCTTCCGTCTGTCTACTACGCCTCTGTATTTGCCCTGAAAGTTTACACAAGTATCACTCGGAATGTTTGCTGTATTTTCTAACTAAAAATTCTGTTCAAAATGTGTACAATACACGTATATTTTATTTCGTAAATAAATGAACTGCCGAATACAAAATAGACACTACTACCGCCCGAATACTTTGTTATTTTTTTTATGTTAAATTGTGAGGTTTGAAGAATATAATTTTAAATACGTACAGTCTAGATAAAAATTATTGAACTAAATACCAAAATGTAAAGGGTTGGCTGATCATTTAACCCACGGAAGCAAGCCTACGGAAACCTACCTCTAGAAAATGGTTAACCGAAGCCTATGAACATCTTGAAAGTGTCACGAACGCGTTTTTCTAAAATAATCTTTACTTTTCGAATGCTCCTATTTTGAAGTTATCAGTATGCAATGATCGTTATTGAATTGAAAAATATATGAACATCTGCCTGAGATTAACCTTTTTAGGTACGCTTTATAACATCAGCTATAGAATAAGGATGCATAAATTAAAGTGGGCTTACGTGCCACTGATTTAACTAAGTTGGAGCAATTTTAATGATTAATGTCTTGGCTACAATGCAGGCAGGGTTAACTCTTCCAAACAAAGGAAGGGCGTATCTATCCATATATTATATGCAGACTTGACCCTTTCTATGACAAATGGTAAAATTGACACAAGTTTATCTTATTTTCACATTATGCTCTGAGTGTGTATGTGAAAGCTACTAAAATAAATGTATAATTTGTCGAGTAATCAAATTTGGCTGAAAATAATCCTAGTTTTATCCTCTTCCATATTTGGCATTACTGGAGTATATTATAATGACTAGCCACTTGAGAGACATTAATTTTGTGTTTACCTATTAAAAAAAAAATAAGTAAGTTAAAAATATAATCAGTTCGTAAATAACTGTTGATTCTAAAGAAATTAAGTCTTTTGTTAATCTATTACAACATACCGAGAACATAATATTACGATGTAAGTACGATTTTAATTACTTGTCTGTATAACGTAGTTAATATTTACTACTTAAGGTATGTGTGAGGAGAGAAGATAAATCCAGGTTTCAGCGAATAGCACAATATTTATTATTTCTACTTTACAAGTTTAGACACTTATATACGAAGAAATATAGATAGGGGTCGTGAGATCGAAGTAGGCACGAGATCCAGTCAAGCAGCCGCTATGAAATAGCCAGCCACTTAACTTCGAGATGACGAGATGATCCGAGCAGCCTTCTGGTGGACGCGCGCAGGCTTATATATGGCCCTCGGGGTGATGCGGCGCGGGGAAGCGGGGAAAGGCAGCCGTTGATGGAGGCACGACGTCACACACCCCCCCCGTTAGACCAGAATTTCCTTTAGCCGGGAAATTCGACTGCTCGCCATCAGTAGCTGGAGCTGGAGCAGACGGCTGGCCGGCGCTGGTAGGCAGCTGGTAGACGGCTGGCCGGAACCCTGAAATGGGAGAAGTCCAGTATAGTATATATACTAATAAGTGCATGTAGGTGGCTAACTAATAGGAGGATACGGTACGAGCCAGCGAACAGAATCGAGCCAAGCAGGTCAAAGTAATTTACAAAAAAGAAAAAAAAAAATCTTAAAAATATGAACTTGGTATTAATAAAGATTGATGTATTAATGTATAACTACATAAAAACAAAATAAGCGCAGACAGATGCCACCGGTGCGCGAGCAGTCTAGCAGAGAACAAAGGAATGTTATGCACCTACTTACATAACATAATCACAACACAAACAGGTTCTAGTACAATATTAATCGAACGCAAGAACTAGACTCAAGTACGGTCAACAGCACAACAATTCATACAAAATATAATGTGCGGCTGGTGTACGAAGTTTAACAAAAAAAAAAAAATTTTTTTTTTTGTATTTAAAAAATTGACTTATTTAGAATTATTGTTTATAGTTAATTAGTTTAATGTCTTTGATATGCCATTCGCCCAGCGGCTTACCCGACATATCTGAAAGTTTATATACTAAAGGAGATTTTTTTGCTACGATTTTACATTTAATAAATTTAGGTGCTAATTTTTTTGAAAAATATTTATCCTTATCACTTAAGTAGAATGTTCGCTTCCAAACAACATCACCAACATTAAATTCTGCCGGCTTACGGCGAAGATTATACGACTGACAATTACGTTGATGTGCAGACAAAAGAGCCGCCTGTACTTTATCGAAGATGTTAGATAAATGACCAAGCGATTCAGCATAACAGTCTATAGGCTCATGTACCATATTCTGATCAGACTCAACATATCGAGAACCGCACGTTATCAGTTCACGACCGTAAACAAGAAATGATGGCGTGAAACCGGTTACTTCGTTAACAGCACAATTCATTGCAAATTGTATTTGGGGTATTATTGAATCCCACACCCTGTGGTCATTATTAATAAATGTGGAAATAGCTGTAGTTATAGTTTTATTATATCGTTCTACGGTGTTAACATGGGGCGTATAAAATGGAGTGTAGTGTAAATTGGGAATTTTATATTTGGATATTAAGTTTTTAAATTGTGTACTAATAAATTGCTTACCGTTATCTAGTATGACAGTTGAAGGAATGCCATGTACTAAGAAAACATTTTCTTCGAGGATTTTTGTTATTACTTCGGCTGTGGCTCGTTTTATAGGGAATAGCAAACAATACTTAGAAAAACAACAACAGACCACAAAAATAAAATTATTTTGTTTTCTAGAAGGAGGTAATGGACCTATCAAATCGATACTTATAACCTGAAATGGTCTAGAACAAGACTTAGGTCCACCCATAAGACCCAGAGTTGAGTGATTCTGATGTTTATGAGCGATACATTCATCACACGAATTAACCGCGCTAACAACATCCGAATACATGCCTGGCCAATAATAGGTAAGAGATAGACGCTTAAAGGTCTTGAATATACCGAGGTGACCAGCAGTGGGCATTGAATGGTTTTGTTTTATTATCTGTGATCTTTGCTCGGCCGGGACAACTTCTTTCCATTGAAACTCTCTCGTTAGAGGATTAAGACTTTTTTTGAAACGATATAATTTGTTATTTATTATTTGATAGTCCACATAAGAAGTGGGAGATTTTGTACAGCCATTAAAAATATTCAAGTACCAAGGATCGTTAGTGGAAATAGCTGTTATATTAGAGTTTACGTTAAATGTAGTGGACATAATATTAGGAGAACGGGAAAGAAAATCTGGGACTAAGTTATCAGAACCACGACGATGCCTTATTTCGAAGTTATAAGCAGATAAACGAACACCCCATCTGGCCAGTCGGCCAGTAGGATTATTAAGAGTGAGAAACCACTTAAGCGCGGCGTGATCCGTATACACCACAAATTTTAGACCATTTTCTACGTAACAACGCCAGTGTTAGATAGCAGATAGAACGGCAAGCGCCTCGCGCTCAGTAGCACTATAGTTACGTTCTTGATCCGATAGGGATTTACTGTAGAAGGCTATGACTCTTTCCTCCCCATTTAATATCTGGCAAAGAACTGCCCCTATACCAAAGTCACTGCTATCAGCGTGTATTTCAAAAGGTTGGGTGTAATCTGGACAAGACAACACCGAAGAGGAAGCTAAGCAGTTCTTTAATTTAGAAAAGGCCAAATCCGCCTCCTGAGACCAAGAAAACGCTGGCGACTTTTTGCCGTTAGAAGTTAGTTTATTAAGGGGCGCCGCTAAGGAACTAAAGGTATAAACCTTCTATACCATGACGCCGCGCCAAGAAAACGACGAACCTCTTTTTTGTTAGACGGTACAGGGTAATTAGTAATTGAATCAACCTTATCGGGATCGGCGTGAAGGCCGTCTGAATCCACTATATAGCCCAAGTACTTAAGTTTATTTCTAAAGAAGTTACATTTATCAAGATTAATAGTTAAGTTTGCCTGCTTTAATTTATTTAATATTTTTGTTAAAAGTGAAATATGGCTGCTAAATGAAGTAGAAATGCAAATTATATCATCAACGAAACAAAAAACTTTATTTTCGAACTCTGGACCGTAAAATAAAATATCAGCTAAACGCTGCTGAGTCGCAGGTGCATTGGTTAAACCAAAGGGCATAGATTTGAACTGGAATGTACCACGAGAAGGAACATAAAAAGCAGTCTTGCAACGATCCTCTTCTTTAATTAACGTCTGCCAAAAACATTTTGAAATGTCCAAGCTAGATAGGTATTTAGCATCCCTTAAGTTATCCAAAATCTCAGAAATATATGGCAAATTATAGGCATCTTTTTTTGTTACTGAATTTAATTTGCGACTGTCCAAACAAAAACGCAATTCGCCATTTTTTTTTGGAGTAAGTATTATGGGATTAGACCAAGGACTTTCCGAAGGCTCAATTACATCTTCTCTAAGCATTTCATCGACATGTTCTATCAAAATACGCTGTTTCTCGGGGGACATCCTATAGTAACGCTGACGAATTGGAGGACTGTCACCCGTATCGATCGAATGAGTAATGAGCGAAGTACGACCAAGACCCCTTTTCTGATAAGAAATATCGGTAAATTGAGAAATTATGTTGTTAGCAACAGCCCTCTGATCCTCTGTCAGACTATCAAAAGAAACCAATTTACTAGCGGCGCTGGATTGTAATTCCGCGACACTAGTGTCAAGTTTACTCGGAGGCGAAACCGTTACTATGTGGTCCGGAAACAAACCGAAACCCTTCCAGAAGTCCATACCCAGGATCAAAGAATTTTTTATTCCGGGTACAATATGAGTAACCAGAGAAATAGATTTATTCTGGAATACAAAAGGAAGCAGCACTGAGCCGAGCGACGAATATTTATCGCCGCCAGCAGTGATAAATTCTAAAGGTTTCGAAGTATCGAGTTTTAAACCTTTTAAGAAGAGATCATGTGAATTATTACCAAGAATGGTTAAGCAAGAACCAGAATCGAGTAAACCAATAGTATTTTTACCGTTCAATGTGACAGGAATGTAAGGAGTATAATTGTTTTGACTGCCGATCAAGGAGAGTTTTTTTGTATTAAAAAAATTGGCAACATAATGTAGCCAATTATGCCACTCAGTTTTATTTGTTTTAGTTATATTAAACATAGATTTCCCTTGATCAGCATTTACGAGTTTTTTTGAAGTTTATTATTATTACATTTAGGACAATTAATGGACTTAACGCCCTTCGAACCACATTTAAAACAGATAAGATAACGAGGTTGCCGACAAGTACCTAAAGAATGCGAATCCGTACGACATCTCGGGCAATATTGTTTAGAATTATTACGATTCGAAGCATTTTCAACAGCACAAACTTGTTGATCCAACTCGACTTCGTTAATAGGCGATGGCTCGGTGTTATAATTTTTATAAAAATTTTGAGGGTATTTATTATTTTTATAAAAATTATATTTTTTATTGAAAGTTTTATTTGAAGTGCTGTAAGCCAAATCGGGAGCCAAAGTGTTGGAGGTAACCTTGGGTGGTTCAGAAAATTCTCGACTACGACTGTCATATTTTTCGAATTCCCTACAGACGCTAATCAAGGAAGAAATATCCACAACATCAGCTGTTAGAAGAGCATTCGTATAGCAAGGCCGAATGTTATTTAATAGAATTTCTAGTTTGGAAGACTCGTTCATAGGTACGTCTAAAAGAGAAAATAATCCTTGCATTTTAGCGATATATAAGGTTATGTTCTCCTTTTCCCCCTGTGTACGAAGCCTTATTTCCGATGTGAGTTTATAGTCATAATTATGCGGACTAAAATCACGTTTAAGTAAACGACAAAGATCGAACCAAGATTCAACACTATCTTTAATAGCACGGTACCAATGCAATGCATCATGTGAAAATATTTCGAAAGCGAAAGAAAGTATTTTAGTTTCAGGTATATTCCTACTCGACATAAATTCATTTACTCTCTGAATGAATGAACGCACACAAGTTTTACCATTGAATTTAAATTTACTTAATTCCGCAAACAATTTACGATCGCAAAGAAATGAATCAGAAGAAGGTTCGGGAATGTTCTGTGACTCGACTCCGTCCGACGACACCGGTTTAGACAATAGTGATAGGGTTTTATGATTTGCGTGAAAGTCATTCCATACTAGGTTAAGTTAACATCAATACGAGATAGCCTATAAAAAACGTGGTTAAGAATAGAATTAGTTCTAGAAAATAGATTTTTCTCGAATTTAGACTGTAACACTTTGACGTTATTGGAAACACGGAGCAGGGAGTTACTAACCGCGGCTATGTCCTCATCAGGAGAAAAGACGGACGTTAAGATATCCTCAGAAGGAGAATCGGACGAAAGTTTTAAAATCTGTTTACGTAATTCATCCACCGTTGTGGTTTTAGAAATATTGCCGTTACGTATTTGGATTTCATACTCAAGTTCAGCCTTATTTAATAAGGAAAATTTAATGGTATACGGCATTATAACCAACCAAACGGCGCAGGAATAATCACCCACACGAGAAAAAAAAAAAAAAAAAAATGCAGAAATTAAAGAGTACACACAGAAAATACACAGTAAATTAGGGCTTACACTTACCAGACCTCGTGCCTAGCCTTTTTTTTTGATGGGCGCCAGTATAACGTAGTTAATATTTACTACTTAAGGTATGTGTGAGGAGAGAAGATAAATCCAGGTTTCAGCGAATAGCACAATATTTATTATTTCTACTTTACAAGTTTAGACACTTATATACGAAGAAATATAGATAGGGGTCGTGAGATCGAAGTAGGCACGAGATCCAGTCAAGCAGCCGCTATGAAATAGCCAGCCACTTAACTTCGAGATGACGAGATGATCCGAGCAGCCTTCTGGTGGACGCGCGCAGGCTTATATATGGCCCTCGGGGTGATGCGGCGCGGGGAAGCGGGGAAAGGCAGCCGTTGATGGAGGCACGACGTCACATCTGCTTTAACAATTTAATATTTTTTGAATATAAAATGAAATATTAAAGTTATAAAAATAAATGCAACAATAGGTGACTTTTCCGATAACGCAATAAGTTAATCAAAACAACATGCTACTCTATCCAGCTATTTCTTCCGATCGACTGAAGCTTTTTCCTGGGGGATCAAAGTTCACGCGCCATAGAGCAATCCAATCGTTTCAGATAACCAAAACCACTGAAACAATTCAAGTATATGAACTTGATATAAGAGGCCATGAAAATTATATCTACACTTCTATACGAGTATAATATTTTAACTTGTAACGTAAAGTGAGAGCGGTATGTGAGTTTTGTTTGATGCATGTGTGTTTTATAACTTCGGAACCACGCCTGTTCTAAAATTTCTTTAATTTATTTTTGTTGGACAATTCTTACTCGTGTTATCCACGGAAAGCAGCTAGTATTTTATATATGCTCTTGTCTCAGTTAGGTATTGAAGTACGTACGTAGGAATATTAATCATTTTTATTAAAATTAATACAAACAAAACAAATCGCTTTCAGCCGCAATTAGTCCACTGCTGGACTGGACTTAGGCCTCCCCCAAATCGAGGGGTTGTTGCCATACTCGCCACGCTTGGCAGGCGGGTTGGAGAGCGCAGTTTCATCTTTAACTTTAGGCAGATTTGTAAAAAATCATTTGCACATAATGAATACATTTATTTTAATACTAAAATGATATTGTATCATCTTTTTAAAAACATTACTAATAGAGAAACCACGCAACGATTAGATTTTTGGTATAAGTCTCATACAGAAGCGATTGAAGTAAAATAATTTACTTCAGTAGCGGTATAAAATATTATTATTTTACTTTTCCAGCCACTGAAACTTTTAATTGTTTTTATATATCATTAGAATTCATCCCACCGATTCATTCAACCGAGTCAGTCGAGTACTAGTCACTAGAGTTATAATTTTAATTATTTTAGCAATAAGTGTATTTTTCAACCTTTCAATAATTTCACTCAACTAAATTCTGAATATATATTGTAGGTACATTCACAGGAATATAATTATTTTCTCTTTTTAGAACGATTTCAATCATAGACCATACAGGTAAGGCGGCATTGGTGATTAGAATTGTGCGACTGCCTTACGTTTTAATAAAGTTTACGCCACTTGTAAACACCCCCCAAAAAATCTACCAAAAATACTTACAAAACAAGCATTTTCCTCATACCTTGTTACCCACTAAAACCTTTCTTTGCAAGATTCGGGTCACGAGTTCCAGAGATATTCCGTGTCCAATAGATGGCTGCTCATCCGGGATCAATCGGCGATGGCTGCCTTAATGGAGATTTTACACGTGATTTCCGGCTCGCCGAAAATTCTGGAACCTGTTTACCGCAGCCGATAAATTACGAAAATTGGGCTTATCGTGACATTGCTTGTGAGGTTGAATATTTGTGGCCAGTGGCATAGATAAGTATTATTTGCGTCATCAATATGTCAATAATGAACTCGTTCTTTTGTTATTCGGATAATATTCTTACCAAGTTAATTGTTCTTTCACTTTTCAACTAATTGAACACCAAAATTTGGGTCGTTCGTAGAAGAAAACTTTTTACCAACATTATTAGACAAACAATTTATTAGGAGAACAAAATGAACAAAGGAAGTGTCAAACAGTAAAATGGGCAACCCATTGAGAACGGAACTTTGTCTCTGTTTCGAGTTCGATAGTCTTTGGGACAACCAGGTTTCAAATAGCTTGAAAAAATCTGTAATTTAGTCAATAATTTAAATTAAATAAATATATGGACAAATCGTACCGATAGAAAAAGAGATTTGATTTGGTTCCAGTTCAACAACCCGAAAGTATCTACCTAAGATATAACTTTATTACTTTCAAATGATTAAAATCTGTCTCCCATTAAATCTCAACTAAATTTGAATGAAATTATTACAATAATTTCGTAAAATAGAACAAGAACTGTCAAAAGTAAAGCCGCGTCCATCTTAATTTGGCAGTCTTGCGCAACAAAATGGCAACCAGACGAACTTAACAGAATTTATTTCCTAACTCCGACGTGGCATTAACGCTTGTTTTTTCATTCCACAGAACCGTGACGGATGCCCGCGGCAATTAGTGTCCGGAAATTACACAAGAAAACAGCGAGCCATCCATCACCTGCCCAGAAAAAAGCCCAGAAATCTGGCCCGGGCATAGCACAAAACCTTCATTGTAGCATGACGCAGCTGAATTTACTCATAACGAGACACGAAGACGGGCCTAAACAGTAAAATGCTCAAAAATTTTAGAGGTTTTCGACCCAAACTAAGCGTAAGTATGGATTCGTAACTATTATCAAAAAAATAAACAGGTTTTACTTCGTCTTTTATTCTTTAAATACCTAACTCTATATGTACTAAGTAATTAATTATCTATATCTGTTAATTCCTCACTTTATGTGTACTAAGTCATTATCTGTCTATGTCTATACATTCCTAACTCTACATTTTATAAGAATGATCTATAGATTGTAATAATCCAATAGGCGGTATATTAAAGGATAACATCTCGACCAAGTTATGAAAATATTTGATTGGCTTTCGGGTCGCGAGCAAAAGGGACTTTTTATTACTCTTATTGGATTGTCATCGAGCTTTAAGGACCATTCACATTGACGCGAATCCCGCTCGCCTGGCAGAAATAAGAATCGGCAGAAGTGCCGTAGCATGTGCCAAAGTTAACTGGCCCGCTCATGACACTTCTTTATATTCTTATTTCTGTGGGCGTCCCGCCAGGCGAGCAGGATTCGCGTCAGTGTGAACGGTCCTTAAACGGTCCTTTATGGTATACATTTTGAGGATAAGATCCTTTTATATCCTGTTGGAGTGTATTTATTATGGACTTATTTTTGGAGTGATTAAGAAATTATGAATATTTTAAAAACTTTTTCAACATTCAAATTTACGCCAATTTAGTTGTTAATATCAGTGATAGTTATATTATTTTATACAAATAATTCTAATTTTGTAATTCTAGGATAGACTCGTAAAGAACCTTCAAATAAGAATCCAACTCCAAAATAAAATAAAAATGTATGAAAAGTTTTCTACCATAGTTGATACATATTCCCGTTATTTTTGGTTGGATGCTAACTCGCGGGAAAAACCTAGTCCTAACTGGTTCTAACTTTTATTTACAGAACAGTAAATAAATTATTATAAGTAAGTACTTAAATTTAGAAGTGACAATGTAAACATTTGACATATTATTTTATTAAAAAAAAAACACCTACTTAAAACTTAAAACAATACATCAAACTTACCTTTTAGAATAGACGTGTAGTCAACTGAATTAGGTTAGCAAGGATTTTGACAAAAGAAATGAAAATAAGGAAAATTTATACCTTGTTTAAAAGCTTTACCGGTCGCTTCATCCATTTGAAGAATGCTTAATCTTTTTCATAAGACGAGTAAAAAAATTGAAATCTAAGCGGAGGAATTGGAGAAAGATAAAAGAAAAGCATTTTCATATAAATTGCCGGTAAAGTTTGAATTGAGTTTTGTTCACGCAAGTAATTGTGTTTTTCAGTTTGAATTATTCATATGATATAATTATTTGTATCAAACATTCTGTATGTTATTTGAAAGGATGACAAAATTTTGTGTCTTCTCTTTATGTTAAAAAAGTATCCAGGCACTCACTTACTTGATTTTTTGTTATCACAGCTTGATGAACTTGACCGAAGTCTGAAATTAACACAAATGTAGAAAATTCGTTGGTATATCCATTTTTTTTTTCATCTACCGTATAAGCAAATAAATCTAAAATGCAAATGTCGTCATTTCTAGATTTTGAGTTTTAAAAAAAACTGATTTTTATTAAGGAAGTTAAATTATTATTCTACATACACAGACATTATTTAAAATTAGATTGTTTAACGACAAAACGACAATGATTTTTCTTTATAATTCCGATATTATGAAATATATTTTTTTCTTATAACAAAATATATTCATTCTTCTTTCAAGTTGATCGCCTACTTTTGTATGTAAATGGTCTCGCATCATCAGAGGAAATATTTGAAGGCGGCTGAATACTGAACAGACAGACTGCTTGAGGACTCGTTCAGAAGAACTTACATTTGCATTTAGCATAGAATTGAGAATCAGGAAATATCTACTAGGAATCTCTTTGAGTTTAAATGTGATTATTCATTTTACACACACTGTTGAAGTCATTTTTACCCTCATAATTAATAACAAATAAGACTAATCGCTCTTAATTGTAAGTAGTTAATTTAATTAAGACAACATGGAAATGTTCTCTTTTTTGTTTCGAAGCGGACTTTGGACTCCGAAGCAGTCTCAGGCTGTAACTACGAAATCTCTGAAATGAATAGTACTCTTTCTTGTCTCATAGTAATCAAAGCGATTAGTCTTCATTGTTATTATTTATCTTTCATGACGTAGGTACACACTTTTAAGGTATGATTTGAATTATCACTGCGACCGACCGCCTGCCTGATAGTTCTTTGGTAGTGCTGTTGGTGGAATCTGCATATTTTTTGAATAGCCAAAAACAATTAAGCGTGTCGTTACCTAAATTAAAATCCGAGAGTTCTTAATAAAATAAATTAAAAATGCAATATTATAACAAGTGTTTAGCAATTAGTTTTGTGACATACAAAAAAAATCATATAGTAAAGAAAATCTACAACCATATCAATTAATTTGTTCCAAACATAAAATGGATAAATTTACCTGAATGTACACAAAAAGTGTACAATCTAAAATAAGGTTGAATTAGTATAATTTTTTTATATAGCCCAATATACCATTAAAAATAGCAATGAGTGTGAAGTTGAATAAAGGACAAATTTTATGCGTATCAGGAATTTCTCAGTCCAAAGTTTCATGTAAACATGGGTTGTAGAGTTTCAGCAGTCAGGTTTAAAATATGAATATAAATTGAGAAAGTTTAGGGATGCTCAAATCCACAAGGAACTTTAAAATTATTAACACGACCACGTTACAGATTTCGGGGTGATTATTCTGTTTTGTTATCTACATAATCGGTTATGGGGTTATATGGAGTATTTAGTCTTGATATTTTTAGTACAATTTTTTGCAATAGAATTATTTTTTTGCCCTTCATCTGCGTAGAAACTATATTTGGTTCTTAACAATGGAATTTTTACTGTTATCTAGTTTGACGCAGGCGAAGGGTCAGCCGAGTCATACAACTAATATTAATTGTGTATGTACTGAATGCTCTTACTTTAAAAATGACTATCAGAGTGCACAAATAGTCTGAAAGACAGCTCACCAAAGAGAACATAAATATGGTGATGAAACATATTATATATTTAATTTCAAAACTTAGAAAAACCATTACTTTATTGCTTCCATAATGTTTATCTTTTTTATATTATTTGCTTGACTGTGCATAAAAGTAAATAAGGCCCAGATAATGGACCCAGAAGTGAGCTAACATTGTAAAATGCCTTTAAAATATGAAAAGACAATCGGAATTCGAAATTTGAAATTGTCCAAAGACGTAAGAATAAAACCAGAAATTCCATCACCAACAATTTATGTCCTTCTGCTATCTGTCGCCTAGTGTTTTACGGCAAAACATAAATCTTACGAATTTTACATTCCCCTATCGCACTGTCAGAATAGAACTAGCATTTTTAAGAAAAGTCTGATCACGTGTATGGACGGGCACAAGCGGGATGGTGACTGGAATTTATTTGAGGCTCCAATCAGTCCTTACATAGTGGAGACAAAGCGTTTTCTTCAATCCTTTCGAGTTTCATCAGCGTTTTCTTGAGTCAATAAAGTTTATATATTTTAGCATTTACGAGTATCATTTAAAGATAATGAAGAGTCTCTTTATTAAAACGTAAGATATTTTTCAGTGGAACTACTAGACTCATTAGCAATTCGAAATTAGATTGTTGTGAAATAATTGATTAGAACCCGCAGGATAAAAACTAAACTAGATAGTGATAAAGTGTTTTTATATTATAAGTAGCATTAACTACGTAATGTATTGTAGTATCTTTGATATAAAAATAGAAGTTTCAGATAGCAAAATATCAACAAAAAGATTTAAGTGAAACTTTATAACGTACGTACGTAAAATTAGACTAACGATCTTGTTAACTAACCAAACTGTCAGGTTAAGGGTTTATGTATCAATTACCTTATTTATATTGTTGGAAAAATTTAAAAATTAAGATCTTACATAATTAAATTTAAGGAAAGTTAGTTCGATAATTTAAAGAGAACATTATATTCATCATTTATTCTTAAATAGTCTTTTGATTGTATAGACATAAACTACATAAGAAATTATTTCACCTGAAAATGTAATTAATACACTGAATACACACATAAAAATACAAATCTTGGGAAAAATATTTCCCAAGATTTGTAATGTTACTTTGATGAAAATGTCATCCGTCTATCACTGAGTCCATTAAGATATTGAATCTCATTCTCTCGGAGCCGCAAAAAAGCGATTCCGGAGAAGCATTTATTATTACAAAGGTTATTATATTAAAGAAACAATAGTCATCTATCATGGGGTTTTTATAACTGGGTCAGTATCCGAAAAAATATTTCACGTAAAGATTCATATATCATTTTTGACGGCCAATTTTCTCGACCTAATGTAATTTTTTGCGTTTAGTTTGTTTTACCGGAGTTTTCGTAAATAGATTATTGTTCGGAGTTTGTTCACCTACTGGGAATGCAATAATAACAGTGTTTCGTTTACCTTGCCAAAAAGTAATTTAACTGATACTTTCTTTTAAAAAATACTTTTACGCTGTACTTTTTCGGCCTAAATCAATTTTCATGAAAATTTATAAATATAGCGACAGTTTCAATGTATAGGTAGTCCCAAAACTAATCTAAACCATCATTATAAAATCGAAAGCGAGTATTTGTAACATTACATTCACGTTTCATTTACTGAACCAAACTGCTTAAAATTTCGCATCCTCAAAAGTGTTTTATAAGTACTGAGAATGACATTAGGTATTTTGTAAAGTTTAATTTACTTATCGTTGTAATAAAACAGAAAGAAGATGGAAATGTAGTCTTTTCAAAATGCTAACCTTTGAGTTTTGACATAAAACGCGAATAAAAAGTCTAAAGAGAGAAAATAATTTAATAAAACTATATGTTTGAACATTCTTGATCACAAAATACTCATATTGTGGAAGAAAACCTTCGTAAACTTAAAAATAATATAGTAGAGTTTTTATCTATTTCGGAAGTGCTTTGCAATATTGATGTGTAGGTATGTTCTCTCTTTTAGCATGACTTTACTACTATGTCGCTTCTTCTTGTTTTTTTTTCATTTTCCTTATCGAATTTTTTATTTACTATTGGGGTTATCGAACATAGGTATCGAAGGCATAAATTTCGACGAATATTCTTGAGCGTAATCAGTGATGTCTTAATTACTTTTATTTATATCTATCTGCAATCTCTCTAATTTGATTTCAAGTCATGCTAACAAAGGTCGATGCGGGTCGCTTCTAATAAAATTAAGGCTTTTGTTTGCCATGGAAACATCGTTAAGGAAGCAATATCGATACTATACGCGCTTTTAATGTCTCAAATATACAGCGTTATCGGCAAACGATAAATTCATTATAGAAAATTAGACTTTGCTAGCGTAATTTCATTAAGTGCTTTTTGCAATATGGTGGATTAGGGTAGAGTCTTGAAGACGATTAAGTATTTTTTTTTATGTAATGTAGAGTTTTCTATTTGACCGTTTATCTATCTATTACACTAAGTTGTTATGTATGGAATCGTATGAGAAATGCCTGGGGTTACCACCACCTCTAATAGCAGGGCAGAAACGAGTGAGTTAGCGAGATGGCGCAATATAAGATTTAACGCGACATCTCGCTTCTGCCCTGATTTAAGAGATAATGATAAGTCTTCTGTGCACGTCAACACCCTTTGGGAATGCTATGCTCCCCGATAGAAGGTAGATTCTAAGAAAGCACTTTCATAATTTATTTATTATTTGCTTACATTATTATTTCAAGGACGTACGTCAACCAGACGTCCATCCGAAAATAAACCGTGAAAGAGCGAGATAATGATGATCTTAATATCAATATCAGATTTGATAAGGAATACAGAAACTGCAACGTAGAGCTAAGTCAGACGATCGAAGATCCAATATCATCAGAACTATCTTCGATCACGGTATTAAGGTTACGTGTAGGGGTTAGGACGTACTATGAATATCATATTTTTTAAGCAAACGAGCGAAAACTTTGCTTATTTTTTCAGTGAAGTCTTAATCATTTTTTTATAATAGAAGCAAATAGAAATTTAATTAAACAAAAAGTTTGTAATTGAAATGATGATTGATACTCGGCGAGATGAATAAAAATAGTTTTTAGCAGAGTACGGCAAATCCAAAAAGGGTTATAGGTTTAGTAGTCTATGTATGTAGGTTTGTATTACGATGTTCTACTTTAGCGCCTTTATCTAAGCCGATTTCATTAAATGAGTTATCAATTGTTTCGTGAATTTAATCGGCGTGAGAAGAGATACATTTTTATTGCAATATTTTTTTATTTGAAAGTTAGATACGCCATTTTTATTGTCAACTATCGTCTGGAGTTCAAAACAGGAGGAAATTGTGATTTTGATTAATAATTTCTAAATAATTAATACTAATTATTGATATGATTAATCTCAAAGGAAAAAATTTGACATGTTTATCAATAGTTGGTTGATAATCAGTGGTTTGGTAATTATTGCTCAGTAATGTCTTCCAGTCAACCCTTACGTTTTGCAACTAATAACCTTGCTAAAAATTAACAAAAAATTCAGACGACTACCTATGTGTACAGATTTTAGGCAATCATAATGGTTATTATGTCCACGTGCGCGAAAACGATTCCAGTAATAGGATTATAGGTTTTATTACTAGCAGCTGAAATATCGTTAGGAAGGCAATTTTGCCGGCAGATATTGGCTATTAGCGTACGTGGTAATGCTCTTCGATATTCATGACGTAACGATGTAGCTTAAGCTCATTTGGTAAGTTCGGTAAAACTTCTTTTCGATTTATGACTTGTCACTAACTTCTGCGTGCACTTGAGAATCAACTTGACTCGGATATTTTCATTTTTAAGAAAAAGATTTGATTTAGGAACTTTAGTAAACTGATAATTTTGTTGCACTGCCTTTTGCGCATGTAACCCTGTCCTGTACCATATTATTTTAGTACAATCGAAGGTTTTATTGTATTGTGTGTTAAAAGGCTAGGTGATTTCTATTTTCATCATAGCGAAAGGCATATTTATTTATATCGAGTGATTGGGTATATTGGTCTATCGTCCTAGCAAACCCTATTTTTTGAAACTGCGTTACAGCTCTAATGACTTCTTGATGGCAACCGGAACCAACGACTTAACTTGCCTTCCGAAGCACAGAATCCACTAATCAAGACACTAATCAAAGTATGCTTCCCACAAGAATTAAACTCATGACCCCTGGGTCAGAAAGCCAACGCCTTAATCACTGAACTACAAAGCAGCAAATGTGAAATAAAATTCGAGCAGAGGATTTTTATGCTTTCTATTTATATGCTACCATGTTTTTAATAAAACATAATATAAAAAAGAACGTAGGTGTACCTATTGACGAGAAAATAAATGTATGCACTTATGCAAATCAATATATGTTATCAGAAGCCGTACAAAAATTCTTTGCCAAAATTAAAGGAAAATGGATTACAATTAGTGTGAATTTTGTGACCTTTATTGATTACCGCAAAGGAGGTCGGGCCTCGATCTTATTAACTTCTTAATTAAGGGCCCGGAGCGTGACTTGGGTAATAATTTTTCAGTAGGCACGAGCTTAAAAATTAGCAGCCTTATCGATGATCCGTTTAATTTCAGGATTATTCTTCTGGGAATCACAGACTCCTGAAGAATGAATGGGATGAATTGCAATGATTTCTCGCGAGAATCTTAATAGACACAAGAAGATAAATTGAGTAAACAATACAAATACGTACAATACAAAATATATTATGTATTGTATTGTATTGTACAGTAACAAATAATTTAACATTTACAAAGACTTCAATATAATATGAGCAAAGGCGCACTTATTGCTAGGCAATCCTTTCCAGTCAACCCTTACGAGGTGAAAGAGAAACAGTTAAGTTAGGGTGGGTACAGCAACAGATATAGTTGAAAATTATAAACATACACAAATATTGCACATAAAATAAACATACTTAAATAACTAACATACTGTACACATACATTACATTCATACGTACTGTATGAATATATAAGCGAAAATAACAGCAGTATCAAGTCAAAGTGAGAGGTAGTATTCTTTCAAGCGACTCTTGATACGTACTCGTATACTGTTAAATCCTCTCTGAAATCCTTCTAATGAAATCCTCTATGAAAGTTCAAAACAATTTGATAACTTAATGAATGCTAGAACTTTTTGTATTTTCAGGCTAAAAATGGGCAAAACCCTGTTTGAACTTATATGGAAACCCTAATAATAGAGGGGCATTGTTTTATTCATTCATAAGCGAATGGACGGGCAACAAAAACTGGGTTCGCTTCCACTCTGGGTTGACGTTGTTTTTGCTGATCCAAATGTCGCGATGACGATTATAAATGATTCAGTGATCCTCAGTTGACCCACTTCACACGCCCTGTCTCTGGAAATCCTAACAAACCCGTGAAACCTAAAGAACTTTATTGATAATATGGTGACATTCGTATCTTTGTATTAAATCTAAGAGTAGAATGTCGAAATATCGTATAACGACAGTAGTTGTGCCATTAGGAACATTTATCTAGCACATTTAGATAGCACAACTAGTTGTGCATAGCAGTTGGTAGCAAGTGTTTACTTAGCTATGAAAACCATTAGTATATTTTTTCTAAATTTACAAAAAAATATTATTAAATACTTTTTTATTATTTAAATATACATGTTGTCTAAATTTTCGGGGAACTAGCGTCTTTTACATTAGAAAATTTTTATAAGTACTAGTAAACTAGTAGGTGCATTAGGTAATTCATGTATCACAATAAATTAAATAGTTTAATATCAAATTGGGTAAAAAGAAGAATCGATTAAATATATCATTGATATTTTTTGCAAAATATAAGTATGACTGCGCAAAAATACTCATGTTCAGTCATGTACGACTGAATAAAAAATCGCACAGATGCGGCAATAAAAAGCAATTCAGAATTGCGAATCGAGCGGTTGCCACGGTCCAGCAAGCCAATTAGTAAGGTGTGTCGGTTCAGTTCTGTCCCTTTAGGTATTTTAATTCGTCCACCCGATGGCTTTAGAACGTAAATACAGAACTATACCGAAAGTTAAAAGTATTCGACTGTCGTTGCTTTATCACGTGTCTATCATCATCGTCAGATTTCCATAACCCACTGCTGGGTATAACCCCTCCTCTGTTTACGCCAACCATCTCTGTCCTGAGCCATCGCAATCCAGTTGTTGCCAGCTTCCTCATATCGTCGACCCACCTGGCAGCTGGATGTCGAGTACTTCGTCTTCCGTTTCTTGGATACCACTCCGTTATAGTCTTGCTCCACCTACCATTGTTCCTTCTAGCCAAGTGTCCTGCCCATTTCCCAGTTTAAAGTTGCAACCCTAGAGAGTATGTCTAATGTGTATCTTAATAGCTTAAGCAGTACCGTTCAATCGTATCTTTGTCGCTCGTCAAACTACTGCCGGATAACAGCGCTCAGCTACTATTGAATTGTGTGTGCAAGCTAAAGGTGGCTGGCATGCCGGGACTAACAGTTTTGGGTGGGCGCTGGCCGGCAGTAGCTTTTTCATGCAAACGTGTTATACTATATTGTGTTCTAATATAACAATAATATATTATAACGTGTTATACTACCTTTTGATATACGCCAAGTATGGGTTGGTATAGTTTTAGCCATTGTGCTGTTGGTTCGCTAGGCTCTGCGTTACCGAGCACTAGCTATCAAGGCGCGCCGGACGTCGACTGTCGTCACTCGGGGAGGCTCTCTACGCGCACCCAAAAAGCCTACTTAATAAAGCCTACTTTATATATCATCATATTTCTTGGTAGTAGCGAGGAGGTAATGTAGTTTAATTATACCTATCAAAGATGACTTACTGTTCATTAGGACCGATTGTGTATGGGTATTTTTTTTTATCGAATTTCGTAACGCAAGAGGTTTTAAAAGTTGCGTCTGATTGCGTACATCCCGAAAAACCTATCAGTTTAAAAAAATCATTGATCTCTACCGGCAATCAATAGTTTCAGTTTTGACCAAATACATTAAAACACATACAAATTAAATTATTTCTACGTGTTTTAATGCCCTATTTAAACGTTTATCATTCTCTTACATTTAAATTTAAACATATTCAAAAGAAATAATAATAAATTCGATGAAGTTTTCATAAAATAATAAAAAAAAATTTTTTTTTTAACTTTTCTACATTTTCACACTCTTTATGTCACAATTTTTATGTATTTTTTATCAGTCTATAGCCCCATAACACGTTTACATGCCTAAGTTCATTCATTCATTGTTTCAGATACGAGTTTCACCGAGGTTTCTACGAGATCAATGAAAACGATAATCGTATTGAATAATTACTTAGATGATTTTTTTGGCATGTCCTTTGACTCTTTGTTATACATACATACATACCATCACGCCTTTTTCCCATAAGGGTAGGCAGAGACTACGGATTTCCATTTGCACATCCTTACAGACTTCCCTCGCTCTTGACTTGACGCTTTCTTATTAAATTTTATAAGGATTGTCAGAAATTATATACTACATTTTGCAATTATAAATGGTTATAATAGTTAGTGAGACCTAAGTGGCTTGTCTTTGTGGGGTTGGAAATCCATGATAAAGTGGTACCGAGTATTCGCGCTCAGCGAGTAGTTGTACAAATTTTAATCATAGAACCTTGCTGTCAGCAAGTAAACTTGTACTTTAATTTTTAAGTCTAAGAATGAAGTTTGCAAAGGAAATCACCTTATTTATGTTTACTGCCTATTTTCTTTGATGGTGATTCCAATTCGGGCGACGCAACTGACTCGCAAAGCTCAAAGATATATTTTTTGATATTTACTTATATTTTCGATCACAACAAATTATGGCGTATTTCCAATTACTACTGATAAACAGTCCACTTTATCGTTTTTTTTTCATATGTAGCAAATTTTTTATTAATCGAGCCAGAAAACTAATGAAAACCATTGTTTATTTTATTTTATTTTCCCCTTTGTTGTGTTAAGGACAGATTCTGATTAAGGCAACCATCTAGTTTTGCAAAATTGTTACTGCAGCAGCTTATTAGCGTAAAACAGGATAAAAATTCTTAAGATGTAGAATCACACCACATCACTTTTCTGCATTTATTGAAGTGTGTCACAACCAACACATTCCATACATTAGGTCGCCGCGTGAAACTAATAAAAACCATTTTTGTTTAGAAATCTTTACGTGTCATATAGAGTTGCAAATACAATAATAAAATATACATTTTTGTATTGGTATAAAACAATGAAATTGACAAAAATATATGAAATAACCATAAACCAAAAATAAAACTGAATTATATGAAAATGTAGGTTTTTATCAAAACTTATATCGCAAGTAGAGTGCTAAAAGTAGTAAGGATTTTTTTTTTTAAATTAATTTATCTATGTCGCATTACGCAACTTTTGAGGGGACTTATAAAACAAAATTCAATTTTTTTTTAAATCGGACCACCCTTCTGTTCATATGTTGTCCTGTGATTTTAGTGTTGTTTCGTAGTAACATTTTGGACCCCTGCAGTAATTACACAGCACGGGGGCTTTGCGTCCAGGCGTCTGTCCCCGTAATTGCAACCTGCATGAATTTTCGACAATTCCTCTTCCCAATCAGTTATGGTAATAAAGTGTATCAATACTCGTACAGATTTCTGTAATCAGGTAATGTGTAATGCAACTAGTATTATAGTTGGCGCTTTTCTCGGCCAACGAATAAGTTCTGCAATTTATCGACGAAATGGTGCCAGCATCTTCGGCACAATGCCACTAGAACAATTTTTTAATTAAGATGTATAATACTTAATACAATAAAAAATAAATAATATTAAAAATTATTATTGTAAGTATTTAATCATTAGAATTTTTAATCAAAATTTTTATACGTGTCGTTTTGTGTCGATAAATTAATTTAATGTGAATTTTCATATAAATATCCAGTTCAATGGACATTCAATAACTTCCAATGCAAAATTATTCAAACATTTTAAAAAGTGAATTTTTAAGAGTGTAAAGCACTGACTCTGTGATCAATAGATAGGACTCACAGCTTTGAAACAACAAACTAAGATGTAACAGGGAAAGCGCTACGATGAAAAATAGAAGAAAATAACTATGACTAAAGAAATATGTGGTTTATATATATAGGGAGAATATCGGGTCGTTGCAGGGCTTTATATAACCTGTCAGCATACTCATGCAAACATTCATTTTGATCCCTCGGGATCTTCCACATAACATTGGTAAAGTTATCACACGATTCGTTGGGTTCTCGCTAATGAAATTAACCCCCATTTTCCGGGAACGAAACGTTGGTAATGAGATGTTTCTGCTGTAAATACACGCGTGTTAGGGAATGACTGACCTGGTTATTACGTGATAAAAGGAAAGGAATAATGTTGGCTTTATAAAACTACTTGTGAGTTATGAAGATACGTAGTAGAGTCATTTAGCAAATCTGGTAAGATCAACATGGCAGCCTTTTCGTGTAGGTATGTATAAATATTTTCGACCGATATCCAAAATTAAAAAAAAAAGTTATTCTCAATTACTGCCATATATATTTTTAACTGCTTTTTGCCGCATAACTCCGTTATGTCTGGCACATAATAATTATCAGGCTTAAATAGCTACTTATGTAGCTACGTTAAGCACACCTCGCCCTTTCTCCGAGTTGCCATTTTGACGTTTTTTTATTTATTTATTTAACATTTTCCAAAAATTGATACAAACAAATTAACATAAGATGCATTTCACAAAACCACTGAGGTTTGTTTAGAAATAGCAGGTACATTCAAATCAGGCTAATTTAAAATCTATGATACTAATATAAAAATAATAATAAGAAAAATGAAGTAAATCTTAATCTTAATACAAGCACGTGTCCGGGCTTGTATTTCACTAATATGGTCAATATTCAGGAATGCTTTTATTTTTATATGTTGCATCAGTATCTAGTTGTACACAAAAATATAGGCTTTAGTTTCAAGTAATAGTATTTTTAAATTAAACTATTTTAATACGGTTTTATCGCGTTTATTACTTATTTATTTACACCTGACCCGTATTAAAATAGTTTAATTTAATGAATAACAATCGCGAAAACATAATAGTATTTTGTTTAATTTTTCAAATTTCTGTTCTCTTTATCGTCCGTGTCCGCACTCCAACTTAATGTTCAAACTTGATTTTCATTTTATTTCTCGAATAGATACAATTTGTTTTATTAAACATTTTAAAGAGTATTTGGCAAGTCTATCGTATACCAAAATTTCGACTCAATAGTCTGTAAATAATTATAATTATATAACTGCGTGTCCGAGTTAAAGTTATAAAAAATAAGTCTCATCATCTCTAAAACCGCTCATGTTCTTGAAACACCAAATTCATATTTTTGATATGTTTCATATCCAACCAACATATTTAGAGTGTATGAAACCGAGCGATACAGCTAGTCACATATATTTAATAGAACGAATTTTAATTTCTCAAGTAGAACATCTAAACATAAATAAAGCTATTGCTTAATTTACTGCCTGAGGCTCAAACGTGTGAAGGAATAAGGATTTTCAGATTAATTAAGCTTATCTTTGTTTATACTCGAGCGTAATTTGGGTGTTCTCTGGAGAAAAAACTTATTCTAAGTTTCTTTCCTTGTTTTGAATCGTGACTCGTTTTTTTAACGTCTTATTTCGTTTGTGTTCTTTCTTGAAAATGAGGTTCTTTTGTAAGTAACTTAAGTTAATCTTTGTTAATATTTAAGGCTACAGAACATTTAAGAAAATAATTAGGAAAGTACTAAGTATATTAATTTAGGGTAGAGCTAAAGGTCGCCTCTTCTTATAATATTTTTTTTTCTCTAACCTTTTACGAGTATTATGTATTGCGTATAAAATTATTGAAAAATATGCTGAAAATCATGGTGAAAAACCATTCATTGTAATATTTTGTTTTCTATCTAGAAAACATTTGTGGCATCGGCAAACACTTTTCTTATGATGAAAAAAAAACTTTTATACAATACAACTTGGGATACAATCGACATAACACTTAACGATGACGAACAATGAACATAATAAATAGAAGCGATTTTTTAATCAAGGTAAATGTACAGTAGTGTTTAGAAAATAAAGCACATTTTAGGCTGATTAGAGAAAGACGTGTAAGGGGCGGGCGCCCGTTGCCATTTTTCGTCAAAACAAGTTTCTATTGTAAACATCCATTCAGTCGTCGAAGAGACTGCAAATTAATTATGGATTGCCTCCAGTGACGCCTCCTTTTTGATCTGTCAACGGACAATGCAGTCCATTAGACGCTTTTCAATTTCATGATGGCTGCGTTTTGGCGGGAAGTACATAGACAAATTAATGAATTTTCTTAACGTGATCACATTATCCACGGCCACCCCGTGTCACTCCTGGCCTAAATATTAGTTTCAGAATAATCTTTGTGTATTAGTTTTTAATCAGTAATATTGTTAATACATACTATAAATAAAATATATTCTTAGTTGAACATGAAGGAAAAATATTTTCAGTAGCAAGTTTAATGGCTATCAATATCACAGATTTATGTAAAATTTAGTAAGGACGACCCAGTAATTTTATTTTACACTGTTTTAGTTTTTTTTTGAACAATATCAGGTCATATCAGAAAGTTCTGTAAAGTCAATCAATATAGAAAGTAGAATGAGATGAATTGATCTAAGACAGCTCAATTTATTTAGGTTTTTTCACGTATTTCCAAGACCTTAATTTGACTAATCAGAAAATGCATCACATAACTTTTACATAACTAGAAGTATCTCTTTCTATGTAATACATTATGCTCTTTACAAAAGTATTCGAAGTAAGAAGACAGCTTCATGACGTTTTGCCCTAGGAAACACAAAGAAGAATGCAAGTTCGCTAAGTACCCAGCAAGCGCAATAATTTTCAACCATAAAGTGTAGAAGCTAAAACACCAATAGTAACTTATAATGAGCACTATGAAACACTTTTATTTTTCTTGTTCAAATTAATTTCTTCTCGAAGTTACGCCACAAAGAAATACGAGATGTTTCATAAGAGACGGTAATTACATTTTCTGAGTGTACATTATTTTTTATTCTAGCAAATGGCTGAGTTGTTTCGAGTTGACCTTTACACTTATATAGCTGTTTCCCGCAGGTCCGCCTGCGTCAAAATGTAACCTATGTTTCAACTTGGTATATTCAAACCAAATTTCATCAAAATCCGTTCAGCGGTTTGGCCGTGAAAGCGTAACAGATAGACATACAGAAAGACAGACAGACAAACCGTCGCATTTATAATATTAAGTATGGATATGGATTAATAAGTAATGATGTCTTATGTTTTTGAGATTATTTTACATGGATTTATATAATTTAAGGAATGTGGTTTTATCGTAATACTACCTTTAAATACGTGTCTTAACATTTTTATTATTTAGAGAATTTTACTAAGTATTTACGGTAGTATGAATATTTAAAGATAAAAAACAAAAATTAACCTCAAATATTTCAAAGATAATATAACCTTACAAAAATAATATTAAAATACGACGCTCACTTTCAAAAAGGCCTTTCGATTTCAAAGAAAAGTTTGTTTTACTTCTGTAACAATTCTGGTGGAAAATATTTGGGATTATCTCAAGAGAGAATAAACACAAGTTCTCAGATGTGTGTTTGAGTGTATAAATAAATAATAATAAAAAAAACAACACTTGGCAAGATTACTCGAACGGAAGAGAGGCTTTGGGGAAAGATAATAACATTTCAAGCGCAGGCTTGGTAGACAGTCTCGGGCAGGATTTGGCGGGACGATATTAATGAAACTACTCGAGATATTGTCACTAACAATGTCGATTACAAATAAACTTTATTGTTTTGTGATAAGGTTTCTTATTCACTTGAGTGAATTTATCTGCCGTTACAATTAACTGGCCCTTTACGAGGTTTAAACGTCTTTCAGTTCATTATTGTTAAAGCTCGAACGTGTTAGTCCCTCTTTGGACAATGAAAAATCTTAATTCACGCGTAGGCGCGTGTTTAGCTCTAGAATTAGTTATCTCTTATTTTATGGATTTGTGAAATTCTACTAAAGAATGAAGTCGCGATACGACGATTCACTCAAAATTGTAGATTAATATTGTTAAGAGAATGACAACGGATTAGGTTATGAAGTGGCAGTGGGTGGGGCACATAGCGCGGAGAACCAGTGGCCGATGGGGTAGAATGGTTCTTGTACGGCGCGACTATGGACCGGCAAGCGAAGCGAAGGACATCCACGGACCAGATTGGTCGGATGACTTGAAAAAAGTCTTAGGCAGACGCTGGATTCAGGCTGCTTCCAACCGGTCATATTGGAAATCATTTGGAGAGGCCTATATTCAATAATGGACTGACTGTGGCTGAAACTGATAAAAACGTGTTTGATTAAACAATAGGTTTCAAGCAATATTATGTAATATATATACTTTCTTACATTAAAATAATCTTTTTGAATTAAAATCACGTAACATACAAAATATTCCGAGCTGCACAGTCAAAGTATTTCAGATGAGATTTTTTACGATCATAAAAATGAACACAAAGGCAACGTGTTGTGAATAAACATACAGCGGGTTTTCACACTTGTGATTGAAACGAAATGTTTATTTATTATTTACACTGCACACTTCAATAAAAACATAATAAAAGAAGATAACGAGGTGCCACAAGAATCTTAAATTGCATTTGTTTGAAAATGTTAATCGACCGACGTGGGTAAAGACAGAAGCATTTTTTTGAAGGAAAATTCTAAAATGTTATGAGAACAACAGTTTTTTTTTTCAAATAACCTCTTGGTCTATGACTTGACTTGAATGGTGACCAACGACTTAGTAATATGTGTAAAGTTTTAATAGATTTTAAACAATAACAATTATATTTACCACAGAAATTGATATTGATCCTGTGAACCACGGCGTGAACTTTTTTCTACGACTTTTAATATCTTCTTAAGACACATAGAAATAAGACCAAATTATCTTCAAATTCGTACACGAAACCCTGCAAATGACACCGAAATAATATCAAAGGGCTCAATAGTACTCGCCCAAGGATATGCCGGCCTTTGTACTTTAGATTAACCGGCCTGCCTTATCTTTGACCGGTACAGACCTCCGGCTATCAAAGCGTACCTTTGACCACGTCAGTTGAGTAGCTTTGAAATAATTTACAACTGTCTAAACCTATTTTTATACAAAGATCATCGTTAATTTTGTCAAAAAACAGCACATTTCTCATAAATTTATTGTCTGTCATGTCGTTGTCAATGTTTTTAGAATCCATACTTCCATACTAATCCATATGCATAGAAAGTCTTTCTGTCTGTCTGTCTGTTACGCTTTCACGACCAAACCGCTAAACGAATTTTAATGAAATTTGGTATGAATATAGTTGAAGACCCGGGGTCAAACATAGGCTACTTATTGACGCAGGCGGAGCTGCGGGAAAAAGCTAGTCTTTCATATTTTCTTTTAATTTTTGGCCAAAGAGCATCGAAACTAAAGTTTCTCAATGGTTTTGGTATACATAAATTGTTTTGCGTCGTAAGCTTGCCTTTCCATTGAAATGTTTAATATAAAGTATATCGAAATCCATTTTAGAGTAAAACATAGTCCTTTTATTGTTCTGTATAATTTACTTTATATATTACAACAAAGATTCTACTTTCGTATTTCAGTACTTAAGTATAACATAATATACTTATTTATTTATTTAACACTTCTTTGCACACAGTAAAATAAAAATTAAGTATGTTACGTAAAATGTGAACTCAGTATGTATACAAAAGGCGGCCTTATCTCTCAAGCAATCTCTTTCAGGCAACCTTAGGGTAGTTTGAAATATAACAGAAAGGAGAGGTACGGATATGGTGCATAAAGAACAGAACAACGATATGCAGAATAACAGAAATACACGATACATAAACTACTTAAAATAAATACTAATATACATAATAAAAAATAAATAAACTATAAAAATACACAAGAAGTAGAGACTGAAACAAGATATACTGAAAAAGAACAAAGCTACAGTAAGGAAAGAAAGTGGGACTTTACTTGCTACTTAAAACTGGTCAGTGGTCAGAGTTTGAGCCGTTTATATAGGCAGTGGAAGGGAATTTCACAGTCGCGTTGCCTTGACCGTAAAAGAATCAGAGTAGAAGGTAGTGGAGTGAGCAGGAGTTCTTAGGCGTAGATTTTCGGCACTACGTAATTTACGTTCTTGTTGAATCTCACTGAAAAATTCGAAGCGCTCTCTTAAGTAAGCAGGGGAAAGAACAGAATAGAATAAAAAAGAATATAATTTATTAAAACGTTAATTTTTGCCTTCGCTTTTAAATATTTAAGTGGAGCTATTTAAGGGAAAGGATTGAAGAGAAGCTAAACTCCAGAAACTTGAAATTACAAACGATTGTTGCAATCAAGAACGGCACCCAAAAGGCTCATAGGTATTTCAATGCTCTCAATTAAGGCTAACAACATACTGGTTAAGTTAGTATATAAAATATGTAGACTACAGAAGAAGGAGGACAGATTCATGACCATGATTGAGTTCTTACTTCAAAAAAGTTAGTATAATACAATAAATTTGTAAATATTATTCATATCATTATTAACTTCTTTTACACGGTTTTGTAAGGAAGATAAAAATACTTAATAAAAGTACCTTACATCGTAAAAAAGTATAACCTCTTATTTGTCGTTCATTCTGTTCAACGTAAATTGTTTTTCTTTGATACCTGCTAATAACATGGCTTAGTTTTCAGCTACCTACTCATCATACTTGCAGGTAAGTATTTAAGCCTTATCAAACCGACACATGTAGAGCGCAGCCAATACTGTTGATATATCTTAAATTTAAATTGATAACCAACGTATCCATATCAAAGGTCTACCTTTGGTAAAAATGTAATGTACTGTACATTAACGCTCAAGATTGATCAATTGACAGTTCTGTTACCTCATTATTTTATGATTCATATTCACATGTGGCTAATAAATCATACGTGTGAGGTGCGCCTACCAGTTTCAATTTAACTTCAGACCGCAGCTCTAACGTGACGTCATTAAAACCACCAACTTTGTATGCGCTTGTACGTGATACATGATTCGATGGAGTTGCACTGTGACATGGGCTGTAAATGTCAAATTAAGTTGGGGATAAGTTTTACACGTTTGAAGAATTGTTAGCTCGTTCACGGATTGAGTGGTATGGGTTTTAATTTTCATAGAAATATACTCAAATAGACAATAGAAGAAAGAAAAATTTTATTTTTATATATTTACTATTTTCACCACCAACATTGTATACGCGTAGGTATACGCTTGATACTTATTAGACGGTGTATTGAAATGTGGCATAGTCAGACTGCGAAAGTCATAAAGTTGGCATGGATTAGTATGGATGGATAGTATGGATTCTAACTTTAGATTATGGAAGTCACGCGCCTCAGAAGAAAATGATAAATGAGCTGTCGAACTGTATTTTTCTTTATGAAACTATCATAATCAACACATAAAAATAACATTAAACATTTTTACCTGTCGTCTATGTATGCCTGACGACAATTGCCCTTTAGAAATGGTGTCATAGGTACAATCTGGTAATTAAGTATATAACAAGGAAATATATAGACCTCTATTTGTACCTTATTCATCACCTTTTTCGACATAAACACGACTAGACAGTGATCTATTCTCAAACGTAGCCATCCATATACAGTCATTTAAAAGTCCTATTATTTAGTTCCATTGTTGGTATGCGGCGGACTACATGCGGCGGCAGGTAAACACGGGCTAAAAGCCGAAAGCCGCACAGAATGAAGCCCATTATGACTGGACCGCAACAATCGTACACGCATCCGGTGTAATGGCACTATGCAACTACGCAGACTATACGATTAAGGGCCGATTTCACCAAAGTATAATGACGCAATTTACTCTCGTATAATAAAGTTTATATTTCACCACACAGTTAACTCGAGAATATACTGTTAATCCACGTATAATTCCGGTACAAGGACTCTGTGTCTAGAATAAAAATGTGAATCCATGATTTATGCTTAGATTAGTAACTCTCGAATAGGAATGATGTTGGTGAAATCGGCCCTGTACCTATATGAAATATTTCGATATAGTGAATTGTTTAAAATGTTTTTTTTTCTAACAATGTGAGTGTAATGATCTTGATGGAATAGATAGGGAAGGAAATAATATTATTGAAATTTTCTTTGTGTTGAAAGTCATTGTAATACTAATTTCGAGTCAACACATCCAAGTGCAGATCTCTAGTAAACAAACTTTGTTGTTTTCACAAAAAAACAACTTTTCTTTGGTATGAAAGCGTGACTGTTAGTCATGGTGTAGCTCATGCGTAGCAGTTTCTACGTACGAAGACAGTCTACGAGAAGTGCTACGGGCTCAGGCTACTTGCTACATAATTTTGCGATAATTAGATTTAATTGATTTATTTTGATTAAGAAATTAATTTAAAAACAAAATATGGAACTGTGTGTGTTGTTTTCTTTATTATAAGACAGTTATTTATTATTTATATTTCTTATACAGTGCGTATATTTATTGTACTGTATCATATTAGCGTCTTTAATACGACGATAGGGAACACGTCCTGTATGTAAATGTCATGTTCACTAGTACTTTTTTTTGGAAATGAACACAAAATTCAAAATAACGTTTTTGCAGATCTACTAAACCAATCAAAGTCTACATACGCATGCGCTGCATAGTGCCACCGGCCACGACACGCTGCGGCCATGACAAATTGTTCGGCTACAAAATATAGAAGGTATAGAAATTATTAACTTATATCAACGTTTACAATTTTTTTTAAATAGAAAATATATCACTATTAATAAGTGGTTCTAGTACGTCGGCGCAAGGAATGATTCTTAGAAGCCTGGCAGCTTAAACTTTGAAGATTTATCAGTGAAATCATAATACGTGGGGCGCACTATAAGTTTCCGGAATGAATATGAAAAAATACTATTAAAGGTACAAAATTAATTTATTGTTTTTCAAAATAATCTCCCTTGGCGTCTATGCACTTTTTCATTCGATGAAACCAGTTTTGAAAACTTTTGTGCCACTCCTCTGTGGTGACCTCTGAAACGTGTTTTTCATACTCCTCGACAGCCTCTTCTGGTGATGAAAATCGTTGACCGCGTAATTGGTTCTTAATTTTTGGGAACAGAAAAAAGTCACAAGGTGCCAGGTCGGGACTGTATGCAGGATGACTCATGAGTTCTACATTTTTCGCCTTCAAAAAGTCGTTTGTCTGTCTGGCCGTGTGAGAACTAGCATTGTCGTGGTGCAGGATGATACGGCGTTTACGGTTATTTTTACGGAGTTCGTCAATAACTTCCGGCAAACAAATGGTCGTGTACCAGTCACTATTCACTGTACGACGATTCTCTAAAGCAACAATAGCCACGTGTCCAGTTTTATTAAAAAAAGAAGCAATCATCCGCTTAGATGCACTTTTCACGCGCGCCACTTTGGTTGGTTTCGGCTCATCTTGAAAGACCCATACGCTCGATTGCTGCTTTGTTTTGGGATCGTAGCAATAAATCCATGTTTCGTCACCTGTTACTATGCCCCACATCAAATTTGAAGCACCTTCGTTGAATCTGGTAAGCATGGCACTGCACCAAGTGACGCGGTCCGTTTTTTGAGCCTCGGTCAAGTTGTGTGGGATCCACCGCGAGCACAGCTTTCTCACACCCAAATGTTTGTGTAGGATTAATTGTATTTGACTCATGCCTATTTCTAAGGATGCGCGAATTTCATGGTAGGTCACATGCCTGTCTGTTTCAATCATACGGCGCACAGCATTGATGTTTTTGTTGGTCACAGCGGTGGACGGCCGACCTTCGCGAGATTCGTCACTGAGATTGATACGACCACGCTTGAATTCTGCAAACCAGCTATAAACAGTTGTCTTGCGTGGTGCTTCATTGCCAAAAGCTGTTTCAAGCCGAGCGATGCTCTGTTGAGCTGTCAAATTACACTTAAAATCGTAGAAAATCATACTACGAAAATTTTCCCGAGTTAAATCCATGTTGATGCAGACACACAATTTTTTAAATGGCGCCACAAGGTAAAAACAAAAGACAGTCAGATGAAACAAACTGCATTCTACAGCCAAAGAGTTATATTTTCAAATGTTGCAATAAATTTTTAAATATTGTTTATGTAAGTGGCCAGTTCCGGAAACTTACAGTGCGCCCTATGTATTAACATTAATTTTTATAATTTTTTAAAATTTATTAACATTGGCATTTTATTTCCTCAACTTTATTGTTCCACAAAGTACACATATACTTATATCAATTGGCGGCATTCTCTACCAGTCAACAATTGGGAGAAACGGAAAGATTTTTTTGTAGTATGTAATATACAGTACATTAAAATGATTAAATTACAGTTAACGTGTATGTGCTTAATATTTTCAATGTACCATCTTGAATTCAACATGTTCACAAATGAATAAATGATTATTGATTAATGAGTTAGTACCGCGACAACACATACTCTGAAGTCAAAACACTTCATAAAAGTAAGAATAATATCCATGAAAGCCGGCCGTTTCTGCCCTAGATATTATAAACTGCCATTTCTGTACCTCCATTGTTTTGTAACGTAGTCTCCTGTGTGTCGCCCTTTAATTACCAGCCGTAAATACAACAATTGTTAAATTGCATTTTACGTCCAGCGATACACTTGACGTCGGCTAATTGCCTCTGAGACCGGTGGCTGTTCGTCCGTTTTAGGATTGTCATGCTAGGAATTCGTAAATACGAATTTTGTTTAAATATTGTAACGCTTATTAAATATTTACTTATATTGTTAAGCAGGCAAAACAGTTATAAATATTTAGATAAATGTCCTAAAGTATTTGTAAAAAAGTTTTGAACCCTTATACCAAAATTAAGAAATTAAATTTACTACAATCTTTTGGAACTTATACATTCAATGTTTATATATCATCATAGTTCTACCGTTAGATACCTACTTATTACTTCCATGGTTCTATAATATCTTTTTATAAGAATAAACCGTAGTATTTTTAAAGTACAACGACTGGAACTTCATGTCTAGTTATGACCGCATGACTAATACTAGGTATACCTATTCTTTATTAATAGTCAAAAATCAACTTCTTAAATAATTTAATAACCTTCTGCTGTTATTTTCCTGTTTCAATATGAAACTTTCTTAACATACGAAGTGAGTTTTAATCAGCAACGCAGCAGAAACTGATATTATGGTTCAATGACATAAAAGTCGCTATAAAATTCGAGGAAAACAAGAACCTTCAAAACAATGGACGTTGATGCACCAAAAGTTTATGTCCGTCTATATTGATCCGTTGGGTGTGTACTAAATATAAAGTTCAATAAAAGTCCCCTACGCGATAGGAAGTCCGGGATTTATCGGACTAACCCCATGTAAATAAATAAAGTGATGGAGCATGCATTTCTTATGAGACGTAAGTCGCGACGTAACCGGGAAACAAAAGTATGGATTCATGGGATTGCATTGTTATGATTGTTAGTGTCAATGTTGGGTACCTTGGGGCGACGCTGTCAATAAGTGAGTTTGACCTGACCTTACCAGTAGCACTTTGAGTGGCTGAAAAGGTATTGGGAGAGGTATGACAATGACTAAACTGACATTAGATGCTAAAAGAAGGTAAATCTTGAAAGTGGAGTTAGAAATATTATAAACCTACTTGGTTGAAGTAGCGTAGTATCATTCCGCTAACCATAATCTTAATATAATTATTCTATTTAACCTAGACTATAATAACAAAAGTTTATTTCTAATGCTGATCTCGTGCTTTTTCAACTGTGAGAGAGAAACAGATCTTTACCAAACTAATCCTAAGTGAAATTCCATTTACAGGATTTTATAATGTTAAAGAAGTTGCTCAAGAAATATGAGAATTCGTTTTGAAAGAGAACGTCTAATTCTACTTAGCAAGTCTGAATCAATACCTATTAATCACGAGACAAAAGCCATGCCTTACACCTCCTGACGTTTTCAAAATCGGAATGTTGTAAGAAGGTGCTATTTATCTAAGTCGTAAGTTCAATCAGATTAAAGTACATTTAACTGTAGGTAAAAGTTCAATTTGGGGAAACCGGAAAAAGAAATATGGCGCCAGGTAGAGGGGATTCAATTCAATCAGCTCCCTTGGTGCCTTTCGCCGTCGATTTGATGAGATTGTTGAAAATCAGAATAGGTTGAGAAAAACTTGCGTCTGGTAGCGTGGTGTAATGGAAATGCCGTGTTTTGGCTGGCGCGAAACGTGTTTGAGCAATCTCCTTTATGTCTTTCTATTCTTGGAATACATTCCTAAAATTTATTTATTTATGCTTGCTAAGTTGTAAGTTTGTAACATTTTAATTCCAGTTAAATTAAGGTTTTGATTCATAACAAGTAGGTACTCTATTTAGCTTATATTAGAGTAGGTATTCGTTCGTATGATATTTATTAAAAAAAAATGTAACCACTTGGTGCGAATGTGAATTTGTTTCTTTGTTTGTTACGCTTCCACGCGTTAACTATTTAATTGATTTAGATGGATGTATGAAGTTTTGAATTTGGCCTTTGTTCAATTTTTTTTTAAATTTATCACATCTCAACATGTATCTATAATTTTTTGCCATTATCACAAATTTAAGAGATGGACTATTGTCGACGGAGTTCCTTCCATTCTAGGTTATAAACAAGTTCCTTTAGTGTTTGATACAACATGGCGAAGTTTTTGTCAGTGGTACGTAAAAAGAGTGTTAGTCTTGGGAAGGGACGAACTACTTACTTCTGGTGGAGGAAATTGGTCACAACATGAGCGACTGAGCGTGCGCGCCGTAAAACCTAGTAAACAAAAACCCATCGTTTCAGCAGATATTTGAATCAAATAGTAACTCCCTACAATGCAATTTACATGGCGGTTGCAACTTTATGGCGTCTATTCCAGTATCGAATGAGTTATTGTATCGCACGATAAACGTTCGGAAAAGATCGGACATCAAAAAGGCGGGCCGGCGCGCTGGTCGATTTGTCAACATCATTGCGGTTTACCTACTGTCGTCCAAATAAATTGGATTGGTTTTAAGGTACTTGCAATGCGATAGATGGGGTTTATTTTGATATGTATTGGAAAGATATTTATTTAACTAATCACTTTCTCATGGATAAAGGCTATCTTTCTGATGCAGCCGTCGAAGTTGCAAGTATTGTCTAAAAAGTTAAAAGCTTAGTTGATATGATATCACTTATTGAAATATTGTTGTGGCGAATCAATATCTTACATATCATACTTATCGCTAAAAGAGTTTAGTAATTAATTTAACTTAGGATACTTAATAGGGCACTCGGGCGCTTTCCCGTTTCGGAGGCCAAAATCCACTTCTGGTCTCAATATCATATCAATTCTGACTAAATAGTTATTTTTCATCTTTATTCAAAATGTCTACCATCCGCATGTTTATTAAATTCTAATACTATATGTACTTAAACTTATAGTATGTACATAATTTATGCTACAAATAAAAGGCGTAATATAAACGATAAAAATCTAAAAAAAACCGTTTTATTTGTTCTCTGTAATATCCCAAATCCTGCATTCAACGTCTGCACTTACATGTAGATTTTTTATTTCAAGTAAAAGATACCTCAACAACCACGTAGCGAGACCTTTTGAGGATACGGTTAAATAAATATTCACCAGGCCACTGGTATCGTGTATGGATGTAAATTTGAAACTGAAACATTTAGACCACGTCGCTTCCCCGAGGCTAGGGACAACCCTTGGCTACTATGTGCCCGGAATGCGATAAATACACGGCATTTGTGTTCATGTGTTTGTGTAGCTGTAATGGCTGACAGAAATAGGCATTTTTTTCTATGTAAAAATCTGTCTAAGCAGACTTGTCTTGAATACAAAATGAAAGTGGTTGCCCTAATGAATACAACAAGGTAATTTATTGACAACTAGCTGTTTCCAGCGAAGCACTGTAAAAATTTTTAAGGCTGCCTGATGACTGATGATGAGATGACTTTTTATCTGATATTGCCTAACGATTGCCATCTATCGATAACAATCGGGACCAGAGGAGCTCAAGCTCGATGATGGCGACCAATCCAATAAGGGCCGCGTTTCGCCGTCGCCTGGCGTATTGTATTAAAGTATTTATACACGCGTCTCGCTCAGCTATCGAGCTTTAATTTAATTTTCATTATCTGATAACAATAAGCGTTTAAACGAATGAGTCACGGGTTCTCAGGGTATTTAATTTGAGCTAGATTGTAACTGGCCAGTAACATAGAGCAAAACGAGCAAAGTTGGTCCCGGCGGACGTCTCGCGGTCGCAACTTTCAAACCGAGACCAAGTGGAAAGAAACTTCTTTTAATTTAATTTTATAGAGTTTCTATCACATATGCTTTGGTCGAAATTATTTTGTTCGATGTTCAAACGATATTTTGTTACAACGGGCGTATCGTATCGACATTTTGCTAGTACTTAGTCATAGTCAATTACTTAATAAAAAACAAAAAGTCAGTACGACTAAATGACCCAAAACAAGGCCTCATATAAATTAAGAAAACAAACTCTTTCAGAAAGTGCCAGGTTGAACCAAGATAGGGGGACAGTAGGCTCGCGGGAGCCATGAAACCGGTGCAATGGGCCATTCACAAAGTTTTCAGATATGGGGGGAGGATCTCGCGGTAACGATCCGTGAGGGACGACATCATAAGGTTTGAGTGACAGGACGGACGTATTCTGATTTGGAATTCTAGAGTTGAAAGAATAGGTTGAAGATTTGGGTTCGTTTCGGAAGTATAGAGAGCTTTATAGTTATAAGAATCTAGAATCTTGATTCAGTCTTCACTTCTCGTGTATTGTTAAAGCTCCTTTATTATTTATGTATATAAGTATTTATTATAAAGTAGTTTATGTGTATTATCGTGTATTTCTGTTATTCAGATTAGCGTTGTTCTATCCTTTATGCAGCATATCCGTATTTCTCATTTTCTCTTATAATATGTCATACTACCCTAAGGTTGATTATGTTGGTTGTTGAGGATAATTTATAGTAAAGTTGAGGCAAGGCGTTACATTTTGTTATAATTACATTGTGTAGTCAAAATCACGCGGTAGGTAATTTTAAATGTTCATCCGAAATTCGCAAAGTTTTATGCAAACTAAGTATTATTTCAATGGCAAAAACATTTGGTGCCAAATTAGACAATGTAACCCAAATGTTTCAGCAACCAACTGGTTTGCCTCAATTCGGATTGGAACAACTTTAGGAGATTACTTACACTCGAACTCCTCTTATTTAGAACTATTCCGACATTTCCGTTATTAATGAGTCGGTGAATAATTAATAAACGTGTTACTGATATTATATAATGTAATAGGTATGTTAAATATTTTATTTCATATATTTTAATGATTACCATGTAGTATCATGATGACTACCTAATTAAGGTCTACATTTCAACAAACATTTGTAATATTTATTAGCACATAAAACTGCAATTATTCCAAGAAAACAATCATCAATTGTACACTACAATAAAATGTTATTTATTTACCAAATTCATGTTAACAGTAAATCGAACAGGATAGAACAACACATTAGTACAATCTATCTATACTATAATAAAAGAGTAGAATCGACGTGTCTGTACATTTATTATTTTGGCTAGAAAATGGGAGGGAACGACTAAAGATGAATAATAGATTAGTCTGTCTGTCTGATTACGCTAATCTCAGGAACTACTGGACAGATTTGAATTTAGTTTTGACAAACTGATTGGTCTTAGCTCAGGGCAACATCTAATTTTTGTTTCATCAAAATCGGATATCAGGAAAGAAAGTTATCACAAATTAAAGATTTTTTCAATTTCTCCTGATAAACCGGAACTACTGCAAAGATTTGAATTTAGTTTTCACAAACTGATTGGCCTTAGCAAAGGGCAACATTTAATCTTTGTTCCATCAAAATCGGACACCAGAAAATAATCATTTTCATCATTTAAAGATTTTTCAATTTCATCTGATAAAATTTTCATAGCAAAATAATAAGCGGAGTAAGTGGTAAGTCGTCAAAATCACATAATTTCAGCATTTTTCTTGGAGTTGTTTGCTAGATCATGAAGAAGTTGTCTCGGTCAATCGACCATGCCTTGGTATGACTGTTTCAACTTTGCCTCACTGTCAATATTCTATAATCTACATCTACATATAAATAAAATTGTACTGTAAGGTTAATTCTGTACATCTATCTATAAATGTAATAAAACTGTAGTAATTGGCCAAGGGCCCTTTCACATCGGAACACTGTGCCATTTGAAACGCCATCTCCTCTTTTTAATTGGACCCTGGTTATAGAGTAACAGAAGCCAAAAATGTGATTTTTTGAATTTTTGTCTGTCTGTTGTGCATCATTCACGCAAAAACTACTGGACAGAAACTTTTTTATTAAATAGTTAATAGTCCTCGGCAACATATAGGTAACACATTAATTTTACCAGTTCTCGAAGGACCACTACCAACTTAAATTGACTTTTAAAATGTATGGTGCGCATACTATATGAGAGGTCAAACAACATTGGACATTTCAATTTTGGGAAACAAAGAAACGGTATTTTTTCCTTTTCCACAGAATTTACTTTTGCTATTGCTTTGTAATTGGAGTAATTATTGATGGTGGTGTTCATAATGTGAGTTATTATTAATGTATGTCATTACGTAGTGACTTAAATGTTTGTGCCACCTGGATGTGCATGGTCAATCGACCATGCACATCCAGGTGATAAAGTTTTTTTATAATTGCTTTTCAGTCTTTCTTATCGAATAAGTTACATGGTCAATCCACCCTGCACACCCTGGTATTAGAGTTTTTTCGGAAAACCCTTGCGGCATCTGACGTGAGTTCTTTATTATTACTTTTCAGTCATTATTATCGAATAAGATACATGGTCATTCGACCCTGCATACCCTGGTGTCAGAGTTTTTTTTTGAGACGTCTTTCGGCATCTGACGTGGGTTCTTCATTATTACTTTTCAGTCATTCTTATCGAATCAGTTACGTGGTCAATTGACCCTGCACAACCTGGTGTCAGATTTTTTTCGGAAACGCCTTTCGGCCTCTGACGTGGGTTTTTTATTATGACTCTTCAGTCATTCGTATCAAGTGGGTTACATGGTACATCAACCCTGCACACCCTGCTCTCAGAAATGCCTTTTTTCGGAAACGCCTGGAAATATACTCATCTTTGAAAAGTATAACTCACATTTATGGAAGTCGAAGGCAAGTGAGGTGAGTCAAACAAATACTTCTCAAAAATAGGTATATTTCAAGATCAGCATTTATGCTTGCTACCAACTGGTGGTTGTCAATGAAACTTTCACACCCGAATCATGATTTTATAGGTCTGGAAAGAGTTTATGGGTGGTTAACGTTCATATAAAAATCACGATTGTTTGACTTTTTCTTTCATGTAATACAGTATTCCGTCGCAATATTTTACATAGCGACCTCCTGAACATTTTAAATATTGATAACATCAAATATTTTGTGTAAAACTCTGCAATGACGGATAATAAGATTATTAAGTTACGAAAGTAGATATAATCGAACATTACGCGGACGAAGTCGCGGGCTCAGCTAGTCTTAAATAAATACTTAGTAATCTAAGTTTCTGTATGCTCTGATTATGCAGGGAACACTCAACTTTTGATTTTCAAAACAGTTTAATTACCCGCAGTAAAAATGTGAACAATACAACTGAAAATCCACTCTTGATTTTAAGTTTATAGCTGAAGTACTCACCACGTAGCAACATAAAATTTTACTCGCTTCCAATAATGAAATTTCGCCAAGAGGGTTATCATAAGTTGGTGTCCTTTATAAGCCCACATTAGTGGATTACACGCGAAAGCTTTCCCGTTCCTCAGGCGACCTGTAATCGGCTTTCTGACCCTTCACCCATAAATAGTTCGAAAATATTCACTCTTCCAAAGGATTTTCATTCGCGATTATGAATAAAGAGTGTAAATGATGCGAGGTAAGAGGATTCCTGGCGATTTACTTTTATGAGGAATTTATTGAGAAGATACCTTGAATTTAGGGTTAGATTATTTTTTAAGACTTTTTGTGCATATTATATAAATAAATATTTATAAAATAATTATGTTACGAAAATTACACAATTTAGCGTTGTTTCGTCAATATTAATAGAATATTTCAGCCAAAAATCAACTCTCAAAGGTCAAAATATCATTTTTACACTTGTCTTATTTAACACTAGCTGTAGCTATATTCGTACCAAATTTCATCAAAATCGTTTCAGCGGGTTGGCCGTAAAAGCTAACAGACAGACAGACTTTCGCATTTATACCTAATTTATAAAAAGTATGGATATGGATAGTATGGATGTTATAAGGACTAATCAAACTAATTAGTATGTTAATTAACTGGTAGTTAAGTATGTAGTTTTTCTTAATTAATTAATTTATTTATTTATTAAAACTTTATTGTTCCACAAAGTACACATATACTTATAACAATTGGCGGACTTAATGCTAAGAGCATTCTCTACCAGTCAACCATTGGGAGGAACGGATAGATAGTTTGGCGCAAAAAAGTTAAGGGGGAAAAATGTATTACTTATAGACCAATTTTATCAAAAGGTTAAATTTAGATATATCGTTTTTAATATAGATGTTAGTAGTTATTTAATTACCAAAAAAAATTAAAGATTAAATCTATCAAATTTTCAAATTACTATTTGTTTATCTTTGCAATTTGCATATTTTATCTTGTATATTTTAATGTTTTCACAATAAGAAATTTCGAATAATATTTAAAATGTTATAGGGTAAAAATTTTACATTATCCCACTCTACACAATCTACTATTACGTATTCCTTGCACTATTTTCCGTTACGTAGAAATCAAAGCGGTTTCCTATAGGCAGTTGTAGAAAATGGGTTGTAAATAATGAAAGGATTTGGGCCACATGGAAACCTTTTCCTCTGTTTTCCTTACACCTTTATATTATGCGAATGTTTGTGTTCGATACAAGGGATAAATCCTTTTTGTAAATATTATTTATTGAAAAAAAAAAAATCTGTACAATATCGGTGTGTAGGTGTAACGTGTAAGATAAATCATAAAAACCATCTGATCTGAATAGAGCTCCTGATTAAACAAAGAACTGAAGAGCAAACAATATTTTTTATTCCTGTAACATTATTACCTACTGATAAAACATTATTGATGTATTTGTATGTATGTAAAAATCTTTATTGTACACAGAGACCATAGTATCAGAATACAGGTTACAACAAAAGGTGGACTTATCCCAAATAGGGATCTATTCCAGTCAACCAAACAAACATAGGACATAGATATATGGGCACAAAAGAGGGTACAACACGCAAAGACATTACTTTGTACCTAAGAAATCTTAGGTAGAAAGTAATGTCGTAATGAGCCCAAGAGAAAAAGTGTGAATAAATTTCTTTAGGGTCAACAATGCGCCTGTCCATAGGCTGCCGTAACCACTGAACATCAGGTGGGCCGCATGTCTATTTGCCTACTAAATTGTATTCAAAAATACCTTCAATTCACCAATAAAATGATCATATTTGAAATAGGTATTAACTAAATAATTAGGGAGCAGTGCGCTGTTGTAAAGCTCTTTCAAATATGTTGAGGAACAAGTCCGCGGCTGATGAAGTATTGTAATAACGAATGTTAACTTTATTATTAAGGTCCAACAGCAAAAGTAAACTGAACCTACAGCACTAAGAAAACTTCGGAGATTTTAAAAACAAAGTTGAGCACTGGCGTGAAACTGCAAGAAAACTTAAAAGCTGGTTAAATTTCGTAATTCACGGGACAATATTGCGATAAATTAAATGCTTTTTTTTTTGCATTTTGCTTTACGACTCGATAAAAATATGGACAAATTCGAAAAGGTCTTATTATAATCATCTTCATCATTTTAACTCCAGTCAGTTCACTGCTGGATATTGGCTTCCTCTAAGAATTTTCAGAATGACCGATTGGAAGCGGCCTGCATCCAATGCATGCTATTGATCTTATGTTGTACATTTCCTGTACAAAAAAGTTCGAGAAAATATTATACCTACGACAAAGATATTTAGGAATAGAAAAAGAAACGTAGTTATAATGCAATTTGTTATTGTACGTATTGTATAGAAATCAGTACCTAGGGTGCAAGTTTTGCAAGGCTCGTTTATATCAAACACTGAGTGACAAATGCTTTTACACTATTCAGGAATTTTTGAACTATAAATGGAATAATCTTGACATTAAAAAGTAACTATTATTGACAATTACAATACATTTGATGTAATTTATTTAATAAAATTGAAATCAATCATGCAATTGTAGATATAATTAATTGAGCAGTGTTTTTTTTTTAATTTTTTTACTTCTTTGCATGTCAACTAAGGCTGAATGGACAGGACATTATTAAAATAACAACTGTAATTTACTCATTCATTGCGGAAAAAAAAAAAAAATAGTCTGTACATACTCGTATACTACTCTATGCCTCTATGACTCCACTATGCATATTTCAAAAACGCAAGATTTGTTTCCTGGTAATTGCTAATCGTAACTTGAGATTTGTACGATTGTAATAAAAAACTAAACAAACTTAAAAACCGTATTTTTTTTATTTCCATTGACGCATTATTTAACGATCTCAGTACATCACGATTTTACTTTTTGATTCATTAATTTTTCTGTTTTTCCTATTGGTTGACCGGAAGAGAAAGTTTTGCAAGTCAGCCAATTGTATTAAACTTGTGGAACAATTAAGTTTACATAAATAAATAAATAAAATAATGGCTTGGCTCAATACCGTCCCGTGTGTTCATCATCATAAGCCGACATCAGACAACACCTTGGCAGGCACTCAGACAAAATTGGAAGAGAAAATAAACTGGAAAGTTCACGTACAAGATTACACCTGTGAGTCGGATGCAAACATTATTTCGGCATGGTGTTGCCATGCCTGTATTAGGCACTGCATCTGCGATTGACGTGGAGTAATGATATGTGCAAAATTGTACAGTGAATTTGAATTTTATTTTGTGTATTGTTGACTATAGAGTTTGAGTTGAGAAAAATCTGATCATAAAAACGATCTGGCTTATGCTACATATTAAACTAAGTGTTAAAAAGCAACCAATGATTTTTATACCTCTCATATTATTACCTACTGATGATACATTATTGATGTATTTGTAACGAGCCCGAGAGAAAAAAAGGTTGTGAATAAATTTATTCAGGGTCGGCAACGCGTCCTTGATACTTCAGGTATTGCAGGCGTCCATAGGCTGCGGTAGACACTTAACATCAGACAACACCTTGGCAGGCACTCAGACGAAATTGGAAGAGAAAATAAACGTAATATATAAGTTCACGTAGGTACAAGATTACACCTGTGAGTCGGATGCAAACATTATTTCGGCAGAGTGTTGCCATGCCTCTATTAGGCACTGCATCTGCGTTTGATGTGGAGTAATGATATGTGCAAATTGTACAGCGAATTTCAATTTTATTTATTGTATTTGTATTGTTAAGTATAGAGTTGAGTTTTAGATTTGAGAGAAGCGACGAACGTTTCTGTACAATACAAATACTCTTTATTGTACAAAAATGGGAAATATTACAGAAACATGGGCATGTGTCCTTTATCCTCTGATTTATAATTTTAAGTAATATTCATGTCTTGAATATTCTATTTTCATTTATATGTAGCATGAAAATTAGTATATTTGATTTTTTCGGCGTTATGTTTCTTCAAAAAGCTAATGAATAAATGCATTTAGTCACACATACATTAGAAATTAGGACCAGAGTAAAGACAACAAATATAACAAACAATAAAATAATTCAAAAAATAAATATGTTTATTAATTCTCATTTGTTTGTTTATATTTAAACAAGAAATACTAAAACTCTGCGTTTTCAACACCGCTTGAATACATACCCTTTGTGGCCGTATTTTTTATCACTGTCACCGAACAATTCTCACAAAACAGTGCAGATTACTGTAGATGTAACAACAAAAGGCTTACAAACGTATCCCGGGCCAGGTCAGCTCCCGGGATGATGAAGGCACGTAATTTACTGTGTCCCGGCGCCCGTGACAGATGGCCAGTCGTGTCGCATACGCGAAGCTTTAAACTAAGAATGTGCAGATGCGGCAACAATATACCAATAAATAGAGACTCTCTGAAATTTAAGTTCTGGGCCCGTAGCCAAAGTCACAATTTGAAAACTATAACGACATTCGAAAACAAAAAAAAATATGGGATTGATATAATCACGTGGCTAATTTTCATACTAATTCCGACGGATGGCGGACACGAATGTCCCTATCGTTTTCCAAGTCGTGGTTTTGGCTAAGCCCCCTGCTCACTTATCAATAGAGTTTAAGTACGTGTACTAAATTTTTCCGGTCTTTTCAGATTCTAATATGACACAACTTCTTGTTGCAGTGCTAAGAGTAGGCTGAATAAATTATTTGCGTCGACTTATACTTACTACGCTGAATAATAATTGACGTTAAAGATTAGGGCAAAATGTTTCTTTGAATAGGCTAGTTACAGGGTCAAAAGACTAACATCAAAATTGGTCCGTCATTTAGGGAATCAAAATATATTAGTGACGTAATTTTTCTTTTGTCATTTGAGCGATAAATTATAAAGATATAACACATCAAAGTTAAGGAGTCGGGGCTCGTGACGTCACATATTGCGAATAAGTGTGAGCACACTGTGACGTCACACGGAAGTTTAACGCGCCATATCTTTACCATTCTTTATTTAATTTTCCCAAGAAAAATTACGTCTCCAATATTTTTGGATTATCTAACTGACGGACTACATATATTTTTTTAGGAAACTAGCCTATTGCTTCATTGATATCGGCAGAGTTAGAAGTATATATAATATTGCTCTTCTGTACATTTTGTTGAAAATATATATATAACCAAATCTAACCTAGTAGAGCTTTATTTATTTATTTATTTATTCACAGCTACTCACTACACTTACAGTTTCCCAAGACGTATAGTGAGTTTATCAAAAGCGAGTAAAAGGGAAAATAAGAATATAATTATTGTGAAAAATCATGACCCAGGACTATATCGGCAAACTAATGGAAATCAATAGAAAGTAAATGACAAAAATATCTCAGAAACAACAGTAGTGAGTAGTGTTTAGGAAACAATATTCAAAATAAACAAACTGCTAAAATATATTATTCAGCCTTAAAATTACAGTTTGTTTACAAGTAGTTACCTCATCCAAAGAGAATGTTACAAAGAAGATTCCTTGCTCCTCATTTAAATGTAGGCCTCATTTACTAAAATATCCGGACCATCTGCGACCTCATGACTGTTTTGGGAGATTTATCATTCGTATTAAAGTACTACTTAGGATATGTTTGTAGATTTAAATCTCAAAATGAACAACCATAAGTTAGTAGGGTATGTTTTAGTCATGAATCTCATTATCTCTATTCATTCATTCACCAGTTGGTTGTCTTTGTTCGATTCTTTTATTATCACACTTTTTTGAAAGGGTAACATGAAATATGATGTAGCTTTTTAACGATCGTGGCAGAATATCTAGTAAATATCAGCTTTAGTCATAACAAATTGCTATGAAATGTTTTTAAGAATTTACTTAGGTATTTTTAAACGTCTACACGATTTGAAATAATGAACGGAGCTGATTTAATCATGTTAATTAATCCACATTTCTTTTTAAATTTCATTTATTTTTAGTTAGACCTACGCGTCCGAATTTCCCAATTATTTTTGCTCATTTTTCAAAATTACAACGTTTTCTTTAAAACGTACCGTCCTCATTCTATTGGTAAAATTACCGTACATTTTGTTACAATTAATTTTATCTACGGCAGTACATTACACCTTTGTACGATGTTCAGTGTTGCATCGACAATCCGCTCTATCAGTATGCCTCACGCCGGCTCAATGAAAATTATTATATTATCCAATAAACATAATGAAAATTTAAGCCCACAGTAGCTGACGATGGCGAGACGTCGACTGCAGATAATCCTTAAGAGCCTTGATACACTTGCGAACTAAAGGCAACATTCTGAGAAGCCATTTGCGTGATTTCCTGCTTAAGAATAGACTACTTCCTCTTCTTCCGAGGATGATAAAAAGGCCAGAGACAATCGGAGGTTTCAAGTTCTTACCTTTTTTCACCATCAATGTTGGTTAGTAAGAAATACTTTATTGTCTGGATTTAGCCCTTGGTTAGGTAGGCTTCCGTTTATATAAATAAAGCGCAATCGGTATTTTACCCTTTTAGAAATAAAGAGGAACTTGAGCTCCGAGGCAAACAGCTGAGGATGCAATTGGAAAAGCGCTAGGATGAAGAAGATATTTTACTCTTTTAACGCGGTGGGCACCTATACGCGTCCACCAAAAAGTGAAATATGCTAACGGCTTTGTCAGATGTCCAAATTAGTGTGAATTCAGCGCGGCATAGCAGAATCGTCAGTTCTTGTGACCTTTAATAGGATAAAAAACCTTCCCTGCAAGAAAATTTGAAAAATTTGCTTATTAATCAACACATTCAACAATTATAAGCTAAATATATCGCATAACTAGGATTTATTACGCACAACTGGAGAAATATAAACAGAATTTTCCGTGTGGAGCTTAGACTCCAAAACCAGCTTGAGATGGAACTAGAAGCGGTCATGATAAAAGACTACATTGTACATAGGCCTTTAGCAGTAACCGTGATACTAAGGCGGAATAATACGCAGGTTAGACTGAAGACAGGATCTGGACGTATTGTAGCTAGACATTGATTGTAAGCTGCTTTCGGGGGTATTATTAAAGGAGTATTTTCAGTGAGACAGATTCAGTTAAGGAAGAGCTTGCAGGCAGTAAGGATTAGCAGAGAAATGTGCTTCGTTTAATAAGTGGTTTTCAATTATTTTTGTTGGATATTAAATTTAGTAATCATGCAAAAGTTGACATATATCATATGAATTTACATTTCATGATATGAGATATTTTCTAATTCATACTCAAGGATCCATCTTACGCGGGCCGTATATACTTGTATAATAGCCAAAATTACTGTATAAAAAGTATTTAGGAATAACTGACTTCTAATGCAAGAACTAATGTGCATTTTTTAGATTTTAATTTTCGAATTTACTTTTGTATCGTTATTCAAAAGAAACTGTCAACTCTTGATCAGTCGACTTTTAATAAACAAATTTATTCAGTTTCGAAATTTATACCATACTAAAAAGTTTATAAACTTTAATTACAACAACAAAGTATCAAACAGGAAGTACACCAAACTAAAATTCCTCACGAAAATTGATTACTCTCCGAATTAATTGTAAAGGCTCTAACATACGTGACATGATTACCCTAATCTAGTAGACTCGTTAACGAATAAAACATTTACAAGGGCCGCTCACATGAATATTAATATCTTTCTCCGCTCTACCTGAAAGTTTATTTCATTAACGAAGCCTGACGAACGGTATGGACGGGTTATGGAAGTTGCCAACTGGATTTGTTCAGAAACTGGGACGCAACAATGTTTTTTGATGATTAAAATGTAATTTGATGAATAAAATTAATTATCTGGTATAATTAGTTTAGGTCTTTATTTTAAATTTCTTCATTAATATTATTTAGTTTGTAAAAAAGCCTATTTCTGTTAAAGCAGACTTTTCAAAATTTTAATCCATTTCGATATCCAATTTAATAAAAATAGTCTACTTTTTAAATGTTTTGATTTTAAATATAATATTATTCGTTGTTGTAACAATATAATAGACAATAGAAATAGCTTTTTCTTAATAATATAACAGTAATTGTCATATCAAAATTTATTACCGAATTGTGATTTGTGACCGCTTTATTTCATCTTTCTTCGTGGATTGAGGCAAAAATAGGCCCAAATTTAGACATGCCCCTATTTTGGATTTTACTGCTAATATCGTCCTTTAAAAAGAGACTATTCCTTTGAACAATATAGTAATCATAAACACTATCAAATCGAATCGTAATCTCAGGTAGATACTTTAGAAATCAAAACAACAAAAATATTTAGGTTTCCGAATTTAAATTAGAACGATTTTGAGCGAGCTATTTTACCATGCACGAATCAGGTATTACTATTAAAACTTCAGCTATTATGTATATTGTGACCGTGTGAATTCAGTTAACCAGCCATTACCAACTTTAATAAGCGTTAGTTAAACAAGTTGCGTTTGTTCGCCGTGCACGGTTTTGCAATTTTCAACGTTTCTAGTTTGAAGTCAACATGCACGGTAACAAAGAAGACCATGTTTAATATAGTTTATAATGTTAGACTGGCAAAAGTAAAGTATTAAAAAAATACTAGAATTAATAATAGTCGTCACTGGCTAATGCAGACTGGGACATTCACCTACAAAATTTTTAGATAACTTCATACAGGGAATATGCTGAATACTGACTAGAAAATATGAAAATAGACTCTCTGTCAAGGATGCCGAAGACCGGGCGTAGTCTCTACTTCGTTACATAAAAGTAAGAAAGCGGATACTGGGCTCCGAAGCAACCAGCTAAAACAACCAACTTACACAGAAATACAAGGATGCAACCGGGAAAACATTAGGATAAAGAAGATTGACTTGAAAATCTATGATAGAGGCTTAAGTAGAGGTCCAATGGATAAAATGATTCCAATTGTATCATTAATAATATGAAATTTGTTGTGTTTTAGCACTATGTTTTAGCCTTTTCCTTCCTTAAATTTCGCATAAACTTAGTCAAGAGTACTAAAAATCACATACTTAAACATTCAACACTTTTCAACCCAAAAATAAAATACCGTTCCGTGTATTTCAAATACGCATGTGCCACAGTTAAAAGCTAGTTGTAATAATTATAATTTTATGTTTTAAGAATTCTGTGATATACTACTATTTCACAAGTCAGTAAAAACTGCTTTACATATAATTTCACATAATTAGGTTAAAGAGTCGCAAGCAATCATTTAACGTATATTAAGCATCCCATTCACGAAGCTCAAACCGGAAGCACAAAGCTCGCTAGGCCGACACCAAGCCAGGAAATGTAGGCTTTATTTCACACGCTATCTAAGATATCTATCTTTTTAAGATTGAATGCGACTGGCCTGTTTGTAGGCTAGTAACCCATATTGTAAGTAGATGCTTGAATTACATTAAATAAAACTGATTGGTATTAGTTGTCCCATGGAACTAGTGAAACAGACATAATTTTCACATGTAATAATTTAAAAAAAAAACTTAATAGTTGTAAAAACAGGAGAGAGGATTAATATTATTAATATAGATTAAAAATTGGTCTTGCGTAGCGCAGCGGAGACCAATTATTAATCTATGATTATTAATATAAGTACGTTTCAGTTCATGTATGTATGTATGTAAAAATCTTTATTGTACACAAAGAACATAGTATCAGAATACAGGTAACACCAAAAGGCGGACTTATCCCAAATAGGGATCTCTTCCAGTCAACCAAACTAACATAGGACATAGACATATGGGCACAGAAGAGGGCACAACACGCAAAGGAATCTTAGGTTCATATTAATTTCGATGGCTAACAACCAACCACCATCAGAGTTACGTAATATAATTTATATTATATAAATACGACTATTTTACATGTTTAAATCAACTAGGCTATAGAGTATGTCCGATAAATTGGACTAATAGGAAAAAAAAGTTCACGTCGTCCGATTTATCGGACTACGTTGTCGGACTAACTATTCAGAGGGTGCTATAAGTGACTTCTTGTTTTTATAATACGAGGATACATACCGATAAAAATAAAACCTAAATTTGATGTGATTTACCAAACTTGTTTTCATCAGCCCAAAATGCGGATGTATTAGTAGCCAACACTATCTGATTTTTCATGTACCCTGAAAAAGTACTTACTGCTATTAAAAAAGTATAATGCACTGGCAACTACTTTTTAAGTATGTGCAGCAACAATGAGGTTATAAAAACTGAAATTACACCGGTGTATTGTTGCGCCCCGTCGATTTCAAAACACGAATATACAGAAAAGGTCTCGCAACAAAAATTACAATTTTCTACGTAGTCATTGTACTCGGTACGATGAGATCCATTGTCCTTCTATGTAAAACTTATCTATAAGACAATTTAAAGTAAAAAATACTTATTATGTTAAAGTGTTTAGGAGAAATTACCAAACTCGGGTGAATCAAGTAAACGACACGGTATTTCTTCTGTGTAGTCTAAAGTCGATCACGTTATCGCTTTTTCTTCAGTTCACAACTCAGCAATGGAAGATTTTTATTTTTCAGTAAGGTAAAATAAAACATGTTGTTTTTTTATATTGTCCTGGACTTTGAATATTTGTATGCCTTTTTTTTTTGGGGCTAACTCAATCTATTACAGCAATTAGGTAAAGGTCCCCAAAGTCGTCAAAGATAGGTAATCTTTTCCAAAGCTCTATTTCTATTTCATGTATTAATTATGTACGAGAAAATAAATGAAAACTGGTAGGGTTTACATTACAGTCGTGTATGGCTGGAGCGATGAGGTGCTGAAAGACCTACGGAGCTTAGAAGTGAGCGACTGCCGGCAGCTGGCGGAAGCCCGCACGAAATGGCACCATCTCGTTTCGGAGACGCAGATCCACTTTGGGTTTCTGCGACATAGTAATAAGTAAGGATATAATAATATGACATCATCTATGCTCTATTTAATTTATGTATGTTTCGAGTGCTCTTCGTCTCGCAGACAATATGCATGTTCACCCTCGCATATTGCGAGTGCCTAGTATCACCAAGATAGCTAGTATATATTTTCTTGTATAAATATAGTAAGTTTCTTTTGATTTATAATGTTTACTTTGAGATTTAATGAAAGTTTTTAATCATAATTTTTACACGTGCAGTCTGTGGGCTAGTTATACTCAAAAAGCTTACAACGCCCTTCGAGTGCAGTACAACAACGCTTTCAGGAAGCTGTTGGGGTTGCCTCGCTTCTGTAGCGCATCAGGGATGTTCGCGGACGCACGATTGGATTGTTTTTACGCAACAATGTGAAAAAGGTGCGCGTCTCTGGTGCGCCGGGTGCGGGAGAGCAACAACGGCATCCTGCAAATGATTGCAGGCAGGCTGGATTGCCACTTTGTAAACCATTGCTGCACTATAGCTGGGGGGATGGTGCAGGTATGGTCTACACAATAAATTAATGTGTTTGTGTAACTAGTTACTAACATAGTTATAAGTATACTAACCTATAATATGAGTCCTGGTCACTCGAATATTTTTTAATTCATTCATTCATTCAAAGTGAAGAAATTTATGCATCTACAATTCGGCATTTCCTTTTTCTTTCTTTTTCGCATAGTTAAAAATCTATATGGTACATAACATTGCATACTCCTAAAGAAATAAGTAGTTTTGAGTGTCAATAGTATACGGGATTAAAATTACAGATAGATATAATTATCATCATCCTAGCGTGTATTCCTAGTTGCGTCGTCAGCTTGCGCTTCGGAGCCTTGGGTACGCTGTAAGTCATGATCCTAGATTTGGCGGAACTGGTTATTACAATGGAGCGACTGCCTTTTGGCCTCCGTAACCCTTTTTACAGGGATACCAGACCAACAGGAACATGCCCCGAGGTGTGTTAGTGGCCAATACTGTCAGAATATTTCAGGCTGCCCTAAGGCGTCTGACACAGCCTCACGACTGCTATCTATTAATAACAACCGGGACCAACGGCTTAACGTACCTTGGAAGGAGGAGCTCGGGATAGAAGATGCCACTAAATGGCGACCAATCTAATAGTGGTCGCATGACACGCGCATTCACTACGGATACGCGGGTCGCGCTTGACTAACGAGCTCCTGAAATATATACAGATAGATAGAATAATTTACATAATTCATAGAAAATTTGCAAAAAGGACAAAATATTGAGCACAAATCAAGCTGAAGATTTATTCAGGAAAGTGCTGGGTACAAGTGACATAGATTCAATAAGTCACGGAATGGCATAGTCTCCTTTCTGACGTGGTTTAAAAATGACACGCAGGTGGAGCTACTAGAAATACTCATTCTTTATCCATCTGATCAACTAATCAAAGCTAAAAAAAATAATCTCATAACATTTTGAAGCCACGACCGCTTTATTGCTTATAAGCATAAGTCAACGCACACTAGATCCAAGCACGGACCCTACGTCTATACTCCTACCATCTACTTAAACAGCATTTATATTCATATCACCATGTATTTACATTTCATCCGAAAAGTAACGTGTGGGGAGGTTCAACGACGGTTCTAAAGGCTTTTCCTTTCGGTTTTCGGAAATAAAATCCGTGCCTTAGTACACCTTACTTTGCATTTCATTTTTATATCAACTCGTCGTTGTATCATGGTCATTTGACCATGTACACCATAGTGTCAGAGGTTCTCGGAACAGCCTTCGGCATTTGATGTAGTTTCTTTGACGACAACCAAATAGCAGCCGATGAATGATGACAGTGAAATAGCTAATAGCTTCATAACTATTAACTTTTAGTTACAAAAATAGATATAATTTTATTAGAGGCTATATACAAATTGGAGTGATTGATTACCACGGAGGTAATATCCCATATGTGTGGTATATGTAGAAAGTCTGGTGAAAATAAATTGGAAATACATCACAACATATCTTTATTGGCCACATCTGATTAATCACAAAATTAAAATTACAACTTTGCAGAAAATCCTTCACATAACCTCAGAAAACATATAAATATCTCATTATACTTAGTGTTGAAAAAGGCGTTCAATTACTCTTATAACTAAATCTTTCAATAAGTAAAGGTTTGCATCGTCAATGACAAGAGGTAAAATGGACCATGAATATATTCTGAAGTTTTGTAAGATTTATTAAAGATATTACAGGAAAATGGGAAAAACGTTATTCAAGCGCAGGTGTGCTGACGATTTGCTAACTTGCTATATTTTTGGAGGGAAATTGAGTTGGGAACACTTTGGATTGCAGGTTTACATAATCAAACCAACCATGTTTTAATATTAGCTGAAATCTTAGAAAAAAATCTGTTACCGACTCCTCCTAAAAGAATAATGTTTGGGAAAACTGCCTAGTATACTAATATTTTTCTAAATAAATTAATATTGAAGATTTAGCACTAAAGTTTTTTTTTAAATTAAGAAATAAATATAATATGCTCGTCTATGAATCTAAAAGTAGGTACTATAAATACATTTTGATAATTTTTAGTGCGACTAGGTATCTTTAATTTTTTTTTGATTATTTGTTTCAATGATTAGACTTATTAAAGACTACCTGCCTTTTTTTTTCTACAGTAAATAAGTGGCTTGTTTTTTTAGGTACACTCATGTTAGTGCTTGGAACAAGCAATTACAATTAACACTGTAGTGTAGGCACTCAGCTTGTACCTATAAGCCTAAAATATTAGTATACTATTGGCATATCAATAGAGTAAAATTTTGCTCCATATAACAATAACCAAGGATATTCTAATTTACAACAAAAAACACGTATGGACGAACACATCTTAATAGGCAATATGCGAAGCCCAAATTGCTTTCCTAACATTGTTTTCCCTATTACTAATACCCGCGTAACACTATTACTATATAGTAATATTGAAGGTCTTTCTAGTAAAGCAATATCTGAAAGTAATATGTGAGATGTTGTTAATCCTAGAAGCCACATCTAGCTATCCGAATGCTATGTTTGTAAAACTCTTTATTGTACACAAAGAACACAGTAACAGAAAACAGGGTACAAACAAAAGGCGGACTTATCCAAAATAGTTTTTACAATTCATTGTTTTTGCCAAAAATATTAACTGATACTAATGATAAATCGAAGTACAAAAGAACCCAGAGTTTCGACGTTCTTCCTTGGTATAGGATCCCTTATGCAAGATAAGATAATGATAAATCAATACTAAATTTCATATTTATTTTAACTGAACATTAGCCGTATTGGATTACAAATATTAATATGTATAGAAAAATTAAGAACGGCTATAAAGGACTTGTATCCATGGCCGTAAAACCCATTGCTAAAAAATGACTATCAAACGTCTGCTCTGTCTGTATCAGTGGCGCCATTTTTAAATCTATTTGTTTTTGTATTTAATTTACTATTATTAACAAATGTAGATTTGATTAAGGAAAGAATACGTAAATTTTACTCCGCCAGCTATACTAATTCAGGCGAAAATAGAATGTTGATAACTGACTAAGTAGGCTGACTATAGGTACTTACATCTTCAATGGAAGAAATAAGAACGAAGCGTGGACGAAGCTTTAAAACAGAATCAAGAACTACTTAAATATGTATTTGGAGATACCTAGCATTGCATTAACAAACACACAAGCCCAATTTACTCTAATGGCGTATCTTATTGTGAATAGTGTTCAAAGTGTACCAACAAAAGTCTATGTGAAGATATGTTTTAATATCGCTTGAGAACTTTTATTTATTGTGTAAATAATAAGAAGCTAATAATATAAGTGTGTTTTTCCTCGCAAATGTGTTGAAAATCGTCGATAACTCGTGAGCGAAATTGGTCATATAGCTACTCGGTTTCTATAGTAATGACCAACTTCGCACCCTTTTATCATAAGTTACTATGTAATGTTAGTTGTGTTGTGTTTGTTTCTGTGTATTTATGTTATACGAATAAAACGCCGTAAACTAACAAGTTTCTCTAAAAATATTTTTGCATCAATAATATACAAAACCACGTGGAAAATCTAGCTGCTATTTCCGCTCAACAATGTTTTGAATATATTAAAAAGAATAATATTTGGTCGTCCATCGAGGGATATCCCGTTATGACGATGTGCCGGATCAATCTGAATATTTCAAATTCTAATACTTTTGATATTAAATTCTTCTTGAAAAATTTCCGTATTGCCCAGACTATATCTTTTGGGAAAAAATTAAAAAGAAACCCTTGCTTAGTTTATTTTGAATCTTTTCTTTATCCATACTTAATATTATAAATGCGAAAGTCTGTCTGTCTGTTACGCTTTCAAGGCCAAACCGCTTAATGGATTTGATAAAATTTGGTATAAATATAGTTGAAGACCCGGGGTCAAACATAGGCTACTTTTTGACGCAGGCGGAGCTGCGGGAAACAGTTTTAAATAAATTCAAAATATCAGTAAAACTAATTATTTTGATATGATTCGGTTTTCAATGTAATTAATCATTAAACAATGAGACTAAGCACTAAAAATCTTTCACATAAGCTCGCTAAAACTTAAAATCTTAAAATTGTTTAATTACCTTTAGCATTAACTGTCTCTGTGGTCCAGTGATTAAAGCGTTCGCCTTCGACCCGGGGGTCGTGGGTTCGATTCCCACTGGAAGCATAGGTACTTTATTTGATTGTTTCCAGTTTTATTAGGATATTACAGGCTTAAATCACCTGGTTGTCTAATAAAGATGATTCCGTGCTTCAAAAAAGGCACGTTAAGCTGTTGTTCCCGGCTGCCATCTGGTAGTCGTTAAAGGAACCACGTCAGAGCCCGAGAGGCGGTTTCGCACAACTCTGACACAGGGTGTGGTGTCAATTGACAATGTAACCTACACGAAATGATGATGAGCATTAAAAACTTCTGTAATGTAATTTAGTTTCATTTAGTGTAAAGTAAATAAGTTGATCCAAAATCATATTTTAAAAGTACTAATAAATCAAATATAATAATTTCAGTTTACCATGAAAAATATTAATACATGCAATATTTCGCTTAAAATAACTACCGTCCAACGTGAGTTTATTCTCGGTGAATAATTAAAATAGCTGTTTTAATGTATGTATGAACGTTGACCGCATATTTTCAACACATTCCGCTTGATTAAAACCCACAGACAGAATTAATTATAATGGAGACTTTTTATTTACGCTCGCAAATTGCGAAGCTTTTTTTAACTAAACTGGAACTGTAGTTACTCAGCTACTAAAAAGGGTCCAATAATCATGTAGTGTCCGCCAATGACCGACTTCCGAACAGTTCCGAGACTAGAGAACTAGCTTGGGACGCAATCGGGCAAGCGCTGAGATGAATAAGTAGTAAAATAAAAGTGTATGTCGTGCCGTCAAGAATTTATTACCACCACGGATGCACCACAAATAGAGTGAAGAAAAAAAATAAAGTACTTTTTATGAATGAAAATAATGGATAGTCAATATTTACACAGGATAAATTAAAAAAGAAGCTAAATGGACCGCCTTCGACATATTATTTTTTATTTTATTTTATTTTATTTATGTTTCATGCAATTTTTCCATGAAGACAAACAAAACAAGAAAACCCAGCAATTGTTCAAAATCTTTGGATTAAAAAAGTTTCCATTGACCCTGCACGTATTAATCAAAATATCCACGTACGTTTTTTGCCGTCAAAGGGTGAGTTTCAATGGCGCCCCTTCCAAATATTGGTTTTTGTTGCCTATAGTAAAGTCCAGTAAGAGCAAAGCCATGTTTTCCATTTACAACGAACGCACGCGCGATATCTTGCGTTACAGGCATCTATGATATTTTATAGTGCTACGTCATTAAACCAGGAATATAAAGTGAGGGAATGACAAAACATGAATTAATTTCTGATGTGTCGTATGGTTCGATGCACACCCTAAACACTGTGACATACGGTCGAATTTGGCTGTACAACAAATTAATACAATATTATTAAATTTGTCATTTTAATAAGTTTAGCTAAATTCTTACTTCTGTGAAACTAGTTTCAGAACAATCTGAAGCGCCAAACAGAATTTTGTTCATGGTTGTTTTACTTACCTAGTTGTTACTGTTTAATATATTTAATGACATGACTTGCGTTTCATCCCAATTAAGACTTTATTCTGTACCTAATCAGATATTATAACAATACCTTTGTGTTTCAGATCATGAATGCTGTCATGGCTATTCAAGACTAATTTACAATGGCTGCTATTTGATAAGTTACATAAAGAAAGTTCACCAAAGATTAAGTCAGTGTGTCACCATACTTAGCATGCACGATAACAGCACCCTTGCGGAGAAGTGAGGAAATTCGCTCAATTATGTCGCCCTACAGCTTTTTAGCTTATTTATCAATCAATCTCTGATCCAGGGTTGATAACCAACCACCTTAATGTCAACAATACCTAGGCTCGGTCGAATCACTGGTTTTAATGGCTTAATTTAATTCATTAATGTGAATTGAATTGTGTTTCTCTCTAAGGGATGCGATTCCATTAACATGATGATTGAAATTGTATGGTGAAAATATATTTTGTTGCAAGTAACTTTTAAGCGCATTCAGTCTTACCGCAGATGTATTAGTGCAGAGTCGTAGATCGAAAACGAATTGATATTAATGTGAAATCGCCAATGAAAATAGAACTTGTAAGTTTTTTTTATCAGAAAATGTTTTTATTCGTCACAATCACAACACGTCACGGCAGACTTCTTGTTTGCCGTGACGTGTTTGCTTGAATTTTATATAAATCATTCCATACTTTCTGTATGTTTTTAAATCTATTAAAGTTTGAAATATATTATTCTTAAGTGCCTTTCAGCTCCTAATTTAGACGCTCATAAATTTGGACCTACCCCAAACTAATAAAACTAGCGTTCTATTTACTCCAAATAAAATATCGCTAACTTATCAAAGGCAACCGCTAAAAAGTCTTCAAACTTATGTACTACATACTAACTTTAGTCCTTAGTGGCGCGTGTCTGTCACGTGTCTGCAGGAGAACAGGTCATTAGCTACGAGCGTCTAGGGGGTGGTTATGAGTTATTTGTTTGAAATCTGTAAAGTTCAAGGCACAAGAGATAGCGTGGAATCATTTTTCTCTTGCATTAGAAGGTGTCGATGCGATTTTTAAGTTTTGAAATAGTAAGAGGATCTTAATGTGAAAAGAACGTTCATGACCGAGTAGAAAACAACCACACCCAGTGGTTGTTTTCTACTCGGTCATGTACGTTCCGCGGTACTTATGGAGGGATGATGTGTGTGCAAAGAGATGTACATAATGCTGACGAAGGCCAAGATCCATTTTAGGCCGCTAAGCTAATTTAATTGGGTAAGATGATGTATTGCAGACCATCTGATTTTCCGTTAAGAAAGACGATATCGCGTTTCAGAATGGTAGTAGTTAATGAAATCAGCCAGAGGCAGAAAAGTGGTTTAAAAATATAATCCAAGGATATGAAGGATATTGTTATGGTAAATTTGCACGATACGAAAAAATAACTAGGCTGGTTTTGGTTAATAAGAAAAAGGATTATTTAAAAATCGCTTTCGCTTTCAACTTAAACAAGAACCAATTGTAGAAGAGAAAAGGGTTCTAGATTCTACTCTTACGTAGTTGTCTGAACAGGAGTTTGCGTACGAGTATCTTGTTAAGCAATTTGGTTACTTGAACTATCAAAATATTTATGGTTGTATTGAAATCAAAAAAACTTGTAAGTTTAACAAATTTCCTATTACCAAGAACCTGAAATTATAAGAAAAAGTTAGACGTACAGTGAATGTTTGTTTTTCAGTCATTTTGAAACGAAGGAACACATGTTAATGAACATTTTTCATCAGTCGATGTCAATCACTAATACATTTCCGTCAACTTCTAATAAAAAATGTGTTGCAGAATTATATCTGACTAACACTTCTTACCTCTGCTTCTTAAATAATGATAAATACCTATGCAATTGACATTTCAATATATTAATATCATGGAGTTTTCTGCAATCAACATAATTTGAGTCACAATATCAAGTGGTCTATTAGCACCTTATACATTACATAAACTAAACTCCCTAAGAATAGCCAAACAGTTCAATTAAGACTATAAACAACCGCTGAAAGATAAGGAACCATTAATTACAAACCTAACCTATGAAAATAATCCCATAACAACGCCTCCGAAATAATAAGCACTTACGAAGTGACGACGGAAAGCCTCCTTTACTGAATAATAGCCAGCTACTTCCGGCGATATATTTCCGCTATCTCGCCGCCAACATGGCGTCCACACTTCCGGTTGACCGTTATGGAGTGTTAATCGAGCATTATGTCTGCCAGATGAAAAACTATCTGGAGGATCGGTCTGTTGAATAATTTCATAGACGATTCGGGGGAATCTGTTATAATATATGCATTCCTCTCAGATGCTGATGCAGATAGCTGATGCAGATAGCTGTTCCTCGCAGCTCCATTGGTGTTTGACTTTAATCAGATTTTATCCCAATCATGGAAACTACATTTTTATTTATCTCATAACTTCCTACGCTAGTTACATTTTTTGATTTTGCCAAACAACAGAGTAGTTTATCGGCAAAGTGATGCTTACCAGCCATAATATTATTTTGTCTATTCAACACATAGGGCGCTGTACTGCCACTGGTTGTGTATCAAACTTTTAAACAATGATCAATGAACAAACCTATGCCACTACGTTTCGCTGCCTCAACAAACCATTACTCAGTTTAAAGTAAACGTTTCAAGACTAAGTATCAAAATGCAACCAAAAATTTAATACACACACTAAAAAGGGAAACGTAGGGCACGGAGCAGTGTCCTTTTTAATACAACAAGAAAATAGAATATCAAAAGAGAAGACAGAATAATACGGAACCCTGATTTGTTCAATATTTTTTATTTATCTCTTTTTTTAGGTACTTTTAATAGAAATAAAAAAAAGTGAGATTACATACAAAATACAATGTTGCAAAATATTTAGATAAAAACTAAAATAGGAAGTTTTTAAGCGTGGTACAATAAATGGCGATATTCGTAAATATTTATAAATGGAAAAAATGCATTTTTTTGTGATATTGTGGGTCCAAAGGCAAACAGGCACGCGGCCCACCCAATAAAACCACAAAATGATATAACCACAGTACCTAAGACATAAATGTTAATACCTAAGATTGTGCCATATTTATAGACTATTTGAAAAGCACTTGTAAATATTTTAATATCAGATAGTACTAAAATAAAACGGTATCGATTTTTGATGACTCGCGAAGCCTCCAGCTACTCGGGCTTGTAGTCAGACGTCATTGTTTGCGTTTCCCTTGTCTAAGGCTTTTGTATTATCTACCTCGGGCTCAAACAAAAGAATCTCACAGCTTCACAAAGACGTAATTATACGGAAGGGTTCCCGCAAGAAAAATCTCTATTAACTTTAACTTTATGCTTTGTAAATTGCGGATTTATTAAATTAAACTATTTTAATTCGGTTTTTATCGCGTTTATTACTTATTTATTTACACCTGACGTTTCAAACACTTTACAGCGTTCATGCTCACAGGCAGACCGTACCCGTAAACCGTATTAAAATAGTTTAATTTAATGAATAACATCGCGAAAACATAAGAAATCATTGCAGATTTATGTTTGAAAATATTGCTGTGTTATTTTCTTTTTATCAAATTTAAGTAATTGACTGCAATCTACGAGGTTGTCAACTCGGACTGTAAAATATTTCTTCTACAACGCCATAAAGAACTAAAAAGAAGATTTAATGAAATCGGTTGCATATGTTGTCCGCGACTTATTTGTTAATTAACGTTAAGCTACACGAGTAGTAGGTGCTACTTCATCATCATCATCATCATTTCAGCCGCAGTCAGTCCACTGCTGGACATAGGCCTCTCCTAATGATTTCCAAAATGATCGGTTGGCAGCAGTCTGCATCAGCGTTTGCCTGCGACCTTTTTCAGGTCATCTGACCATCTGGTCGGTAGATGTCCAACGCTGCGCTTACCTGTACGTGGTCGCCATTCGAGAACCTTTCTGCCCCATCGGCCATCGGTTCTGCGCGCTATGTGCCCCGCGCACTGCCACTTCAAAGAACTAATCCGCTGGGCTATGTCGGTGACTTTTGTTCTCCTACGGATCTCTTCTAGGTGCTACTTAAAATTACCTTTCCCAAGAGATATATGCGAATAACTTTTTATTACTATAAAATCTTAAAGCCTTCCAGATATACAAACGACGACGACACGCCAACTTGTTCAAATGATATTTTTGACATAATTAAATACATATTCACTTAGACATTACACGATTTAACATAAAATATAAATATTTTTTACACAAACTACAGCGGCAGCATAGTTTAATACATTGTAGGTGGTTGTCAAAGAAAAAAAAAATCAATTATACCCAATAGACTCTTGTCATGCAGTGAATGACCTGTAATGCGTTGCAAGGCGCATATTCGCACGCAAAAGCTCATGGAAAACAATTTCTTTAACTACAAAGACAGCCAGTTACCTGAACAGCCTGTAATTTTTCTCTACATAATTCCTTCGCGATAAATCTCAAAGGAACGTATTGCGTGATTCACGTAGTCTTTTATTGTAAAACAGCTTATTTTGTAATGCATAGTGTAGTGTACAGTTACTTTTTCTTGGATGTGATTAACTTATTAGAAAATTGACAGGTTATTTTTCGATTGATAGCAATTTACCGTAAGTAAAAATATTTTTTATTGATTATTATTTATTTTAGTAATAATTTTAAACTTCACTTGTCTCCTTCTTTCATGCCTTATCCTTAAATTTGGAAACGGTCCTCTTCGAACGTTCACGCCAGGAAAAACTGTCGTCTTCGAACGTTCACGCAAGGAAAAACTGACCTCTTCGAACGTTCACGCCAGGAAAAACTGTCTTCTTCTAACGTTCACACCAGGAAAAACTGTCCTCTTCTAACGTTCACGCCACGAAAAACTGTCCTCTTCTAACGTTCACGCCAGGAAAAACTGTCCTCTTCTAACGTTCACGCCAGGAAAAACTGTCCTCTTCTAACGTTCACGCCAGGAAAAACTGTCCTCTTCTAGCGTTCACGCCAGGAAAAACTGTCCTCTTCTAACGTTCACGCCAGGAAAAACTGTCCTCTTCTAACGTTCACGCCAGGAAAAACTGTCCTCTTCCAAGTTTCACGCCAGGAAAAACTGTCCTCTTCGAACGTTCACGCCAGGAAAAACTGTCCTCTTCTAACGTTCACGCCAGGAAAAACTGTCCTCTTCTAGCGTTCACGCCAGGAAAAACTGTCCTCTTCTAACGTTCACGCCAGGAAAAACTGTCCTCTTCTAACGTTCACGCCAGGAAAAACTGTCCTCTTCTAGCGTTCACGCCAGGAAAAACTGTCCTCTTCTAACGTTCACGCCAGGAAAAACTGTCCTCTTCTAACGTTCACGCCAGGATAAACTGTCCTCTTCCAAGTTTCACGCCAGGAAAAACTGTCCTCTTCGAACGTTCACGCCAGGAAAAACTGTCCTCTTCTAACGTTCACGCCACGAAAAACTGTCCTCTTCGAACGTTTACGCTAGGAAAAACTGTCCTCTTCTAACGTTCACGCCAGGAAAAACTGTCCTCTTCGAACGTTCAAGCCAGAAAAAACTGTCCTAACTCTACTTGACTAAAGATAGGCTTAGGAGGCAAATAGATCACACAATTTCTCTAAAGTAATATCAATAGCTAAATTTTTTTAGGGTTGTTAATATATTCATTTGTCTCTCTACGACAAATCTGTAACTGATGAAATTTTAGTATCTTTTAGAATGGAATTACCATAACATTAAAATATTACCAGAAAAAACCCTCAAGTAGGTACCTAATGTTAGAAGTTGTAGATTAGTCCAAATTTCAAGTAGGTATATTTTAATACGAGAGATAACTTTTTGGTTTTCTTGACTTGCAGAAAATTGGGTTGACCCAAAGTCAGAGGTTTCTATGATGATATAGACGAGTATGTAGGTTAAAAGCGGTCAAACAGAATTTTATACCAACCATGTAGCTTTATATCTGAGCAACTGGAGTGTTTAATATAATATTCATGCGTGTAATGTATGGCGTTCATAATGTTAAGAGATGAAAGTAGGTCGTATTTGCATACGAAATTTGAGGACGGTCTTTTTGTTCGAGAATTCCCACTTTAAAGGTATGAGTAGATATTATTATGTCTCTCAGTGACTTTATCAAAGACCCAATTATTAAGTAGTACTCTTTCAAACTGTACCTTAGTAGCACTTTAGTATGAGTAAGTAATTTCTGTTTCTAGACTTGTCTTTGACTTTTTTTAAAATATGTGAAATTGTTAGTTGTAAACATATTCGAAATGTTTTCAGTAGAAAGAAAATATTCCATACGACTTTTATCTTTTCATTTCACTTCTACAGTCCTCATTTATTCATTATTCACATAATATTCTCTCATTCATTAACAACATGTACGATAGATCTTTTAAATGATTGAGGTAGCCCTAGTATTACTTATGAATTTGACCATCAAGTGGTGCATTGCTTTAGAAAAAAATATAATTACGCTTAAAAATGCCATAAAGATTTCCATGCGGTCCAAATTCAAAGGCGTTTTCATTACGGCATGTGCTGTCGAAATGAAGAAACCAACTAACAATTCCTTCACTTAATTAATTAATAAAAATTCAAAATACAACAAGTGACTTTCACGGGTGGTCGTGTATGGAACCGGCTTAATTAAAACTCCCTTAATGAAGGATGCAATGCGCTCAAAGTTATAATAAGACAGTAAGGTGAAGTAATTAAAATATTAGCGTACAAAGTGTACCTTTTATTACTAGAATTAGAGGATTCTCGGTTCTACGCAGGTCTGGGTGGAAATGAGCATCTTTTGTTAGTTTTGTCAGGGTAATTAAATGTTATTTCCTATCTATTATGTTTTTTTTTATATATTGACCTATGACGTTTTCTAATAGTATGAATATATACTAAGCAGGATTTGTTTGGCAAAAACAAAGAGGAGTGTAGTTAAAAAAATGCCACCAATGAGGCCGCGAAATCAGCAAAGCTCTTTTCGAGAACAATTTGACAGATTCGTCGGAAGGGTATCGAGATACCAAGAAGAAGAACAAGACAAGAAGTTAGAAAATTCTCCGTATCGATTGACTTTGATAATAGGTTTCAAGTCTTCATTTGTTCAAACTTGTTTTAATGACTGCTTCACAGGAAATCCTAGCACTTACAATTAAAACAATAAACATACTATCTATGTACGTACGTGTCTAAGTAATTATTATTGTATAATAATGGCGAACGGTTAAAAATATACATGTTAATCGACAACAGTATATAGTTTTTTATTCTTTATTTTCACTACGTCAATTTATTTGCCTACGCAAGCAAGACTTCTACAGTCGCGCGCACCGTTTATGACATTGTTTGCCCACGTGTGGGTTCCCAGCGGAACGGCTGTTATTCAGCATTATGATAATTTTGTGCACACGCATGATATTATTGTTGCTAACTTATGTGTGTGATGGTACCTCTAACTTTATGGCTATTTTTTTCTTACCTCCAAGTATTAAGAGCATTTTTTTATTATTATTTACTCAGACATACACATGCTACAATTTTGTAGCTATATACGATGGCATCACAATCTCTTTATGTTGTTTTCTTGTGGAAGGTTAGCTCTACATAAGCTAAACATAAAATATACAGCTGAAAAGTGAGAATAGATTACCAGTGTTTATTGATCTACTTAGTAATCAATACTAAAGCTAGCTTATGGATAGATGACCAACAATTTAAATAATTACAATTCATAAAATCTAAGTCTTTGTATTATCATCATTTCTGCGACATTCAACTTGATATTTTAACAAAATATCATCATATTCGAATCCACTAACAAAAATATGTTTCTACAAAAAAACAAAAAAACTCAATGTGAAGTAAATGATTCTCTAAAACTTTATTAAAATTTAACATCTTAAGAAGGTATTTAGGAAGTTAAATAAGGACAAAATATTATAAATAAACTCTTCAAAAGTACACTTGAAGAGACAAGTCATAACTTGAAAGACAATGTCCAACCGGTAATGTGGCTTCCTAGGCGACACAACTTTCTGTGTCGAAGCAAAGTTCAGACAAAAGCTACTACCAACAACTACTCTTTTACACCGGTGAGCAAGTGCCTATTGTTTTAAATTTAAAACTATGTTTGTAAGTAGATAGAAAAACCTCCTTTGAATTTTACTAAGTGTTTATTTATTTTTGTAAGTTTTTTTTAGCTTTCACATACGTATTTCTGCGATACTTTTCAGGATGAGATGTATATATTTATTTATTATTTACTTGGTATTTTCCGCAGCTCCGCCTGCGTCAAAAAGTAGGCTATGACTTTCGTACTTATAATATTAGTATGGAAGTATGGATTAAAACTTTATTGTTTCCAAGTACAAATAATTATAAAAATATAAAAATTTGCGGACTTAATACTAAAAGTATATTCTATCAGATATACTATGTACTTTAGCGCTCCCTAAGTATTCGTTTGCGTAGTTGCAGGATGCTTAGTTATTTTGATTCAACAGATGAAGAGTTGACAATAAATACTCAAATTCGCTTTCGCATTTATCAATACTTATCAGTTTAGGTTAGCCATAATTATTAATCCAAAATCATATCATATTGGTCTAATTTTGCTTTACCACTAACCTTATCAACCTATTAAATAATGTATTCTGATGTGGTTTACCGTAGCGTTATCTCGTGTAATTATAGGATAGAATGGGATAACAAAAACCTCTACCTGAAATAGGAAAATTAATTAAACGCCGGTTTTACATGTAAAATTATATTCACTACTAGCTGTGCCCGCGGCTTCGCCCGCGTGGAATTCCGTTTGTGTCATGGAAAAAAAGAAGCCTATGTCATTCTCCAGGTCTCCAACTATCTTCATACAAAAAAATCACATCAATCCGTTACTCCGTTTTAACGTGAAAAAAGTACAAACAAACAAACACACTACCATATTTATAATATTAGTATGGATTAGTATTGATTAGAATGTCAGTTTTTAAGATTTATGTAATAGAATTTAATATAAGACCACTCCATGTCTACATTCGTTTAAAATATGAAAAAGCCATTTAACACATTATGGTAAGCAGATTAGATTTTAAATTTCAGATACCTAGATGAGTGTTTCTTTTTCATTATGGCGCATTTCCGTACTAGTATGATCAGCTAGTTGCTAAGCCGTTTACCAATTTCATAGAATAAAAAACATACATAATAAAAAACATGTGATGCCAGCCAATGTGATCTCTCCCCAAACCATGGCTTATCTTCTGTTGTACCCTATGTACCTAGCCAAATGCAGGGACCTATAGGAAGCTACTGAAAATACCTTGTCGGTAGTGGAGTTTTGGTAAAAATATTGCCAGTTGTCGGAGTCGACTAGCTAAGAGGAAGAATAAAAACTTTAATAAGATACGCGGCGGTGGTAATACATACAATTAACAATTCAATATTGTATCATAATACGTCAAAATTTACGCAAAGAGGCCGTTTCGCAGCAATTTCAGAGGTAACTAAATCTATTACAATACGGCCTTACGATAAGGGGCTTACATTAACTGACGGTATTATTTCCCAAGGTAACTAGATATCTTCTCTTGTAACGACCTGACGTTTATGAAGAGTATGCTATCAAATGATGCTCGTAAACATACGAGTATACACATATAAAGTTAATTGAAAGCGACCTTGTAAATACTTGCTAATAATGAAACGGTGTTCCTTAACGTAATTGTTTACAATGGTTTACTTATAGATTTAACTTGGATCTAAATTCCCATAGGATGCGATGCGACGCATTTTAATATATTAAATACACTTTCAATATATACTTTAGGTAATAATATACTACTGGTTTGATTACTTTGTCTTATGTAAACAAGTAAGAAATAACGCTTTCAATTAGAAAATCTATTGATCATAACGAAAATTTTTCCTAAAAAGTGCTACACACTACGTACTGTCCAAAAATAACTAAATTGTAAGAAACTTTATAAATACATTTATTTATTCACAAAAACATATTTTTTGCAAATTAATACTAGGCCAAAATCTCTTTTATTAATCAATTTTATTAAGAGTGGAAGTCAATTTTAAAGTAAGATTAACTGCAACGATCTTATTACCAATCGATGATTTGAATAGGTGAAAATCTCATTGAATAGCCTTGTTGGTGTGTGGTTCAAGTTACAGGCTGTAATAATTATTGAATAACAAATTAGAAATATATGTATTGAACTTCTTCTTGTCGAGTCGAAATGGCTGACACTTCAGATTCGTATTCTTACACGAGTACAATCGATATATTAGGTTGGGAAAAAAAGTTTCTTCGCATTTTTTAAGAAAATTCAAACATTTTTTAATGTAGTTTCTTTACATTTAACTAGAGTATGTAGGTGCCATTTTGTTCGATTGTTTTTTGCCATCTTGTAGGTAGGGATATGATCCTATTACTATAGAAATTTTGAGGCTTCTGATCAAAATACCGCGACAAGCGGTTTTAGCACCTCTCGTGATGTAAACCTGACACTGCCTTAAGAATTCTGAAAAGACCGAAACAGGTAGAAAGCTAAAGGTGCAAGGTCAGGACTATACGGCAGATGCATTAACACCTCCCAGCCAAACCCTCCTAATTTCGTTATCATGATGAAAAACCATACCCTTTCTGTTGATTAATTCCGGCCGCTTTCTTTCAACTTCTTGCTTTAATCTCATCAGTTGTTCGCAGTAGAGTTCAGAGTCGATGGTCCTGTCTGGTGGTAACAGCTCATAATGATAATATCCTTCCAATCCCACCACACACACAGCATCACCTTGTTGCAAGTTAACCCGGGTTTCGCAACAGTCTGCAAAGCCTGACCGGCCTTTGACCACGACCTTTTTCGCACGTTCTTGTCGTACGTGATCCACTTTTCATCACCAGTTATCAGCTTCTTCAAAAATGGCTCGGTTTCATTACGTCGTAATAAAGAATCACAAATGAGTACACGGTTCATTAGGTTTCTTTCAGTGAGCTCGTGAGGTACCAAAATATCGAGCTTTTTGGTTTACCCAGTTTTTTTCAAATGCGCCAAAACTGTTTTGTGGTCAATTTCCAGTTCTTCAGCTACATCGTAACTACTGATAAGCCGATCATGCTCCACTTCTTAAAAAATGGCATCCATTTTATCTGTAACAGGGCGACCAGAGCGACGTGCATCTTTGACATCAAAATTTCCTGATTAAAAACGCTTAAACTAAATTTGTGCTCCTCTCACAGACACTCCATAAACATCGCAAATTTTTTCGCGGTTTGCATTGCATTTTTACCTTTTTTGTAGTAAAATTTTAAAAATTATAGAATTTCTTCATTAGATTCACACACATTTTCCTAATTTGAATATGGAATTATCTTTTTAAAATTTATACTTATAATGATACAAAAACCAGCCAGATACAAATAGTATAGCCAAAGAGATTTTATTACAAGTTCATACATACTATATGCGAAAAGACTTTTCCCCCAACCTAATATTTAGTTTAGTAGTTTTAATCATGATTTACACACCGGGTCAAAAACTCAATTCGTTCGATAAATAATGATATTATAGGTGTTAGATTTTTTTTTCTTTAAAAATCGCCAACTTATTTTACACTGAAATTCGATTACGTAAAAATCGGTCAACCTAAAAAAAAGGTCATAAAAATTGAATACTCGTCTTATGAATTTGATTTTTTAAAATTTCAATGCCATCCTGACTCTAACTTCAAGTACCTATCTAATTTTTTAGACATAGACATATTTTATTTTGGTTAATAGAATTTTGAACTTCCTACTTCGAAATAAAATATTACAAACTGTTTAACCGAATTGATTTCCAAATAATTCGAGAGAATCAAGATCAAATAAAACTGATCAAAATTTACTGACTTGCACCACTTATCTAAAGTTTCTAAGAGACGTTGAGGGCGCATCAGGGGCCCGTCTCATTTGCCACAGACAAGGAAGAGGCGGTTCGCATCCATCAGGACGGGAACGACTTGGTTCTCTTATTTACATTAATCGACAGTTGTTCTATCGAAACTTTTAAAATATCAATGAATTTGTAACTGTTTAGTAAAGTTTATGGCAACTCTCTTCAGTACCGCTATTTCTATGACCAAATGACCGTGACTATAAAGATAATCAGTGCTTTGAAGCGAGCTGATAAAGTATTTTGGGAAAGTTTCATACATATTAAAGACAACTTCCTCTCTTCTGGATAAGTGGTTAAAGAGATCTGATACTTTTTTCCCCTCCTAATTGGTTACTCGAACGAATCAGATTTTGTTTGCAGATATGAGAATTTAAATACCTGTTGTTCCTGGGATTACCGGTTGTATTTGCGTCTATGAGTTATTGAAACGTAATTGTCAAACAACAATTACGTATAAAGATACCTGACGTTCGCGTACGTCAATCAGGGTTGGCTTATAATTTTTTTGGCTTCGTAGGTAAACATATTTGGAAATTCATCTAAAATTGTAAGTTTTCCAATTTTTGCAGAGGAGTAGTAGGAGGAAAGTAGTAGAGGAGTATTAGAAAATTTTAAAAGAATGTCGGATCACAAGGATGTGGAATTATTTTTCATAAATACAGATACTTAGTAGCCTGATAGCTGTGCTGCACTGACTGTACTGTAAATATTTCGAAGTAGCCTGTCTGTAAAAATAAAAAGCATTTCATAATTGACTTCTCTTTGGTTTATTTAAATTATTTAAGTGACATCCCTAACAACGACATATTCACAGATTGCGTCTATTATTTATGGCAAGTACACGACCCTAGCAATTTCGATGCGGAACTTTCCCTTCTATTCCAATTTCGCAATGTTAGAAAAAATATGACGATATTATTGCTCGAGTCAACTTATAAGGGCGTGGGCGGTCAAGCAGAAGGGTAACTATTTTATTTCGATACGAGATTTGATGTTATAGAATAGGTATTATTTAGTATGTAAACAGATAATGCGGCCCTTGCGACATAAATTATGCCCTCGTTAGGGTTTAATCTCTCATGTTAGCGTTCCTGGGGCCGATCCTCGCGCCTTTAGAAGTAAAATCAAAAGCGAGATTTGTCGAAAAAAAATGGATAAAAACATTATAAAGTCTAATGCAACTTATCTCATAAGGCATGAGAATCGGCTCTCTAGTTGAGTACTCAGAGCCGCAATCGGCTTTCTCTTTCTTATCTACTTGGTCATCTTTAGTTATGATACAAACAGTTTGCATATAGTTATGTTCAGTTCACCACTCGAAAAGGTGTGTAAAATGTATTTTTTGAGCAGTTTGCATGTAATGACTTATTAATGAATATTTAGTTTTCTCTGCATCATAGAAAACGTTTGGCGTGAACTTCCAGCACTTCTTGAACAATTGACGAATTTAATTCTAAAAGCATTCTCTCCCAGTCAACCATTAGAAAAACAGAAAATTGTACAAAAAAGGTTTGGTGTACTCATTGGCAAAAGAACTGTAGAAAGTTATTTCTGTACATGGTAGTCTATGTGGATATTTTGATTTTATACTTATTTTTCTAACAGTATTAGAACAGTTAAAAAAGAAAACCGTATTCAAACATAGCCCACATTCTTCATAGATCTACTTTCGGAAAAAGAAACCAAAATATTCAATATTCTTTACTGTTGAGCGTCTGCGATGGACCTCAAAATATGTCGGATGAGAGGCAAGCATACTTAAATGAAATTCCTAGGAGGCCTTTCTTTCCCGTACCTCTCGGCAGTGGTCATTTTTTATACAATATAAATGAGTTTCAAATGTAAAATTCCTTTACGGAATTTAATAAAATCATACCAACGCAGTAGATACTGAGACTTTGAAGAATTTCATGCTACTTTTCGAGCCCTGTAAAATGAAAATTATTCTCATTACTCGGCCTGTGTTTTTTTATTTTAATTTCGGATTATGATTTTAATTCTCCAATACTGCCTTACATTAATTAGCTTAACAATGAATTTGTTAGTTGCATCCTTATATTGTTTTCTATTATTGAAAAGCTAGCTTTAGCTGCCCGAATATTTTTTATGACCGACCTATCTGCTGACGTGATATTGGCAATACTTTTATTGGTGAAATCCGCTCTTAGTCTATAAAGTACAATGAAAGTGACTGCCAAATCCACTTGTAGTAACCAATCGATGGTCTATGGCCCATCTATGTATATAAAACTAGCTGTTTTTGTTATTAGACCACGGGGGCAAAGCCGCGGGCAGAAGCTAGTTTACATTTATACATGTCTCAGATATGAGTAAAGTGTTTCGTGGTTGCGAGCAATCATTGTTAAGTTATTTATATTATCAAACTTACTGGTGCATGGTATTCTGAGGCTCAAAATTAAGCAACTTGTTACGGAGTGATCTACTAAGATCTGAAGAAATAAATGGCTTTATATATTCATTATTATCTAATTATTAATAGTAACTAATAATTATCCAGTCTAACATCTCTTTCCTGCAACAGTTCCTTTTCATGATACACAACCAACACAATACAAAACCAATAAAAATGTTTTCTTTAATTTTTGTTGCCCATTTTTTCGCTGTATCATCTCTTAATCTGATTCAGATTTAAATCTATGAAATGTAAAATTTGAGTTGACCTGTTTGGAAAGGAAGCGAGCTAAAATTTTGCATAGCCCGGTTTCCGACCTAACATTACATATTTATGAGTTTTGTTTCGACTGAGCCAAGAACCGAGCGATCGCTGAAAAATCAAACATTAATGAATGTCTAAATATTCTGTACGTGAAAATAAATCAATTATTTTTAAAGAGAAAATGTTGCGTAAAGTTTTTATATTTCATCTTACTCCCTCGTGCTGGGAAATAAGGAAAATTAGATTTTTTAACCCAAGTAAACTGAATCTATTGAGTTATAAAAATACTATATAATGTGATATATTATATATGAACTTAAGAATTGAAATTTGAAATCAAAAGTCTATTTTTTTTTTTAATTCTTTCACTCTAATGGTAAAACGGAAATCGGCTGAAATACGATATACTTTAAGTAATGTTTTTCCTACAATTCCGATTGGAGCGAGCTCCAGCAAATCTGATCTATTTTTTTTTAAATTTGAAACACGGAAATTACTGAGTATCTTTCGCCATAATACCCAATAGATTTACCACCTTTTACTCTTTCTTTATCATTTTTCATTTTATTAAAAAATAAATAAACCATGTTGTGCTTATATCTAAGATATTTTTTTTTGTAAAAGGCGAACAAAATAAATAAGTAACTCAAGAACGTGCTAAAATCGTAATTCTTTTACGGCTATAAGGTAATAACTGTTTTCGGCTCTAAATGGAGATTGTAACTAGTTAATTATTATTCATGTATACCTCTTGCGTATTTCGGTTAAGTTCAGTAATGGAAAAACTTTTTTAACTGCCCAAATCTCGAGGACCTCCATAAATAACTGTTAAAGAAACCTGTTCCGCACGGACTGAGTTGCAGTCGGATCACAACGAAGGGCCAGTCGGCACGTAGGTAATTATTTAAGATACTTCTCCCTGTAAAAAGGGACGTTTTGTAATAAAACGCTCCGTGGATAAGAGATTTCGTTCCCTTTTGAAATATTTCTCACTTTTTTTTAGCATAAATATTGTTAACATGTTTTTGAACGTAGGTTTTAATAGACGGAGTTGACCGTGGAGTATCCGACTTAAGAATGGACTACTATCACCAGACAAGATGTCTAGGTTATAAATAATACCTTATAAAATATAAGTATCATTAGTTTACCTAGCTACTTTATTGATCCAAGAACTGGGCTTTGAAGTAAATGTAGGCACTTAAGTCATCATCATCATCAATCCAAGCCTTTTCCCATTTCAAATGGGGTCGGCTCTCCGTATCTTCTTGCGCCAATCTTCTCTATCATGCACCATTTCAGGGGTTATTCCAACGAAATGTAAATGAAGGTACTTTAGTAACTAGTAACAACTTTACCGAAGAAATAATATATTGAAAGAGGGACTAAGGCTACAAACATTAAAAAGTTATTATTCAGTTCCATCACACAACACGAAAAAACGTTTAAACCTGGACATTTAAACATGATTTCCTTCAAATATTTCACTGAATGTTCGCAAAATGCATTTTTTATTTCCTCTCAGTTACAGTTTAGGATTTGAATGCTAGCATTTACCCACTATTTACGGCAGTTTGAATTCTCGAAAAGGAATTCAGCTTCAAAGGTTTCGCTATCAGATAAACCGGATGTTCTCTCTCTTTGAGTTATGGCGTCGACTTCCGCATGTGTATTTCCGGTGGGCAGTTGCAGTGGTCGGTTAATTACTCAATGATTCATAACTAATCAGGATACCGCTTAGCCCCTATCTTTGGACATTACTGATCCCTACTCTACATCTAATTAAATGTATGCTGAATGTATAATGATTTTTATTTGATATCGATTTTTATTCGTCATAATCGGTGAGTCAAACGATTTTCGACGTGTGAGTTATAAGTACGTTAAATAGATACGCGCAATCGTTACGAACATCTCGATTTCAACATTTATAAGTTTACTCGAGCACAGTTACTTGCTTCGGCTACTTCGGTACGTGTAACCATAAAATATATACAATTACTTAAGTACCTACTAAAACAAAACACACCTAACTTAGGTACTCCAATTGGAGCCATCAAGTTACTGTCTCAACAGCCTGTTATAATGTCTGTTCTCTTCGCAACAAGGGCTCGACAAGCCATAATTTATTGTCCAGAGTTAGCCCACCGCGGTCACATCTGTTTCCTTTCACGTTTAGACTAAGATGTTTATAGTCAAATATATAATGAGGAAGTCCGCAGCGCCTGATGGCGCGCTCATAGCAATGATTTAGTGTTGCGTTTGCCAGAATTTATTATTATTTAAATTTCTCAGTGGGGAATTTCGTTCTAGGACTGTTTGACAATAAATATTATTTAGTTTTTTAATTTTCTTTGTGTGGATATAAATACTAAACTACATAAATTAACAAAATAACTCGGAGAATCAGTTAACCTTTTCGGCACATTGCCGCGACGTAATTATTTGCAGGGGCTACATAACTTGTAAATATTAGTTTTATTTCATCATGTATTAATAAAACTGAAGTATTGAAAATAAAAGCTTATAAAAAAGAAATTGACAGGACGAATATGAAATTAGGTGATGCAAGACCAATGCTAATAATCTGTGCCAGTGCATCAAATCATACAACAACTTTGTCTATAATAGTAAAAATAAATCAAAATATCTCTGACGCGGTATATATATAGTGTAATTGTGTAGAATAACAGCCAAGATTGAATTGGCTCATACCATAGGTCGTACAGCCCAAGCCGACAGCGACAAGTTTCAGACAACTTTACTACAATAACATACAAAGATATAGAGTTAAAATGAACATTCTAGAAATGAAAGAAACTTACGATGAAATCTGACAAAGAATTAAAGTGTGATAAAGGGCGAATGAAATGTATTTGAGCTGGCTGTATCCAGGAGCCTTTTTTTTTTTTTTTTTCATATTTTACATACTGAATAACTTTTTATTTGTGCATTTGTTTTCGCAAGATATTATTTATTGTAAATTTATTGTCAAATATAAAACAAATATGGTTATTATAACTAATAGGAATATGATCCGAGGTGTGTTAGTCGTCAACACTGTCAGATTTTTCAGGCTTCCTAAAGGAATCGAACACAGCCAAACGAGCCATCTATCGATGACAATCGGTAACTATGGCTTAAAGTGCCTTCCGAAGCTCCTAAGTAATTTTTTTTTAATATTCATGGAGCAGGTGGTGAAAGCTTTCATGGGCTCCTGGAATGGAGGCCCAGGTAGTACCGGACTCTTACCGGCTAAAACACCGCCTGCTTAATAAACCTACCCGTAGAGTCTTTTCACTGTGCGTCGTTTTGCCTAGCTATACCAAAATCTGTTGCTCCTAATAATTACTTATTATAAACCGCAGAGCCATGTGTCGTATCTAGAAACTTAATATCTTTGAATCTCAAATAACATCTAGGAATTGTTGCCTACACTTTGCAGCTCAATTTAATTTGTAATTGTTAAACTTGAATTCTACACGTTGTCTACAATACCAATAAAGGAACTTCTAATATTTATATTGATGCGCCCGACTGCCTTTAGGTGAATTTATTCGAAGTAAATATCTACTGATAATTTGAAAGCTGCTATTTTAACGTTTTCGGTTTACATCATGCTATAGTTTCACAAAGGCTTAAATAATGGTAATGATTTTTAATTACGTTAAATTAGCTGTATATTTTAATAATGATTTTAATTAATAGCTAATGAAATATAGTTTTATCATTAAAATAATAATTAATCATTAAAAAAAAAATATTCAGATATGGAATTTGTTAGAACAATTCGTATATTTTTTTCAACCATTTTTTTTATAAATTTTTCAATGATAATTATATAATAACTGGATATACTAACAGCTTTAAAAACGATCTAGGAAATAATAAGGCTTCAGCTCAGCTACGAATATTGTACGGAAGGCTACGATGTCTCTCGGGAGTCGTAGCCCGGCAGCTACGAGGCGTAGCACCGTCGTAGCGTACGGTAACGAACGTAGAGTTAAGAGTTTTTAGAGTGAGAAGTCACCACTTTTATTTCGTAATCTGTACTTTAGAAATTGGTACTTAGTATTTTTCTACCTCATTGCTTTCCTTTCGGCTTCAACTTTGTGTATGTTTCATGTATAAAGAATTTCAGCAAACAATAAGTGTTATATTTATCTGTACCTTTATATGCGTTTAAATTGCTGTCAATATATAGCTAAGTTTTAAATAACATAAAAAAATGCCTTTTGCTTAAAAATAAATTTGCACATAAGAATTAGTAGGTTATCTATTTAATTAAAAAAAAAAAAACTATTTCTACTTTATTTCAATCATAATTAGGACAGAAAAAGAAAAGCTGATATAGATAAAACAAAAAAAATTAAACTCTAAAACGAAGATTATTCGTGCAGTATTGGTTATTTAAATTATTACTGAATAAAAAAAAAATGTTCAAATTAAATGGTTTACCTATTAACTTAAATTTCCCGGCAGTGCTTTCTATGAGATTCCAAAGCGATGTCAAGACGAACGTAATCAGTATCGTTCATCGCCCCACGCAACCGGTAGTTGGATTTCTTGAACCGTGAAATTTTATCAAGAGAATTAATCTCCTGAAACTTTCCCCTTGGACACCGACTCTTTTATTTTTTAATTTTGGCGAAATTGATTTCAGGGTTTCTAGTATTTGAACTTTGAAATGTTAAAGTCGTATTTATATTTTTTAACATCCGAATTTGATGGAGGAATTTGAAAAACTCATGATAAACTGTAATCAATATACTTTAATTGTAAAACACATACGAGTAATATCCATGCTTAAGTGGCGAGTCTCCGTCTACCAATAATGGTCAGTAATCATGATAATAGCAGGTCGCTGAATTTCTATTTTAAAAGCCCAGTTTAATCTCCACCCAAAATTCGTCACTATATTCCATATAAGTATGCCTTTCGTTCATTAGCAATAGTTCCTACTCCTGCTGAGACCTAAACGTAACTTTTGACCACTGACACACCTTTTTTTAACGTGAGTATGAGCTTCGCATACCACCCAGCCCAGGCACCCTATAGGCGCTCTGACGGGGAGAAGGGTGGTTATGTGGTACTTGAACTCATTAAAAACCTCAAGGTGTCCGTTACCTCCGCATATGCCAGGGCATTGACCACTGACTGGCCTAGACAATGGCTCAGTTTCCCTATAAAACAAGTTACAGATATTTAATGGCAGACGCTCCTAATGACTGTAAAAACTATACAATTTCCAGTGCTTACTAAAACTATTCTTGGATACAAAAATACCACTCATTAGATCTAGTTTTAAAAGAAATCAAGTTGTAAATTCTAGAATTCCATTTCGAGCCAGGCGCTAATAATTGCCGAGGGCAAACATTTCTCCTCACTTGTGGCTGGAAATATGTTATTATGGCAACATGCAAAAGGCGTTGTTTTAGTTTCCATTCTCTCCAGTTAAGTGTCGTGCACACTAAGTATAATTTAAAATCAAGCAAAAATAACCTAACTTATGCTTACTTACTTTTCACTTGCTTACTAACTTACTTGTTTTTATTTCAGCGTCTAGGACTCTCGCGTTCAAATAAGCCCACAGATTTGCCCTCGCATGGTCCTTAGTTGGTCCGACAGCTTTGTCCGATAAATCGTATAATGAGAATTTTTATTCCTAATAACTAAGTCGGACAAACAGGAACTACTAATCTGTGTAGTCCGATCATATAAAAACCTCTTCATATTATATTTTGTGTTAGAATTATTTCCTGCCAACTATAGGCATATCGATGCTATATAGGATCATTAAAAATCAAGATTCCTTCACCTGATTGTCTGAAATAATGAGTTGTGTACTACTTCGGAAAACCATTGAGAAGTGAACCAAAGAGTCAGAGGCTGAGAACCGATTTCAAAAAAACTCTTATTCCAGGACGGGCAGTGTCAATTGATGCACACGAAATAAATAAATGGAAGTATCCCACTTTTTTTATCAACTACGAATTACAATCATGACTAGAGAGTCGAACCTTTCACAATCACAACGCTAGACAAAGGAATTTTCTTTTTATGCCGGAATAGTCGCCGAAATTTCGATTCCTACTAAGCCTATGTGTACTGCCCTCATTATTTATTATAAATTTATCTAAGTACGTTGAACTCCGCTCACAGCAAACATAGGTGCATAACCTATTATTAGGCCACAATAACGTCTTTAGACTGCAGGTCGTAACTTGGATTCAAATACCTTCAGATTCAAAAGTTATTTCTGAAAAAATCTAGATAGGTGGTTTCGTCATATTTCTTTTACCTCAAAAACTCAATTTTTAATAGACGTAGATGTCCCAGCACCATTTAGCTTTCCACGCATCTCAGCCAAATGCAGTTTGATACTATCCAATATAGAATTCGTCTAGGTTATCCCGCCATCACGTGGTTCGTGAACCTTAAAAAACTAAAATTATTGAATCAAGTTTTTTTTTAAGCGAGTAAATGGATTCACATCAACAACTTTTTATTTCTAAACAATGAACTGTGGAAACGTAACATAAAGCTTTTGTTACTATAAACATGACGGTACTCATAAATAAGGTTCGAGTTGTTGAATATTTGATAAATCAGACGCCATTATCGGATAGGGTAACCGGGGTAAGCATGTCCGGAACATAAAATACAGATAGTGCAGAGATGAAGTTTCATAAAACGTACGCTTTCAATGCATTGTTTGATTTATATGATTTGCAAGGCGGTCTTATAACAAAAACAATTTCGTACAAGCAACTCTTTTAGTATGATTAATATCAAATAGATTAAGATAAGGCTCAGAAATACATGTTAGTGTAATTATAATGTACACTTCCACAAAATGCAACTAATAAATGTACTTAATAATAAAAAAAGACATAGTTTTCATAGCCACGGGTGTCAGCAAAAGCTTCCCCTTTTGAATTTCATACATCATCGTTTTCGTGGCCATATCAATACATTAATATTAGTTATTCAGAAATAATATCCTTCAATCAAGTAAATGCACTTGAACTTGGCTGTTGGCGTTTGTCATAATACCTAATGCTTATTTAGACATAACTTTTTAGTTCATATTTCATTTAATTTTTTTTTGCTTTAAAAAAAATTACAAAACCAAATAATCATGATGGTCTATTTTCTACGTACTCGCCATTTTGTGAACATGTCCGGGTTGTTTCGTTTCGATCGGTGGATGTAGCCGTGAGTTGTACGTGACTTTAACGCCTTCTCAACTCTCTCGCTAAAATTACGAGTTGCATCTTCGCTTTTTGAATGTGCTTTGTTGCCTTGTAACGACTAACAGCTGAAGGTTTTCTGGAATATGTTGAAAGTCCACTTAGCTAAGGAGGGCTTTTGAGATGTTTTTATTATTTTATTTCTGTCTGCTGTAAAAAGTTTCAGTGATGTTCGCTTAAAAATAAACACTGAAAATATTTTTCAATTACGAGGGTTAAAGGATCGTAAATTACCAGTAGTCAAACCAAAGTAGTTTCGGAATCGAACAAACAATTTGTTTAGTATTAAATTATGAAACTTGCATAGTTTTTAGATTACAAAATTGATTTATACGTAACTTCGTAAGTACATTATAAATATTAATATATTCACTAAATCAATACTTTTTTTCCTTTACAGTGTAGATTTGAAGTAAAACTGTTTTTAAGATAAATAAGTTAATGCTGCCATCAAGAATACGCAAAGATAAAACGATTATTAATATTCTTGTATGAGATATTATAGTTTTCAACTAACATACTCGTAATCCGGATTTCGGTAATTCTTTAAAAACTTTCTTTCTTACCATTTCATCGTTTACTAAACGAATCAAAGCACGAACAATTTTTGCATACGAAAACATACATTACTTCATCCCCTGCTTTTACGGAAATTCCCTAAAGCGTTACTGAATATTTTATGTCACAGTACGTTTCCAGTTATTATTGTCTTGGTGAACATATTTTATATTTTATAATGTCGTTTGTCATCAAAGCACATAAAAACCATTTAAGATGCAAATAAATATGCAAAAGTAACTTAATCTTCAGCCATTTTATGGCTTTGGTAAATTATGTAAATATGTGGAGTTTTTCTATGTGTACATAAAGTAAATACATATAGAAACCTTTTATAATACTATTAAACGAGCATTTATTTACATATGTAGAACATAAAAATGACGGACTTAAAGCCGTGTGCCTTTTCTACCAGTCAACCAACCAGTTGAGTAAATCTTAAGCAAAAATCATCCAACTAAGAAGCTTATCAAAAACTTTAGTCACCTAGAATAGGCAAATTGTTTATTAATGTCCTAGGGGCTCCCTACATTTGCGATTTTCCAGATTTTGGTAATAAAGATATGACTGTTTCCCGCAGCTCTACCTGCGTCAAAATGTAGCCTATGTTTGACCCCGGATCTTCAACTATATTCATACCAAATTTCATAAAAATCCGTTCAGCGGTTTGGCTGTGAAAGCGTAACAGACAGACAGACGGACAGACAGACAGACAGACTTTCGCATTTATAATATTAGTATGGAAGTATGGAATATATTGTATGATAATGAATAAAGTTGTATTATCTACCTAGATCAGCAAGAAAGTCCTCCGTTGGACGTAATTCATTTCTTCATAAGACTCCAATTCAGCCATTAAGAATCGGGTTATAATCATCTTAATAATTTTAAGCTAACGAAGGAAACCAATTCACGTCGTAACCGGCTGTCGCTTGAGATTTGAGCCATTAAAATCAATGCAATGAAATATTCTACTGTTTAAACTACGATTGTCTATCTGTTTCGTATTAATGCCCCTTCTTTACCTGCTCTGAATCAGTAACGGTCGGGTTGAGAGTGTTAAATAAATGTAATGTGCATTCGATCGATATGTAGATAAATGAATGGTCATCGTCGAAAACTGTCACTATCAAGTACAATCTTATTATTATTTATTGGTTTGCTATACTTCGACAAGCAATTATTTTTTTATTTACACAAACATGTAACTATCAATTCAATATTTTATTTTAACTGAATCATGTCAAAAAAATTGTTTAATGGAAAAAATGCGACCTAGCTACCTAAGAACACTTTGTTATTTAAATAAATATAGTCTTCCAAAATTTAATAATCTGTATGGGACAAGAATTCCTAATTATATGATACCAAACTATCTAAATAAGCTTCCCTCAGAACTTCAGGAGTTGTATAAAAATAACTTTAAAAAATTTAAATTGAGTTTGAAAAAATACTTGAGTACTTTCTGAATGTAATAGCGACTCACCGAACACAGATAAACCCATCGAGGTTTCCGCGGTTCGGTAGCTGTTTTGTGTGTAAATTTGATATTTACTGAATAAATGATTTAAAAAAAAAAAACCATTTTATGAATTTCTAATTAAAGACAGTTGACGATACTGACGTTCTAGAGAATCAAGAAACTCATAAACGAAACTTTATAAGAATTTGGTTTCAAACTTAATTAGTGTATAAAATGAAACGATTTTAAAACGGTTTTTAGTGCATAAAATGTTTAACAATCGCGAAAAAATTAGACATCATTACCTAATTCATCTTAATGATCCGAGCAAGATGAATGCCATAAGCAATGATTTAAGTAGATGCAAATATTATATTTATTTATAACCGATTTTTTTGCTAACTTAAAGTAACTTCAATATTAATATATCTATAGGAAATGCTGTTATTCTTCTTTATGAAAATCCCTTCTTGTCGTGCAATACAATTCTCCGCCTCTGCGTAAATCCTCAAGTCGTCTCGAATTTTCATTACCAATCGAGACCATATCGAAAAACGAGGGGTGGATTGGATTATAAATGCAATGTTGGAGGCTTTATTGCTAACTTGAAGACTGCCTTTGAATGAAAACAAAGGAATGTGGTAATGCGTTGAAAGTGGGTGAAGAATAGGTTTTGATTTATTAATGTAATGAGAATTATAAATGTGTGGGTTGTTACTAGGCAAAACTAACCCAAAGAACGTTTTATTTTTACTTGGAGTCCATTTTCTATACATAAAACAAATCACATTTATTTGAAATTTTCCTCATGTAAAATTTTATTAGAATAGATGTTTGACATCAGCTGAAATTTGAGTCATAGACAATGATCACACCACAGGATACACAATACTTTTAAAAACAAATGAGATCCAACCATTTTGAACTTTAATTATTATATTCAACTAACGCGAAATAGGTCTCTCTAAGCAGAAGCACAACGGACAATATCTATCGAATCATCCAGAAGCGAGCTTATAGAAGCTAATCGAGAAGTATTCTGAAATCCAACAGAATGTTCAATTACGCGTTGCGAGACGTCTAATAGAAGCCTTGATTCTCCAAGAATGCAGCCTGCCAAACGAGATTGGCATTACAACGCTAAACAGAAGTCAGTTTATATAAATATGAGCGAAAGAAATGTCGGTCTTACAAATTGTATTCTGTTTTGTGATTGTTTTTCTACGAATTTTCCATTTTCCTTTCACTTTTTTTTTTTACACAACCCACTTGATTCATTAACAATGGAATTGAGTATTTTTCTATGCTTTATTCAACTGTTTTCCTAAAAAGTCAATCACGGGAACCAATTTACTGTATTTAGTTTATTCAGTAAATGTGTATATGTTATTAAAAAAGATGGTTAGTAGTATTTATTACACAATAGTTATGTGTAATTTTTACAATGAATTAATTTATCTAAAAAAGGTTCACTTTTTTAGAAGATGTTTTCACACGTAATGCTTATTGTTTTTACTCCGTAAAACTATCCTAAAATATGGTGTTTCAGTACCAAAATTTTATTGTTCTAAGATTGAGTATACCTAGAACTATATTTTTAGAAAGTCATCGCAATAACTTTCGAATAAAAAAATGTCGATGTTCAGAAAGCCTACATTAATGACTAATAGATTCACTCATTTGTATTTCCTTAAGGCCTTAAAACAGTGTCTCTTACTTCCGTATATTTCAATTCTAATTAAAAAAAAAAAAAAAAAAAACATTTTTTATCTGAACCTCAATTGGCACATTTCCCGTTTAAATAAAAGTACACAAATTTACTTTCTGACTTTTTTTAATTAATTAGCGTCTCTTCAGCGACAAGCACTCTTTGACATTACTACTTATTTGCACCTTAAAAGGCAACCCCATTAGCAGAATGAGCGTCGAGCAATGAATGGAGGTCATTCAGAGATGTCGTCTGCCTCCAAGAGGGGAACCTTTGAGGTTCGATGAGACGGCAGAAAGTACAAGATGAATACTCTGACGTCTAGAAAGTAATTCAAACTCGACCTTATTTAGCACTGAAATTGTAGAGCTTTAGGTGACAGGGGTAGGTATTTTGGATTTGAAACTTATTGTACCGTAGGTAATTAAAGTTTGAAGAAACAATATTTTGATGTTTGAAAATCAAGTATTGAAGTACATTTCATCATCTCAGCGACAAGACATCAACTGCTGAACATTGGCTTCTTTCATGGATTTCCAATCTGACCGATCTAAAGCGACATTCAGCGTTTTAATGCGATCTTTACTAGGTCGATGGACTAGTCGATCGGCACTTGCGAGTTAATAAGTATACTTTATTTTGTCTTAAAATAGATAATCTCAAAATTATAAAAATATACATAAAACTTGGTGCATAAAACCATTGGTACTTGCATTAACGCACAAAGGTAACACTTACAATGGCACAGTCATATAGAATCAATAACCTCTTTTCCATAAATTGCTTAAATAATAAAAAAATGATGAACCGAAAAAGATAGTGAATATGGATTTCAGCGCACGGTGTCCACCAAAATAATGGGTGGCCATCGCTCGGCCCATTACGGTGGATTGGTTCAGCGATCGGTAATAAATCAATTTGTATAGAGAATTTATTTTGCAACGGTTCAGTGACATTTGTCTCACACTTATCAATGGTTAGGGTGATGTTCTATCAAAAAATAAGGACGAAAATTGTAACAGTGGTTGTGTATTTACTGATTATTTGCTCGAAGGTAGAGTACCAAATGAGTTCAATACCTACATACCGAATAAAACAACCCACCTCCTCACCTCATAATTTACACAATTAGAATCTAAAAAAACACGTAGAATTCTAGAAAAGAATTGTTCCATTGTTAGACTCGTATTATGAGCATGTGATAACGGTCTTTCTATGATTAACTTATTTATACAGTCTTGGAAGAAATAATGAACGTTGTTCCATAACGAAAACGAAAAGGAAATAGAAATTTTTAACTAATATTGGCCACTAACATTGAGAAAGGAACGTTTATGCAGTTTCGATGCTCTTTGGTCTCTAATGAAAAACAACAAAATTTTAAATTTGATACTTAGATCAAAAACAATAAATTCGGAAATAAAAAAAGTAACCCCTTATCAGCTTTTCGCTGTGAATGTACGAGTGTTGCAGGCACGGATATGCGATAACGAATGCAATTTTCCATTCCCGTGAACAGAATTTAGGCGGCTCGTATCCTGCATCTTACCTTGCACTCCTGACCCTCTCTGAAATAAATAGAGCTTTGTTTCTAGTTGTTGTTTCGAACCTGGGATGTGATTTTTTTTGTTGAGTTTATTTATTAAACAGGCAGGCATTTTAGACAATTCAGGTAACATTGTTCTATGTTTACTTTCTACAATTTATTGTAAATGTAATATGTATACCAAATGTAAATAAATAAATAAATGTAACTAGCTGTTTCCCGCGGCTCCGCCTGCATCAAAAAGTAGCCTATATTTGACCTCGGGTCTTCAACTATATTCATACCAAATGTCATCAAAATCTGTTCAGAGGTTTGGCCGTGAAAGCGTAACAGACAAACAGACAGACTGACTTTCGTTGGGAATTGATGTACTTTTAGAGAAAACGTGTCAACTTAGCCCATGTACATGTTAGCAAACGGGCTCTACTAAAATTTATCAGTTAATCGTATTTCTTATCTTTCTATTTGTCCCAATATATTTATTTTTCCTGTAAACAATCCATCAATAGATGAAATGACCTACATGCGGGAAGTAAAATCCTAGTTCACAATACTCTAATGCCCAAGAGATCACTATTTAGTCCAGATAATCCCCCTTCATAGAAAAATGAACAATAGGTAGCACTTTTATGTAAATTAAATGAAGGGATCGTATGTTCACTGCACATTATTGAGGATAAGTAAGGTGGATCGATCATTTTAGAAAATTATATGGGAAGCCTTTAATACCGGCCAACTGTGCATCAAGATTGATTTTTAAAAATTGATTTTATCTGAATCAATTTGTGTACCAGTAGAGTTTTGAGAAATATGTCAATATTTTTTTATTAAAGAAATTAATGTTAAAAAATTTTAACATTAATTTCTTTAAAAAATATAAATAAGGGTATAGAAGGTTGTGCTTTATCACGAGGATTACAAGATTAATTAATCCTGCACATTTTGGTGCCAGAGTTTAACGAAAGCTCCGGTCGACCATTTCGGATCACGAATTAGCACATATAATTATAACTTGAGATATAATTATTAAATGTTTTAACAATTTCACCGATGACATTAAACACAACCTAATTAAAAGTCAAGTCGCAGCTCAAAACAGGCGTTTTCTTTGCCAAATGCGGGCATTATAATATATTTGGGCGCTAAGCCCGAAAATCGATGGGGCCGGTGTACGTTGTACCCTCTCGAAGAAACTTTCTAACGACATAACCGCGTGCAATTGATATGCCCCAGGAGTAGGCCCATTGTAAAGAAAGGAAAATCCCGATCTGAAAATCTTGGGAGTTAGGGCTCCGAATCAGTATTCGGGTCGTGCGCCTCCCGGTGTCGGTGGCGCCCCCATCTGCGGTGAACTCCTTCGGTAATTTGACTTTGTTGTTATAACTTAGTTTTAGTTGTTTGTCGTCGTTGATTTTATTAGTTTAGTGGAATGCGCTAAATAGTGTCAACGGATTTTTGCATGGATGACTTTTGAAGGTTGCAATTTTCAACAAAACATTTTTAGCGTGAATTGTTTAATTCATGATTAATTCAGCCTGAATGATCTAAGAAACTAGAAATATTTCAATAGAACAAAACTTATTCAATGACATCGTTGACTGTTTTGACTGTGACTGTGACTGAATTTAAAAATCACTCATCATTTATTGGTCTCCGTGGTCCAGTGGTTAAGACTTTCGCCTTCGACCCGGGGGTGGTGGGTTCGATTCCCACCTGAAGTGTACTTTGTTTAGTTGTTTCCAGGTTGGTTTGGACTTTGCAGGCTTGAATCACCTGATGGTCTGATAATAAAGATGATTCTGTGCTTCAGAAGGCACGTTAATGGCTGCCATTTGGTAGTCGTTAAAGGAACCACGTCAGAGGCCAAGAGGCGATTCCGAACAACTCTGACACCAGGGTTTACATGGTCGATAGACAATAACCTACATGTAATGATGATGATCATTTATTGGTTACAAACTAGATCCGGTTGAACAGAAACTTTAACTGTTGACGCATTACGATTATTCAACCTATCTAAGAAATCAGAAACAGAAAAATTGAATTTTAAAGCCCTCTTACTCCACGTGGGCCGACAGTCCATCGGTAGGTACTTCATTGTCTTATCTTTTGCTCAGAATAGACTACATTTTTAAACGTATGCGACTCGACTGTCAGGAGTTCATCGTCTTAGTTTATTTCTTATTTAAATCATCAGTATCGTCACAGGTACACTAGAGCTACGGTAGTTGGTAATCATGAATGATTACAAACCTCCGTAGTCCTTCTTACACAATATATCGGTTTATAAAACCGATTACGGATTGGTATACACTAACCATTAAATATTTCCTATACTTAATTCAAATTTATTGATAGTTCCTAGTAGCATGTAAACGCACATTTTGGAGCGGTTCCATTAAATCACTGTATTGTCGTGGCCAATCCTATTGAACTTGAATGGGGTACACCGCGCTGGCTTCATCAAATTGCACTGAATGGACGTTAGAGCACTCATCGAGCTAGCCCGTTCTGAGGGTAAAAATTTGAATAGAAATACTCAAATACAAGCTCCTACAATTTTGATCTTTACCCATTATGAAATAAGGATTAATTGAGTTGCGACGTGTTTATAGGAATGAAAGGATATGACGCCCACTCTAACTATTCTATACAAGGCTGGACGGTGGTCACAATAGATCTGGCTCAATCTGATATTGAAATTGGAGAACTATAACGTCGATTTTCCTTTATTTTAACTTTGGTAAAATCCAATCACGAAAATTTAAACCCCTGTAGATTTTGTGTTTTGGTTTTCTATTCCAATTTGGCGTGGTTACATTTTTCGGTTTCCCGGTTACTGTTGGTTGGATATCTTTTTATCCATGTGCACAGAATTCGTATAAAATTCTAATTAAGCATAACGCTGTGAGGGAAAATATTGTATTAAATAATACATGAAACGAAAAAGAAAACAAATTTCATTGTGTTTTTAAGCACAATACCTAATATTTAAATAAATAAGTAATGAAATATTTTAATCAGGTAAGTAGTTTGTATTAAATAATACATGAAACGAAAAAGAAAACAAATTTCATTGTGTTTTTAAGCACAATACCTAATATTTAAATAAATAAGTAATGAAATATTTTAATCAGGTAAGTAGTTAGTGATCCACTGATTACATTAATTTAAAAAAGTTTGAAAAAAAAAATCCTAATTTCATTTACAAATAGTCAAGACAAATTTTAAAGTAAACAAAAGAATCGAAATCACTCACACAACAAACAAAATAAACAGGTGTGATAACATCTCCCCTTTTTAATGACTATACAAAAGTTTTTAAACTTTGACACTTCGAAAATTGCTTCAAAAGTTTATAGATTTAGTCAAATTTCTGCGTGGTTTACGTCAAATCTATGAGGGTTGGATCCTCAATGCATTCGTAGTCACGGAGGGTTTTGTCCCCCAAATCATGTCCCTCCTGTTGATCATTAATGATGCCATCTCTCATGTTGCCTTAATGTAGGTTACTGTGTAAACAGTACCTCGGGGTGATTGCCCTCTGAGACGCTATAAGACATTTAATCCTAGGCAATATATACTGGAGAAATTGTGACAGGTTATGAACAAAACTGAACAAATTAGAAAAATATTAGGCTTTATATAGAATCTAGTTTAAAAAAAAAAGAGATCACGTCCTCTCTTTTTATTTGTCTCTTTGTCTCATCTTAACAATCTCTCGGGTGTATTATCAGCTGGTTGATCATTAATGATGAACGCAAAAAGAAATTTATTCCGAGGATCTTGGCTGTCGTTACTGGCCAAATGATCGCTTTGGTTTACAAAAAAATTAATTCTAATTTTAATGAACTTTTGACGAAGTAAGTGGCTGATATATAAATACACTGACATACTACGTAATTGAACCTTCGACATGATTTGCCTTCGATAAGAATAAAATAGATTTAATGTCAGACATTGTTGGCGGATTCACCAAAACTAGAAATCTTCATGAAGGGCAGGTGGTTATTTTATTTCGTATGTATGTATGTATGTAAAAATCTATATTGTACACAAAGAACATAGTATCAGAATACAGGTTACAACAAAAGGCGGACTTATCCCAAATAGGGATCTCTATCTATTTCGTATATAGGATATCGTGTACTTACTAAACACATAAAAAAATATCGCATGGTAAAAAAGTCACCCTGAATGACTTGAATTCTATTGTATATTTTTGTGCTACACATTTGCTATTGTCAAGAAAACTTTGATGTGCATACTCGTAAACCCTATTAATGCCACACCATAAATTTCTTAGACCACAACAAAATTTATAGCTGTCCAATTAAAAAAAAAGATTTAATTGCGCATAAAATATTTAAGATAATGTTGACAATAGCTAATCTGGCACCCTTTCTTACTTTGACCATAAATTAAATGCATTCGTGTACTTAGCAGACAGGCGCATGTCGCGACCATTAGATGCCCCAACGCAGTAGGCAAGCACAAATCACTTACCCTTGTAATATTAGAAATTTTTAAGACAAAAATTGCCAAACAGATTTTAACTTTAAATCTTGATACAGATGGTTGAGTTTACATAGAAAATTTTGATGTGAACTAGGAATAGCAAAATTAGACTTTATGCGTTGGCGTTCGGGTTATAAATAGGGGAATTTTATCATAAATGGATAGATAACATGGTGACCTACATCTCTGGAGAGAGACTAAGCAGCGTTAGTAGTATCCATTGGGAATAATATTTATGGGGTGCATTATGCACATGACATTTTTATGTTTTCGGCGTAGCGTTTGGTGATGCCTTCCGTTTTATATACAAAGCGATAGAGTCAACGAACTATGACTTAAAAACATTAATAAAATTTACAATTTTGATAAATTTAAAAAGACAGTGAATGCGAGTTATAAAAAAATGGATGCAATTATATTGATCAATGAACTATGTCGAGTTAACGGAGTATTATGCAAAAGTGCAAGGTTTGTTTTTTACCACTATTGGATTGGTCGCCATTTAGTGGTTTTATCTATCTTAAGCTCCTCCGTGCTTCGGAAGGCACATAAGGCTGTTGGTCCCGGTTGTTATCGATAGATATCAGTCGTGAGGCTGTGTCAGATGCCTTAGGGCAGCCTGAAAAATTCTGACAGTGTTCATCACTAACACACCCCAGGACATGTTCCTGTTAGTCTGGTTTCCCTGTAAAAGGGTTACGAAGGTCAGACGACAGTCGCTCCATTAAAATAACCAGTTTCGCTAAATCTAGGGCCATGACTTACAGAGTATCCTAGGCTCCGAAGCGTAAGCTGACGACGCAACTAGGAATACACGCTAGAATGATGATGGAGTAATATGGAAATATGGTAGGGAATTTAATTATTAATCTTTGCCAAAATTGTAAAACATTAATGTTTTATTAATCAGAAATGTATTGTATGTTAGTTCTGGCTGTTATAAATTCAATGAAGTGATTCCCCTGAGAATCAAATAAAACAAAATAAACTGCCGCACATGTCGCACGCGAATTAAACGTAAATTTACTGACATCTAAACCAGTTCAGAATATATCAAGCTCAGCTGCTAATTCTTAATAGTTTATGCAAATCTATGTCAAATACCTTTGAAGATACTTCTGTCCCACTCTCTCATTCCAAGATGAAAACAAAATGCTGATTTGCATGTGCAAATAACAGTGTAGTGAAATCCAAACAGCAATTTTGCAGACAAAAGCGAGCCAGCTGCGTTTCGCGAGGGACAAGAATTAAACAATATTTCCTCGTCCTTTAACTGAAATGGCGTGTTTTAGAGCCGAAATTTTCCTTATTTCGATACAATAGGAATGAATGATGGGGATTATAATTGATGCCAGCTGATGGTCCGTGAAAACCTTTGAAGTTCTTTGAGTTATTAAAGCTTTTGTTTCCGTAAACGATTGGTAATTCTAAGATAAATATAACAATGTATTTTATGGGTGGGTTGTCTGATTTAATTTATTTTTATTTGACCATTTAACATTAATGAAATAAAGTCGAATAATGTTTGCAACTGCTGAATCTGTACCAGGCTCAAATTCGAATACTTTTCTCATGTAATACTTTTCTAATTTCTGGGACGGTGCGGCCCAGTACCAATATTGGCCTCACTGGATTCTGCAGAGCGCCGTGCACTAAAACTCGTTGACCAAGCACTGCTATACATATGATTGACTGGTAGAGAATGCTTTTAGCATTAAGTCCGCCTATTTTTTTTTATTTTTTTTATACAACTAAGTACGCAGCAACGAGCGCGTTGCCGACCTGTCCTAGTGGTACAATAAAGTTTTAATAAATAAACTGCACGAGGTAATTCCACCAACATCAGCTGGGAGCGTGAATCGCAATCTACCGCTGGTCATTTGTGAACATTTTTTTTACTCTGGGCAAAATATGCTATGAAAATAATTTTGTCACTGTTGTTTTTAATTGATGAAAAATGTTATGCTTTTGTGCATAAAGAATTTTACAAACCTCTTTTTTCAATTGAACATTGAAAAACAAGTGTTTCCTATTAAATTGGATGGTAGCGGCGGACAAAAATTGGCGAAAATCAATAAATATTGTCCCCTCTAATGTAATGATGGATCGTACGTACTTATCTGTCGTCGGGATCGCATGTTGCCGTTATTTTGGCTCTTTTGTACAGCGCACACGGCATTGTTTGTTAGCCTGATGGAGTGTTCGTAACATCATTATTAAAACTATGGTAAAAGTTTTTATCGTAGCCAATTATTTTATTTTTGAACGCTACTGTAAGCGCTTTATTTATGAAGTTATGTACTGTATATAGCTTGGAAACAAGAGTGAAACATATAGTATTGTAATGTGAGACTTTGTCTTTTCATTCTCCCTTCAACTGCGCGGAAACCACATTTGGTTCTTAACAATGGAATTTTGCAGTAAGCGAATGGATAAATATTTAAATTTTATATAATTAGAAAGTGCTTTGTGTTTCTTAACGATAAGTAAAGTAATATGCTTGGTGCTAACCTTTGACCTGTTAATAATCTATTGATGTCTAGCACATCAAGAAAATCGATCAAGAACATTTCTTAATTAAAGTCATTTCAAAGTTTTATTGTCATTAATTTAGAACTTAAACTTTCTTTAAAATACCTGTACAGTTACTTTAGTGTTTAATTTAATTTTTTTGTTACATTAGTTTTAAATCTATCGATCTTTACTTATTTTTTATTTTATCAAAAAGCATTTATTTCTTAACCCTCACACAAGTAAGTGCAGGAATTTATAAACCAAAACAGAATGTATTTAAGTAATCATCTATGCTAGTTTATCGTGTCTAGCCGCCATATCAAGTTTGGAGGTTGTGAGTTGTGCCAAACTTACCCCATGACAAGCACCCTACGTCGTAAGACGACTATTTATTAGAGTCGTACACGCAGTATCCATATCATTCAAAAATCCCAAAAAAAAAAAAAGATTTTTGTTGCTAGTACTTTTAGGTTGCATCATTGAGAAAAGAACTTTTATTTGTCTGTGCGGTTTTGATGCTCTTTGAGTAGCAGTCTCGCAGATACAGCCGGCGGCGGGGAGAAGTATTCTGTTTTAAAATTTTATTAAATCATAGAAAAGCATGTTATATTGTAACAAACTAGTTTCTTCTGAGTCTTCCTAACTATATGTATGCGAAATTTCAGGAAGATTCGTTCAATAGGTTAAACGTTAAGAGGTAACAGACGAATAAATTAATTCGCTTAAGCATTTATAATATTTTTAAGACGTTAATATAGTATGGGGATAGAGTAGAGTAGTGAATAAATTGAGGTAATTAAAGCGTAAATGTAAAATCATAATTCCTATTAAATCATAGCACTAATCAGAAATTTAATTATTGAATAAATGAAAGCAAATCATTGAAAATTCCATACCCATTGATCTATTGATCATTCGTCACTCATTTCATTCATCAATCGAACATATCATGACCGCATTAATGACTATCAATGAAAGACTTCATTCACATAATTAATGAACTCCGTTAGAGAGCCCCATTCAATTGAAAATAATTTTATACCAACAGTACTAACCCATACTGGGTTTCCTATATTTATTTATTAAAGTTTTACGTTGTTTTCTATATATAAATACAAAGTTTGTACGAAAAGATTCTTGATCAACACTATTGATAAATTAAAATATATGATAACAAATTCAATATAAATTATTTTTAATCTTAACCCTTTAGTTATTTTATGCAGTATTTGGCAATGTTTGTTACTCGATTCTGGATGTTTTTCTTAATGAATTAAAATTGTTAAAACTTTTCCAAATTCTATTACACATCTTGTTATAAAGTTGATAGGTATTTAAATGAAATCGATCAGTAGAATTCGGTTTTGCGCATACGAAAGTTTCCGTACCATTTTCTTTAAAAACCGCAAAAAAAAACATGTTTGTGGTATAGGAGCCCCCCTTTAATTTTAATTTTGTTCTGTTTTTTTTAGTATTTGTTATTATAGCGGCAACAGATATATGTGTAATCTGTAAAAAATTCAACTGTATAACTACCACGGTTTATGAGATACAGCCTGGTGGCAGACGGACGGACAGCAGAGTCTTAGTAATATGATTCAGTTTTAGCCTTTGGATATGGAACCCTAAAAATCACAACCAACTGACTACTACTCTTGAAACAAAGACACTGGTAAATTACATTGATTTTAGATTTGTGTGACATGATTGTAGTTATCAGAATGCTAGTGCGTGACCGATGAATTATTTGTTTGAATAGTATTGACATTTATTACATGCTTCATTGTATCATATTCATCATCATCATATCGAGTGGATTACATGGTCAGTCACTCGATCCTGTACACCCTGGTGACAGAGTTTTTCGAAACCGCCTTTCGGCCTTTGACGTGGTTTCTTTATCGACCACAAAATGGCAGCCGGGATGCCTGCTGAACTACGGAATCACCACTATTATCAGAAAAGTTTAAGGCAAAGGCCTTGACTCAAGTGGTCAAGACGACCACAGAGGCGGTGTACCGTATTTCAAATATATTATCACCGGTTCTCACGTAGTAAACGAATGTCCACTTCGCTGTTTTTTTTTTAGTAATGGGTTTTACGGCCATGGATACAAGTCCTTTATAGCCCTTCTTAATTTTTCTATCTTCTTCAGTCCTACAGTGTGGTTTCGTCAAGTCCTAGTCAAGTTTGAAAGTCTAGTCGGTACCTAATTAAGTCTTGTCAGAAGGATCAGCCAAGTGAAGTGGTAGAAAAACTGCTCTTACTAAGAGCTTTTGGCAACAAGCATGAAAATCACATAAATAAAACACTGTACCACCATTATTTTGCACAAACACTCAAAAAACATAAAATTTGGAAAATAAAAAAGCTTTTAAGATTCCCGCCAAAAGTCCCCACTTCGCTGTTTTCCCGGTGGAATGTCTGAAATTCACCAACTTACACTAGCCGCTGACAGCTGTTAAAAAGTCTAGACTTAAGAGGTTTTAGCAATGCAGAATTAATGCTAAACTCATTGATAATGATGAATTTCATTACATTATCAAAATCTTACTAACAAAAATTATTAATTATCATCGAACTTAATTTGATTACTGCGCAGTAGGTACTTGCTTGTCCAATTGTCATAATGGTAAAGACACATAGTGGAAATAAGTAGTTAGGTGAGTGTTGTAAGAGAAGGACACAAATCTTTATGATTTATTACCTAAGTACGCACAATTGCTGCAAACTTGTTGAGTAATAACAAAGCAGTTTACAGAAAGTTTTAAGAACTTAGAAATTGTACTTCAGAAACACATTTTACTGGCAAATATATAGCTAACGATTAAGAAAATTAGACAACAAGAACATCGTTGAAGTTGTAACTTGGTTAAATTTCGGAGTTTGCCAGTCCTCATATTTCAGAACTGTCTGAAAACTTTAATGCTATCAAGTTTGTGAGTAATAGCAAGTGTTGCCAACATCCAGCTTAATCTGACGACAACCTGCCTTTTGCCCACACGCCTCTTCTGTGACATGTTTGGATCACTAACATTTACATTATATAAAATATAGTTATTGTAATTTAATATTGGTGAATTTCATAATTCTTTGCATCATGGATCTTGATGTAACCTACTTCTTTTTTGTCGGATTGACCTATGGGTATGGTATACAATCGTTGAATAATTGCAAAGAAACGCAATTTCGCAATAATCTGCAGTTGGATAGAAAAGACTAACCCAGCCGATCAAAAAAAAAAACGAAGTGAAAAGAAAAAATTGACATCGTAATTTTATGCTATACGACATGAGATGTAAAGGATTAAAATACACAAGATAATGCCAATAAATAAAAAAAAAAATTAAACGGCCAACAAAAATAAATATCCTGCGTATACCTAACAAGAACATAAAATTCGCTCTACACATAGAAAACTGCTGTAATATACGGGCTCAAAGTGCCCTTAATACTGTGTTTAAGTGGGCGAGGTTCAGAGATGTTCAGAGGCTTTTCAGAGCTAACACTCCTAAGCCTTTTAATATCGCCCTACCTTGCTCTTATCGGATCTCTTACATACAGTTTCCTTTTTAAAAGCATTTACACGTTGTGACGTCACTTCAATTATCTTTATTTAGTCTCGTTGAAAATGTTTTAGTCCATACTTCCATACTATATACTTACTATAATATTATAAATGTGAAAGTGTGTTTGTTTGTTTGTTTGTTTGTCCTTCTTTCACGTTAAAACGGAGCAAAGGATTGATGGGATTTTTTGTGTAGAGATAGTTGGAGACCTGGAGAGTGACATAGGCTATTTTTTTCCGTGACACAAACGGAATTCCAGGCGGGCGAATCCGCGGGCACAGCTAGGAATATTATAAATGCGAAAGTCTATATGTCTTTCTGTCTGTTACGTTTTCACGGCCAAACTTTTTTTGAAATTTGGTAGAATATAGTAGAAGACCCGGAGACAAACATAGGCTACTTTTGAATGCAGTTTGAGCTGCGGGAAAGAGCTAGTGTTATATAAGATTATTTAATTAATTATTAAGGAAATTACGCTTTGCTTCTTATTGCCTCTTTTTTCCTAACAACAATAAGCAGCTTAATAAACTTAAACTAATTTTCAACGCATAATTTAACTAAAAATATAGCTCATTTAAGATACAGGTTGTATATAGTTTGATAAAAAAAGGAAAATTCACAATTCCTTGCATAAAAATATGTACAAATATAGTAAATGTATATAAAATATTTAGATGAGCGGTTTGTTTTGCAAAGATCTAACCTACAGTTCGGTACTAGATATTTTACGACTTTGAGGTAAGTTACGAAGCGTGTCTGGTATAAAATCCCGAACACTCTGTATATTAAGAAGGGCAACTCACGCCTGCATCACGCGATAAAGCCATAGACACATACGTGATTCACTTTAATTCACTTAATTTATACATCGGGGTCATTGTCAAGCAGTAACGTCCTTATAAAGTAGCGATGACGATTGCCCAAATTTAATTAAACTTGCTTCCCAACCCTTTGGAAGAGAACGAATGGGCTCTAAAGTTCTGGGCACATGGGGCGCAGTTTTGTAATTTTATTAATGATGTAATAACAGTTCTGTCAGTCGCATGTGTGTGCCCATGAGCGATAGTGAAGTCGTTAGTTCGGACGGGTTAATATGGGAGGGTTGAATGGGATGTCTATGAAACCCGATAAAATAAAGTGTTCAATTGGTGCAGTTTTTATGAACAGAGTTATTTAAAAAAAAACTAATATTTTTAAACAAATGTTGAACAGCTTTTACGAAAAGCTTAATTAATTATCTGCAATCAATAGGTTGACTATTAAAATAACATAACAAATAAAAATATTGCCTTTTGAATTCAGGAAGTTCATTTTTGTGTATTAACTAAAGACTTTGTATTCACACACAGTAGGGTTATTACAAATTGCATATGCGCAGTTTTTCTTCGAAATTAGCGGAGCAGTTAAATAATTGGATGACTTGCTAGAGATAGATAGAGGATTATATATGTTTGATAGGTACGTTTACCGACACAAAGAACAGTCAAGATTATTCAGAGGATGTGATCAAATGTGATTAATTTTGTAAATTCCAACTTGTTCACGACTTCGTCTCTTCAGCGGTACCTGGGACGACCAACTGGTCTTTATCCCGTGTACGCTCTCTTAACATTTGTCTACCCAGCTGATAGTATTAGAACGTCTCTTCAAAAACATCCACGGGAAAAACACGTAATTACTAGCTAGTTTTTAGCACTTCCTCAGTTTCGTCATCAGCTCCCGCTTCTAGTTTTTATAAACATGATTTTTAAAATTTTAACATGAAAAAGTAGTTGTTGTGACGTAACTGAAATAGTAAGACATACATATTGTATAGTACCGCGGACTTGTTTGTAGATCTTTTCAAAATGTATAATAATGTAGTACATTATTTTGATCTATCACTTAAGGTACAGCCAGCGTTTGCACTGTAAGAGCAAAAATGTGTCAATTTACGACATCACATTAAAAACCTCTAAAATTATCAGTGTTCCTCTACTGTATTATATATAAACCATCCTATTGAAACACCTTATCGATTTAAGGATAAATAGATAAAAACTTTATTCACTTTCACTTTTACAGTAGGTAACAACATAAATCTAACGTTGAAAATTAATATAAAATATTACAATATTAACCCATTCCCTGCCCATAAAATTAAACAACAGTTATAACAATTGATTTGCTCACATGTGATTCATGGGACAGGGAACCTGTTAATAGCCAAAGATTATATCTAGAGAAAGAAAATACAATTTAACAGCTACAAACTGTAATGAGACAGTGAAAAGGCTCTGACTCAGCATAATGTCACAGTTCGACAGGTCGAGCCGTGACGCTGTTTCATCATCATCATCATCATTTCAGCCGCAGTCATTCCACTGCTGGACGTAGGCCTCTCCCAATGATTTCCAAAATGATCGGTTGGCAGCAGTCTGCATCCAGTGTTTGCCTGCGACCTTTTTCAGGTCATCTGACCATCTGGTCGGTGGATGTCCAACGCTGCGCTTACCGGTACGTGGTCGCCATTCGAGAACCTTTCTGCCCCATCGGCCATCGGTTCTCCGCTCTATGTGCCCCGCCCACTGCCACTTCAAAGAACTAATCCGCTGGGCTATGTCGGTGACTTTTGTTCTCCTACGGATCTCTTCATTTCTGATTCGATCTCGTAGGGAAACACCGAGCATCGCCCTCTCCATAGCTCTCTGGGCGACCTTGAGCTTTCTTATGAGGCCCATAGTCAAAGACCACGTTTCACGTAACACACACTGGTCGAAGACCTTAGTTTTGAGGGACTGAGGTATTTTGGACAAGAAGCTCCACCTTGTCGTCCAACATCATCGTCCAGATATTATGTGTTACCAGGGCAAAGTGTCGTCGGGGGTGACGCTGTTTATTTTGCCAAAACCTAGGGTGAGATCGGCACAGCGACCCAATTAACAAAAGAATAAATAAAAGTAGCGAAAGGTGCAAGGCCACACGAAGCCACTCTTAGCTCAATACCAGCGATTACCTGGTTGCGTGCATTTTTCGTATATAAATGTTTTAATAATCACTGTACAGATAACAGAAGAATTCAGTAGGTAACAAATAAGAAAGCAAGAAACTTAAATCCAAAAAAATGTTTTATATACCAAAACAAGTGCCATAAAAATACAGTCAGATCCTTTTGAAATTTTTAGGGTCAAAGCTACCTTGAAAGCATTTGACAAAATGTGTTCCCTAAATTTACGTTTAAATGAAAAGATTGAATTTAAGTTTCGAATGGGAGGCGGAATATTTTTCCAGATTTTGGTAGCGTTGTACTTAAAACTGATTTTAAAAGAAGCTGTCCGGCAAGGAAACGGCATATTAATCCGTTGCGTAGTTTTAAACATTTAAACATACATAGGGACAGACAGCGGAAAGCTACTTTCTTGTATACTATGTAATGAAGAAGCCAAACATCTAAAGATCACAAAAAGTACTCGCCTATAGAATTCACAGTTCTCACAATTTCTGCTTGTATGCTCTGGTGACCACGGGCACTCATCCAACTCTTTTTTTTTTAAGTCAATTTCTATATGATGCGGCCAAAATGCACACCCCTTTACATAGGTGAGATTGGAAATCTATGAGAATGTTCACCGAGCAGTGAATGTCTTGTGGTCAAGATGATGATAATAACTTATCATCAAACATTAGATATCTCTTAAATCTTAACATTCAAACATAGTAATTTAGACTTTACGACACATGGATTTTAAAAATCTTCAAACATTTTTCAAAACGAAAACCACTCGATCGTTTCCCTCGCCACTCGAACACAGAGTACTAATCACAAACGTTTTCCATTACCGTAATTGACGGCCCACACCGCACCTTCCCTTCCAAATCATATTTCAAGCAAAATAAAACCCTCCCGTGGCTGTGACACAACTTAATTTAGCAATTAACCCCTAATAGGATTACATCCGTCATCGGTGGAGTGGACGATGGGCTTCAGTCGGAAATGGCACCTGGCTTTCAAATTTCCAATAGATTGCAGGGATAGATCAAGTTTAAATTTAGAATATAATTATTAAATGACAAATTTAAAAAAATGCTCATTTTCCTTACTAATTAAATGACAAGCGAAACTCGTCTTACCTCTATCTACCAGTTGCCGCAGTTAACAATCTACTTGCATTTGGACAAAGTAACATTTTTATAAGCCTTACAAATTAGTTGCATAATAGACGAACTGCAGATCAGCTGCTATACTTTTACTTACTCAGTTTGTGACGGTTCTCATTCTAACTCCAAATTTGACTCATTAAAATAGAACCTTATTTCCATATCATAGAACAGGCTAAAGTTCCTTGTAATACTTTCTGTTCTACAAATTCATTAACTAAAAGTAGTATGAAAAACAAAATCCAAATACATGACAAAAAGCTTCGTTTAGAAATGTGTATGCGAAAAATTCACGAGTCGCATTCCGAGAAGTTTTTTTTTGTAACAGTCGACTCGAGACCCATTTTTGTGACCCGCGAACCATTGACCAGTTAACTTTTAAAGCTCATTAAAATAGATGGTTCATTCAGATCGCGTAAATTTTCAGCGTGGCGGAAAATTAAAACGATACCCGGGGCGACTCGAGCCCGCCATTGTAAAAAGGTACTGCAAAATGGAACGCAAGAAAAAACATCGCGTGCGTCATACGTTACTTGGGAAAAAGTTATCGCAAGGGCTAACCTACTTTTGCGGACTGTTTTGTAAATACTGAGCGCTTTTTTGCTAAACTTTGCAATGTGTAAGAAATTTTGCTGTTCATTGTTTTGGATTTTCAGACAGCTAGTGAAACTTACTAAAGCGAAAGAGAGAGAAGCGGTGAAATTACGGGCCCGGGTGCAGATTCGTCTCTATATTCCAATTGTAATTAGCGGTTATAAAATTTTATATACTCAAAGGTCGACCGAATGTAAAATTCAGTACAGTGCATGTGTATGACTGTTATCACAGAGGTACAGTCAGCCGCCGGACCGCAAGCTGTTACTAACTACCAGCCAATAATGTACTTATCGCAAGCAACAGCCCTAGCCTTGGTTTATGAGTCGCAAATTGAATGCGACGGCAACAATTGTCGCGTACCTACACGTGGTAGGCTTTATAAGCTTTACAAGCTTTCATTCCAGATGTGTATTAAGCTTTTGTCTGGCAACTCCATTCAGTCCAGTTAATAATTAAATTTTAGTATCCTTTTGTGTGGTTAGTCGAATGGTAAATGTTACGTTTCAAGCAATCATTATGCCCAATGGTTCGGAGATTTTAGAGATTAATTAGTGGTACTGTGTTCAAGCAATTGATAGATAATGATGTGGAAAATTTGCTTTTGGAAAAGTAAAAAAAGTTTGTTGTTATTTTTCATACAAATATTTAAAGTCATTTTCTTTTTTCTTTTGTTGAAACCATAGAAAATGAAATAACTAGATGTAGTTCTCTAGTATGAAAGTGAAGCATAAACTAGTAAAACAAACTAGCATAGTACCTGATATCTCTGGTCAGTCTGCTGCCGACCCGCATACTGTAATCATTTGTTGTAAATTGCTATAAGAAAATCCAATATGTCTTCCTGTAGGTATATTTATCACATGAAAAAAAATTACTGAACAAACCACAAAACATGTTAGGATCACTTTTCTAGTGTTAAATAAAAGATTCACAAGTCTTATTTCAGAAAATAATTTTAATTCAAACCTCTTAATTTGACTTAAAATTTGACGCGGCGATTTTATGGGTGTTGCCAAAGTCAAAAATTACAATTGTTTCAAAAACCTCGTGTTGTATTTCTATTTTTTTGCAGAAATGATTGATTTGTTTGGGTTTTTTATTCATTCTTAATTATAAAATTCATTCGCTAGTGACTGCGTTAACGTTTTATATGTTTGTATGGGAAAAGAACATATAACACATTTTAATTGTAAAATAGTCAAACAGGGTTTAAAACTGACGGTAGATCCTCTTCTTCGTCTCGTCGACGACTCAAATGTTAAAAGCCCAGGAGTGCTATGTATGAAAAGTGTGACATATTGTCGAATGAAAATTCTTCGATATCGAACAAAAATCATTCGTTAATGAACAAAAATTATTCGACTTGCCGATTTTGCGTGAGTTACATATTCAATAAATAGCCTTATTTTCGAATTAAATTACTCTGAAATTCGCCGAGTTGTTCGATATCGAATGACTTTTATTCGACATCGATTGATTTTCCATTTGTCATAAAAGATGAGTCCAATGATTTTCATTCGTCATTGAGTAGAATGATTTTGTATGTTATAGTTGAAAACTGAATTACTATCTATCTATATCAAATTTTAATATAGTTTTATTCTCTTTACATTTTATTTTTTCTACAAGAATTGGTATTTATCATATATTACATCCTGGCAATCATGAAAATTAAAAAAGTTTCTGTCTTGGACACAAAGCGCATCATACAAAAGTGTCTAGTATCTAGAGTATTCTTTAATCTATGGTTGAAACATAACTTTACGAGTTCTCTTTAAAATAAATAGAAAGTTAAAAAAGTGTTTGGTGACAGAAAAAAAATCATTTTAGTAATTCAAATTATTTTATTAAAAATAGGTTTCAAATAAAAATACAAAAATTAGAGTCCGATTTTAAAGATTTTCGTTATTTCCAATAAAGTATTCCCACGAGATGTATAAATACACAAAAATAGACTAAGGTAGATCAGTTATACAGTGGATTTAAGTAATTCAAAATCATTAATGTCTTTAACTAATTTAATGACATTTATTTTTAATGAGAAATTGCTCACTGCTGTCGAGTGTTAAATTCATGTATTGCAAATATGTATAGTGTTCTATGAATTATGCCAATTTCTTAGGACGTACAAAAGTTACTAGGTATATATCGGGGACCTGTAACCTATACATACCAAGGTTTGTAAGTACTTAAAGTATCACATTTATGTATAAAGAGTTTGCACAATTCGTTATGACCATTCTCACTGTTTAAATTCCAATTTGTTTAATGGAAAAACCGCACTACTTTCATGTAACAAAATTTGAATGAATCTCTATCTATTTGTTCCAAAACTAAAACAACAAAACTGCATTTATTAATAGGTACAAGTAACTGCGAGTGAGCAGTTGTTTTTTACAAATTAATAAATTTTACTACTAGCTATCTTCCATGAGATAGTAGGCATCTAAAAATAGGGTGTTCTCAGGCTGGTCTTTAACATTAAATAACCTTGTACTCTTTTGTACGCCTAAACATTGAAAGTGCGAAAATAGGAACTAGTTAATACTCTTTTTTTTTAACGAAATCACTTGCGAATATCTATGGCACATGATCTAACAACGAAGCAAGGTTGTAAAAAGTAAATTTTGAAATTCAGAAATATTGAAGTACAAAAGGCAATCAACTTTTTTCATACATATTTACAAAAAGAAATATTAGGGCGATAACATATATATTTCTTTTCTTAAATTAACTACTAACATTTGAAATTAAATTAATAAAACAATTGGCCGCGATGCGTGGAAACCTAAAGAGGACGTCTTTGCCCAGCAGGGATTTAAAAAAAAATGTCAATCGTACAGGAAAAATATATATGTCATGGCCTTTAATAACATTTTTTACCTATTAAATGCCTAATACATATGATATGCAATTATACAAGTCGTGCTATTTATTCATAATAACAAGTGGCTATATCAACTCATATCACATTATATTACGTAGATTATAATAACTCTTTAATTTTCGTAAAAGCATTTTTCTGTTTTTGCTCACAACTCCTTCCTATGTTTAGCTACAAATTCTATGGCACGTCAAATAATACGAGTACTAATTAAATCTAAAATGTCACAATCAAATAATTAAAATTCGTTATTTATAAAAATAGTCCAAAAAATCCAATTAGAATAAAACATTTTTATAAGTCTTGTTAAGCACACAAGATGCAGCTTTAAATTTATGTGTAGCCTTGAATCAAGAATAATAATGCTAACTGTTAACTATTCACTTCCAATAAATTCAAGTCAATTAATTTTCGATACTTCTTACTTTCAATCTAAAATAATATTTCGAATTAAATTATTTTTATTTTTAATATTTACTTTGAAGTTCTAAGATGTTATATCAAGTTATTGCCAAGCATTAATTTGTTTGAATGTCTAGTTTTTACTTAAGCTAGTGATATAACGATTACAAATTCGTTTATTGATATTCAGACGGACATATCAATTGAATTCTATCAAATCCAATAATAACATTATAAACATTATCAGAATTGATAATCAACATACCATTTCCAATGAGATTTTAAATATTAAGGTAATACTTAACTACTTTTTACAATATTTACAATAAGTTTAAGGATACTAAGAGCATAGCCAGAGAGAATGTAACATACATACTGTTACAATTTTTAGTGTAATTTTTTTATGAAAAATTAAGAGTTTTTATTATTTCACTAATTGAATTTAAAATATGATGCTACTGGAAAAGTTGATAATCATATTTTATTAAACAAGGAAATTACCAATCTCATTTTATAAGCATAATAATAAACAATCGCTATACTTTCAGTTTAACCATTGTAGGTCTTTCAGTTATTCTTCGTCAATATGTTGTTGTAAAGTTTGTTATTATACGCAGATTCCCTTTTTGCTCCAGTATCCCATTTAGATTATATATAATACAAGGACTAGTTATAAAAGTTTAAAGAAAAATAAAATATATTAAATATGAAACTATATAGACAGTAATAAATCACTTTTATGCATTGTGTTGTGTTGTGCGACACTTAGACCGCGGCTATTAGGCCTATTTTCGTTAATCAAGTCCACTTAAAATAGGCTTCAGTCTTATGACATTGAAAAATAAACGCATTTATCAAATAGTTCTTTACACGAGTTTACACGAAGATCTGTACAACAACGTGAGGAAGAACTGCGATCTTTCATTGTAACGTCACTACACTAATATAGGAATTTCGGTCTATACATCCGTTTGGCACAGGTCGCCGAAAACCGGCAAAGCGTGATACTACCGCGTTATAGAGTCCACTCGCGTATGAGGGGCAGGGGGAGGGTGCGTAGGAGCTAAAGATTGCTGAGATGGCGCCCCTAGACTCCCTTGTCCGTGTCTAAATGATGTTAATCGAGCTATCGTCCTAGTCCCATCATTATCAAAGTTGGGCCTCTCATACTGATGTTGTGGTCTTTGTCTGTGTGGCTGCATAGCTTGCAACTCATCATAACCACCATCTTCTGCATACGTTTCCTCATCAGACTCATCTTCTCCAAACGCTCTATACGTAGTTTCAGTTTCAGAGTTTTTTCTCGAATTGACTCCGTAGGTCCGGCCTATCAATGACTGAGTAACGTTTGTTTTATCTCCTTTTCTTTCGTCTAGACTCTGATTGTATCTTAATTGGACCTTTTGTGTTTTATCCAAAGATGGCAAGTCATAGAATTTCAATACGTTTGGATGCTGATGTCCTTGGAAATACTTTTCACTGTAGACGTTTCGATTGTAATACCCTCCATTGCTTGCTGGATACAGTTCTTCGTCCGGCGCGTACCGATTGTCGAAATTATCGACATTTTTTCCACCAGGCGGAAACCAACCCTGTTAGAGAAAATGCAAAATTAGTCGAAGCAAAAAATAATAGAAATAAATAAAGTTACAACAGTACTTCATTATAGTAATCCAAAATATTTTTTTACTTTGCGTTACCAAATCAAAGCTTTTGGCACATCGTAGTGAAATAAGTAGGTGAATTTCATATTTTATGTAAATAAATTCCTTAAATACGTAATTTAGTATAAATCTCTTTGCTATATGCTAAATGAGTATGATCATATAGTTATCGATTACATACCAGTGAACTAACACACTGTCTGGTATTCGCAACTAGAGTGACCGAAGCATACGCCGCTGGAGAATTCGCCGTCTTGCTAGTATTCCAGTCATTTGCATTGGTTCTTGCTGACGTCACTTCCGCATATTCAGGCAATTGTTGAGTCACTTTATCGTATTCAGAATTAACTTTCTCCTTGCTTTGATTTGGCTGGTTAGACATACATAGTCCTGGCTGATTCTCCATCCAAAGTAATGACTCAGTTTTAGTCACAGTATTCTTATTGTAACAACTACTCAACGGATGCGACAGAGACACGGCGGCTTTTATGTTCATTTGCGTGACTAAACTTGTGCCATTTGAATCTGAAAAGCAAATAATAATTTTAAAACAACCCAAAGTCAATACTTAATTGTATCAATTCCATAATTCTTATGCAAATCATCTCGTTTACCGAAGGCTTAAAGATGTAAACGCGGAACAGTGCAAACAAAGCGAGGAAAATTGGCTTAAAGGTAACTGGGTGAGTCAACAAACGAATCGCCTCGAGAAAACAAAATAGAAAACATTTACATTTACTGGGTCTTTATTTCTCGGATTTGTATCATTCCTTTGTACCCCGAACGTGAATGCAAAGTGAAAGAGATCCAGTGCGCTCACTAGAGAGGGCTCGTGCTACCTTTCAACTCGAAAGTAATCTAGCGCCCCTCCTCGGCATGGCAAAGCCTTCATCAAACAAACGCTCGGCGCCCGTGCCACCCCACGACACCCGAGGAATGTTTTTAATTTTGAAATTCTGATGCTGATTCCACGAAAAAAATGTAAGCGTTTCGAGATAAGCTAAATAACTGTTTATTTCTGCGCTACCCCATATCCTCCTCATTCAAACACAACAGACATTACAGCAAATAAGACATGAATTAAATCCAGCTTATCATTTTCTTACCATAAATATTAGGCAGAGCAGATTTCTTAGCGAAAATATTGTTTTTCCTGACGTAAATAATGCCGCCAATCACAATTATTTTGAACAACACGATCGCTCCAATCAAAAAGTAAAACCATGTTTCCATCACGAAGTCCCCAGCGACTATAGATACCTCCCCATTCATGGGATATCTGAAACAAATTGAATGTTGACGTTGTGTATGCTGGTTTGTGTACAATGTAGGTAGGTATTTATTTACCTTTACATTTTATACGTTTGATTTTCAAGTATTAATAAACAAAGATTGAGAGATAGCTAAAGGGTTATAAGAATATTATGTAAAAATAAGTTTTAATATATATTAGTTTAAATCTAATTATTGGAAAAAATGTATTGGGAATATCATTATATTATTAATATTGTAAATAATACTAAGTTATTTAAAATTTAAAGAATGCTAGTAATTTTTTACCTTGACAAGGGATCAAGTCCGATGGAACGAGAATCGATATTTAAGTAGACCTTTTGACTGTAAGGACCAAGGCCCACAATGGTTTCCGCAGCAATTTGTACAGAATAACTCACTCCTGATGTCAAATTGGTCATAATAAGGCTTGTGGCTTGGTGCACAGTGGTGTTTATTGCAACCATAGATTTATTGGCCGGAATGTCCAACCAGTTCACAATAACATTATAGCCTGTTATGACGCCATTTTGTAAATGTATTTCTGGAGGTGACCATTTCAAATGTACAGTTGTCGTATTCAAAATAAACAGCTCAATGTTGATTGGTGGACCGTCTGGCGCTGAAAGAAAATAAAATATCTGTAACAAAATTCTTTTAAGAGAGTGATTAAAGTTGTTTGAATTTTAATAAGATTATATTTACCATCATCCAAAGTTTGAGCCACCCTAGAATTGGACGGCTTTCCTTCAAATCTCTTATAAAAAGGAACAAGGAAAAACTCATATTTTGTATATTTTCTCAACGACGTTATTTCATAACCAGATACGTCGTTAGAATGCAGAATAGTTTTCATTTCGTATTCAGTTGTGATATTATCTAAGGGTCTGAAGTAGATGAATAATCCTTCCAAGTAATAGAAGTTCAGTATTTCCCACATGAGTTTTATTGTTCTTGCGTCGATTGGTGTTGCTTCAATTAACTCGACTATGTTATCAGTCAAAATGTTGTTTCGGAATTCCGTATTGTTCGAGTACACTCCAGTTTCCCACAAAAAATTTGTTTCATCGCCTACAGTAGCGGAGTCCGATACCGGGCTCGGAGCAGACAGTCCATGCGAGTTTTCAGCTCGGACTAAAAACATGTACGTTACTCCTGGTATAAGCGACTTAGCTGTATAATGAGTTTGATACACTTTCTTTGCGATAGGCACCCACCCACGTGAGTTTCTCGGTGTATTGTTTCCCAGTAAAGTTTCTCTAGAAAAAACTTCCACTTGGTATCCTACGATAGACGATGATCCAATTTTATTGTTTTGATTCCAAGTTATTGTAATACTAGTGTCTGTGACATTGTAAATTTGAGGTTTTGTTGGAGGTCCAGGTAAAGCTGACACGTCAGCAGCTCGGAAGAAGTGTATATTGGGGTTTATTGGACTGTCCACAAGTAAGACACCGCTCCATACATACTTCCCGTGTTGAGATGATGCAACGCATGTGTACGTGCCGCTATCTGCTTTGTCCAAATCCTTTAATATTAGGGTCCCATCATTAGAGACATTCCTTCTATGATTTTGTATTAATGCTTCCCCTTCGAAATACCAAGCAATGATTGGTTCAGGTGTGCCGACCGCTGTGCAGGGGAAAACTGCCATCGATTTTATAGGTAACGTTTGGTTAGAGGGTCCGTTTGTTATGATTGGCGGTGGGCGGTCATCGTCTGACGTCACGCTTAGCTTCCCTCTGACAAACGAACTGCCGGCAAAGTTTACCGCAGAACAAACTATCGAGTGTCCGCTATCGTTTTTATTTGTATCGTTGATAGTCAGTGTTGTAACTCCGTCTGAAACTTCTGACGCATAATATTTTCCTCGTGTTGTGCCGGGAAATATAATGGTTCTATTCCCTTCTAAACTCCAAAACATTGTTGGTTCTGGCCTTCCAGTAGATATGCACGTAAATGTTGCTACTGAACCGCTTTCTGTATTTATTGAATTAGGCCTTAATTTTATTGTCGGTGGATCTAAAAGAGTAAATAAAATTTGTTTTATATAATAACTAAAACTATTAAATATAAATATCATTCTTATCTAAACACCCTTACAGATTTAATATAAAACTCACCGTATACAGTTAAATATCCACTAGCGCTAACAGCACCAACGGAATTATCAGCTTCGCAGGTATATTCGCCCTCGTCTCCCAGTATGACGTTATCGAGCCTTAAGCTTCTATCATCCAGCACTTTGACACGACCGAGAGGCATGTTTCCACCTCCAGCTGTCCGTCTCCACAGCACATCGGGCAGGGGGTCCCCACCCACCCGGCATTGGAATGTCACACTGCCGCCAGTCTGCGCCACGACGTCCTCAGGTCCCGTGATTAAGTACGGCTTAACTGCAGTGAGAAATATCTCTCAGTATTACTCGACGTGACAAAAGCCTTCCGGCTTACATTTCAACGTCAAATTACAGAAATTAGCAGAATTCAACGCTCAAATATGAATAGCACAAATCTCAGCCAAATAATTGATGTGGAAATTTTCGGAGGATGGAACTCACTGTGTATTTTGAGCGTGGCAACAGCAGATTCCCTTGTACCCGCTGCATTCCTTGCGATGCATTGGTATCGTCCAGCGTCGGTTTGCCTCGCATCTTGTATTACAAGACTTCCGCCGTCCACTAGATGCATTCTACAACAACGAAAAATTGTCGTATTTATCAATGGAAGGAAACTGCCAAAACATGATGATGAATAGATTTCATTACTTCACAACAAAGTACAAGTAACAAAGTAATTCAAATGTGGGGCGGAATAATTCTATAGGAAATTAACATTTAATATAGGGAACGTTGAGTCAGAACTATTGAGATTTTTACTTGATTGCTTGTTGAGCACTTCAAAAATCCCCTCTCTTTTATAACTTTGATGTACCCTCCCCATGACGTTAATTATTTTTATGCTTCACCATACGTAATAACATGCTCCCTCAAGATGTAACTCGAATCTCATAAAAATTCATAGACAACGTGGAAGTGAAATAAATTGCCAATAAAACTTTTAACTAATATTCAATTTTGTTACAGACATTGATTTTTGTAATAGAATCTGTAAGTTAAATATCGAAGTATTTTGTTAGGAAATTTTAAAGAGCAAAAAAAAATTAATTTTTCTTTTTTAAATTTATATTCCATAAATCTCACCACAAATCATAAAATTTTCACCACGCCAAAGTTCAGAGATTATGAAAATCATTAATGTGATCATTAACGATTTATTGGCAAGTTGATTGGTCGTGAAAACTATCTATTAAGATGCGGTATGCATGCGATATCCAATATCAAACGATGTTATTTGTGCTCACAATACTATCGCATTTCCACCACCCCACTTACTTTCTTAAGAGCTCTTAAACGTTTCCATCGAATTAGTCTCAACTTCACTGTTCTTACTACTAAATCTAGCTGATTTTGCAGGAAAACGTTAAAATAATGTAATTTATTTAGAAAATCAATTTATCAAAAAAAAAAATTAAATTGATTTTTTAAGTACTACAGAGTATACTTTCTTCTTCGACCGAACGAGTTTCCCAGTTGCGTTCTCAGGTTAAGCCTAGAGTAAGCTTTTAACCATCATCATAGATTATACCTTTGCCTTCCTTAATGAAATTGAGCCACTCCTTCACCTTTTTGATAGGGGAAACCAGACCGATAAGAGCAGAGTATAAGTTTTTATTACTAAATTTGACATAACGTTCGGACATTATAATAAATTCAATAGAACTTACCTAGAATCACCATCAAAGTGTAGAATTTGGCCATTTTTCTTCCAATAAACATTAGGTTCGGGAGCACCTCTTGGCGGAGAGCATTCTAGAATCACGGTCTCGCCTTGCGCCGTTTGAGTGGAGGCTGGTTCTAATCTGAACTCTTCACGGAGCACTAGAAACATAATTAATAATTAAAACCAATTACGATATAATTTACTATTTTATAAAGGTGGTATTTATATGTATAAGGTTTAACAGAAACCAATCCAGAATTCAAAATTCCTGTTTCAGTATTTTTTTTTGTTATAATATTTTTTTGAATAAAATAAATAAAATATTCAAATTACCTGCAACATGTAAACTGGCGTTTCTACTTCTCGCCGTGCCATAAGGATTCGTTGCTTCACACCAGTACACTCCAGCATCTGAATGTGCTCTGCCGTGAGTCGCTCTCAGAAAGAAAAGACCACCAGCAGGCAACAGACTTCTATGTGTATCAGACACTACTAATGTTCCTCCTTTGTACCATCTGATGGTAGGAGGTGGTGATCCTCCTGCTCGACAGTTTAGCGTGGCCGGCTGATGACGTGCCACAGTGACGTCTAAAGGTTGTTCTATGATGTACGGAGCCTCGCCGCTCATCGAATCATCGCTAAGTCCTCCTTCCACCAAATCTGTTGGTAAAATATATATTATTAAAGCTATATTTTTGTGCATAACACTTCTTACATCAAATAAGTGCTTCATAGTTCATGTGCACTCGTATTTCAGGCTGCTTTTAATGAAAGGCAACGTCCTGCCCACTGCAATTTCCTGCTTTATTTTAAATTTACCTAACAAAGACTTTAGTGGGCTACGGTTAATTTTAATAATATATGGAGTATGTCATTTGCAGCTACTCTAAAGCGGCACACAATAATAATGAGCTATAAACACAGGCTTGCTGAAGGGTTCCCCCAAGGATGCTGTTTAGGACCCCTGCACTATTTTACTCTGTTTACAACGATACGCGCAGATGTTAGTTTTTGACACTCAAATTGATGTATGTCTATTGTTGTGCACGCTATTATTGTTGCTGCGTAAAAATCGATCGGCGAAAAAAAATTTCGATATGGTGTCCGATATTTTACGAAATGAACCTTTGGAAACAGCCTGCGACTCGATTTTAGATACAAAGTTATTTTTTTGTAATAATGTCAGTAGGGATTACTCTTTCTATAGAGTAATTGTGTTTATTTATTCACGTGTCCCAACGTTGTGTATGCGGTACGATACAAGGGCTAATCTATAATTGAATCTCCATTCGATTTGCTATCGTTCGATTTTTGGGTACAAACCCCCGTTTTTGCTGTTTTATTATTAGCTCAGAGGTGCTTGGCTTTTGTTATTCGACCTGATTTTACTAATAAGCAGAAAAATTGTGTACATTATTTTTGAAACTAGGATATACCTTAAAGAGTTTAGGTTGGTGTGCACAAAATTGTTATGCCACAAAGAGTGCATTAAGCATATTTAGCATTCACACACCTAAATAACTGTAATATTTTTCAATACATATAATATATTATTTTTTAACAATACATTTAAAATAACTTGTATTCATAAACGCATACATAAAATCTATTCATTTATTCCAGATGTCACCAGGGCCAATATTTAATAATATCTTGCAAAAAAATGGTCCGTTGATTGTGCCGTGAATGATGCATCAAAAAAAAATTTGACCACAGAGAAATGACTTTCGGTGTCAATAATTTATTAGTCGCATTCATAAATAATACTGTGTAAGCAATACATAGATATAGCAGATTAGGAAGAGCATAAAGTATAGTTTATGTTGATCTCGATACGTTAGTTTATCGCGCATAAAACGTAACTTTATTGCATAGTTGTGCGTTACAGCCACATCGATTATATCAGATATTTGGCGGAAAATATCATTTTCTGATACTGCGATAAACAGAATTCCATGTTGTAAATATATGGATGTTTTTATATTGGTGAACTCTGAAGATCCCATTTTTTTTATTATTCTTATTATCAAAATATACAATAACGTATTATCGCAGATACCTACGTATTTGAACTACATAATATCTTGATGATTTATACACGTAAAATTATTGTTAAGATTATTCATAACAAGAATCCAATATTCAGGTAAAATGAAATATAAAAATCTGACTTTTGTTAAAATAATACTTTTGTTCATAATACTAAGAATAACATAAACACTAATGGTAATGATAATGTAACTAACAATTTTAGTAAAGATTAACGGACCAAATCTAAATGTCGTGATGCTGGGAAACTCACAATCGCCCACGATATCGGCAAAGGGAGTGATTTCAACTTGCATCAGAGTAGTTACGTTCTATTGTTCAAATGTCTTTGTTAAAAAAAGTTTGCGAGGGTGACTTTGGTCCCCTGCTAATTTACTGGCACATGTTGACACGCGTCGCAAGAAAAAATAAATAAAAAATCGGTCATGGAGACACGAGTTTCACATTTAAGTTCGGCGGCAGACCAATATTGCAGTCAACTAAAACTATAAATTTTTGACGGCTATCTCAGAAGTCTGTGGCCTATAAACTTTCCAACGAACATTTGGTTCCTCTCTTTCACTTCGCGCGGGAATGTAGGTTTATGGCTGTGTTAAGTGGAGCTTCTCTTTGATTCATTCAATAATTTTTAGTTTTAAAACAAACCTGGTGTTGCGATATGAGTTAAGATCAAACAAGAAATCGACCTTTGATTCGTGCCGAAGCACACGAAATAAAATCGAATTGACTCATATCTAATTACGCATCTCTCACGAATTCTAGTGTCTGACTGTCACCCCATGTAACTCGATAGGCGTTTAAATTTCGAATATCTAATTCTAATGGCCGTGATTGGCTCCCTTAGGAGGTAATCATGATTTTCCGAATTTCGAACACGTGTTCAATTTTGAGACCCTCTTGCAATTTGAAGCCGATGCAGTTATTACTTGCAATGTAGTTGTCGCGACATTTTTGACTTAATTGGGCATGCTCAGAGTCCTTTACAAAAATGTTATTACGTTATATACATAAAATCTTCAGTTTTCAGTACCACATATAAATAAACATCTTAATTCAGTAACAAATGCGAAACTTTATAATTTGTCAGGTATTTTGAAGTAGGATATGGAACGAATAAATACCTCTTATTTAAGTTCAAACAGGCAGTGAAATGTCATGGTTAATGAAATAACACTTAGATTTTATGGTGCAAAAAACCGAACACGCTCCTTTGCACATGTGCTAAGAATTAGCCGCTTCGTCTCCAACGGACGTATGGATTACTTTAATATGTATTTCGTGATACAATGTTTGCCTTGTAAGGCGTTCTTCTAATGCATGACGAGACAAATTGTTGACGCAGTGTCATCTTTCATAGGGCCCGATATACCTGATAGAAATGAGGGCAACAGGACGTGTGATTGAAACAATATTAATCAAAGAAATTTGGACTTTATGATGCTTATGTGAGCGTTTATTTTAGACGTGAACGTGGTATTTGTTTGAAATTGTAGAAATTTTTGCGGAAAAACGTTGATGACAGTTGCACCGTTTCTTGTTGTTGTGACTGGGCGCGTGGACAGATGAAATAACAGACCGCTATGATACTGCTAATCTTGGAACGTTTTATATTTAACGTAATTTGTTTGTGATGTGCATCTGAACACACAACAAGTAATTTAACACTGACAAAGATTTGATGAAATTCAACGATCGTAATGTTTCCAGGGTTGTGTCGGTAACATATCAATTCTTAGCCCCAGGGTTCAAAATTAGAACCCTAAGTTAACATTTTTTGTATCCATTTTCTAAGACATATAATATGATTTGTTACGTCAATTCTCCTTAGGAATGCTAATTGTTAGTGGCGAAATCCGCCACTTTAGTTGGATTGAGAGTTGAGACCTTTATTTATATTAAAATCGATGACGTTCAAAAGATTAGGTACCATTATTTATATCCTCCGGTGCACAGAAGCATACAAAATAAACATAAAAAATAGTTTGCAAACTGAATGTTATCTGATCGGAGATCCTTTGAACAATAGAGTTTTGAGACGCAATACGTTTTTTGGCGATGTTCCTTCGCGATACCATTGATATTGACGGAACAACTAACATCTATATTTAAGACTTCGGCTTTCTGTTGCCTTTATCTGATTGAACTAGAAAAGAAAATACAACACTCTTTAGCTATTTACAGTAAGGAGTTAAAATACATGCGTACTTTGAAACGGTTACACTTCCGCTCGAAACACTAAATTATACAGGTTTACTTGTAATTAACTAGCATCCTCGCAGGGGTAGATAGTTAACATCATAATGAATATCGTTTGTTCTACGACTTTTGTTAAAACTCAATAAATAACTTCAAAGTGATTTTTCAAGTTTTTATTATTCTGTCGTGACATTATTAAGTCTATGTTTACCTAGGTATGTTTCATACATAAACTAAAGGTCGACGCACGCACGCTCGCGCGCTCTTTCAGTACGGCCACTAGTGGCACTACCTAATCTACTAGTACTAGACAAATATCAATTGCTCGCGTGGTTTATTTCGATAGTAATTAGGTATTTACACTGAATCCACAATCCCTTCATACTTTACCAGTCTTAGGACTGGCTACATTAAAAAATAAAACGATAATAAACGTAGGTAAGTAGGCTAAACATCCAAATATGAAATAAAGATTAACCTAATCATTCTGTGACCTTTTAAAGTTTAAATTAACATTGGTAGGTAGATATTATTCACTTTAGATTTTTTAATGCAGGCTTATTTAAAAAATGGAATCAGCGTATCTACAACAATTGACATATTATTTACAATGATTGATTTAATTATTATTTACAAATTATTACCTCTGAGGGTCAAGTCCCGCGCATGCCGATGAGTATCGCGCACATAGCGTTCAAAATAGTCACCTTCACAACCAACACAAAGACCACACCTAAAAATTAACTGTTCATTTACCCTGGCTAACACTACCTGATTAGTTTTAATTTGATTCAACGCCCAAATTATTTTTTCAATAAGCATGTCCCGGCTTTCGATTTCACCACCACTGTACACCATTGTTTTAACGTGTCCCCATAAATAAAAGTCCAGAGGTGTTAGGTCTGGTGATCTTGGAGGCCACGCACGACGCCCGCCACGTCCTATCCATCGACCGGGATAAGTCCTATTTAAATGGTCTCTAACCTGACGTGCATAGTGCGCTGGTGCGCCGTCATGTTGATAATACATAACACGTAAGTCTGCAAGCGGTATGTTTTCTTCCAACTCTGGTAGCGTTTCGGTGAGAAATTGTAGGTAAGTTTCACCATTCAGTCTATCTAAAAAAACGGGGCCCAGTAACGTAGAATTTATTATTCCCGCCCAAACATTTACGCTAAATCTATGTTGAAAGTTATGTGGTCTGGGTTCGTGGGGATTTTCATAACACTACAAATGTTCATTTCGCGTATTAAATAAACCCACTCTATGTTTTAAATTTCGAATGCATAAAATGTCCTATTCGAGACAAGGGTCAATTGTGCGTTCTCCTAAAAGCCACAACTTGTTTGAATCAAGATTTGAGATATCGAACCATTTTTCAATTCCTTCTATAACACAATGACGTGCACTATGCTAGTGTCTATTGTAAACCACCCTGCGCGATTGACTATTTATTTTATTATTCTTTTTACTACATTTTACGCAGCATCCATCACGCATTAGGCACAAAAGATAGGCGTCGTTTAACATTAGCTTAACTTCTTTACGCTTTGATAACCGCCTGGGGTGCTTTGACTTTTTGTGATACGTCGCATGCTTCGCCACAGTATAAAATAATTCAGTCCAAGTGACTTAGTCAACTGGGGGAATAACGTTGTCCAGACACGGAACTTTTGTGGAATGTGCCGTTGATGTACTCGTAATATATATGCCATAGGCAGATGTGGGACTAGATTTACGCATGTGTGTTTTGTTATCCTAATGAGTAGTGTCAATAAGTTACGCTTTCCTCCACAGAGTACGCTCCAGGGAGTCGTTTAACGCTGTTTATCATTAGACATGGTTTTAACGACATTTTTTTTTACAAAATACACATTTTTAAACATTTGTTTTAGTCGCAGTCGTAATAGTGTTTTACAAATTGCGAATATGTTCGTTCAGTGCAGTGCTATTTGAAATTTTGTTCTTTACTTTTTGTCAGGCGAACAGAGATTGCACGACTGTAAAAACTAAAATAACAAAAGAGTGACTAGAAGTGACGGGTGAGATTATACGATGTTTGCCGGAAAAGCTTTTTTTTAACTTTTATAAAACGACTTACTGAGATTAAACTATGAAATGTAAAAAACATTCTTCGTAAAATATACCAAACATGATATCAGGTGTGCGTACGGGCAGATATTTATTACTCTTATTACAAGCTTAAACGGAACCCGTTTAAACTATGTTTCTTTTTCAGAAATTTTCTTTGAATAATTTGAGTAAATATCAGACTACTCAATAATCATCATGCATTAATATTCAGTAATTCCCTATATCGATTTTGTAATTTTATGTCTAGCTGAATCGTATTTCGATGTAAATCACCTCTATAACTGACTTAAAACATTACAGACAATCATTTCAATGAGAAAGATGATGCCGATATCAAGGGTACGTTAAGTCGTTAATCCTGGCTGCCATCTGGTGTCGGATCACTTGACTTTGTAACCAATATGAATACGAAAACAAATTGCGTACTCCAAAGCATGCAGCTGAGGATGTACCAGACACAGGCTACGAGGAAAAGTTAGATATTTTCGTAACATCTATTATAACAATACTTTCATAACCTGACTATAACTCTATATATAGTTAAGTTCAGAACACAAGTCTCAAACTTACTTTGGGGCTAACTCAATCTGTGTGATTTATTTATAACAATAAACTATTTACTTCCCAACCATTGACGAATTAACGCAATATTGTTCAAATGTCATGGTTATTTTCGCGTCCGTAAGTGAAGCAACAAATCTTAGATGGTACCGCAAGGCACTAAATATCAAATAGTGTGGGGGAGGCTACCCCATGAGGGTGCATACCAAGCTATTAGCACTGGTTGAACTCTGCCTTTGCCGTTTATTTTTATACTTTATTGCTCTAAGAAGTAACTAAGTTTGAACGGAAGAATTAATTTCTAGTTGGGCATAAACATGAGGGGCATTTTCTAACAAATTAGCTGTGGGTGAAAAGTTTGATAATTTAAGTTTCGTTTTGGGGTTAAAAAACCATGAGAAAAGTGTTAAAGTATGTCTGTATTGATATTGCACATAATAATAATGCACTTCGTCTTCTTCTTTGCGTGTCGATGGTTTTATTTTAGCCCAGAAACAACAACAACAGAACAAACAACGAACAGTTTTTCAGAATATAAATCATTCGTAGTACAGGTGTTTGGACATTTAGAAAGTTCGAGGAGAGGAGAGAACTCGTTAGAGAAAAAGAGAGAGTTTGAGCAGGAGAATACTCTCAATGCTTTTATACTAAATTGTTTACTTTAAAAAACAGTACTTTCGAAACAAAACTAAACAAAAACATTATTAGCAATAAAACTAATGCAAAATTCAAAAAACCGCCTGAACCTGAAAAACTATTAAATTGTTACCTTCAGAAAAAATATCAACACATGGTTATCACTGATGGCAGTAACCATAAAATAAGTCATAAACTTTATGTCCCAAATACCAAGATCTGCGTTGCGTTGCGACAGTTAACATAAAAATATGGCATTTCCTATCGTATAGAAATAGTATCGTATAAGTATAGTAGTATATTGATGCGCATAATGTGTCCACTATTGTAACATAAATATATTTTTATTGAATATAATCTATATTTGATTTATGACTCAAAAATAAAACCTAAAAATGTCTTAGTCACCTACAGATTTGTAGAGAGGCTCGTGCCTCGCGACTTCATTTTCATAACTTTGACATTCCGCCATTAGAACCATCTGAGACTTAAACGTGGCACTACATAGACGCTATAAGCCATATTTAAGATATCTATAGACCTTTTTCTATGTGGAGGCTACAAGATATTTTTCGCTTTAACATACCTAACCAGAGGACAAACAAGTCAAACAATACATTAAAATTGACTACAATAACCTCTTGCCACGAGGTAGACCATACCTTTTTGCCTAAAAATTAAAAAAAAAGTCAATAAAACTTACTCAAATAACAGCAGAAGATCAGACTAAGCAATGACGTCACCACTCCCAAAGTGTCCATGTCGGTGCACTCTACCACATTGTCAGCGCGATATTACCAGTTTTACTTTGAATTTGAGGTACTTTTTCATTGCTTCCTCTTTTCTTTTTCATCTGAAACAATAGAACAATAATTTTAATATAACTTTTATAATGACCTCATACAATGGAATTAATTAGTTCCTGTGGGTACGTCATCGTTCGGTCACAAGAACACGTACATAACTATGAAAATAAACTTGTTAGGGAAAATGTGCATTTAAAGCCAATACTCACTTCATTCTTCTTTTTCTACATGAATCTTATTTTGAGATTAATAAAATAAAAATGATTTCTCTAGTTTTTGTTAATCGATCTACCTAAACGTACATATTGTTTTCATCTTTTACAGATAATACAAGTTCCAGCTAATCCTAAATCATAATTCTATAAAATTAAGAAGATAATTTTACCTATTAACACCATTTATGCTAAAACACAACGCGACTTTAGATCTTAATATGCTTAAATAATGTAAAAAAAATAAATCTGTAAAATGCTGTGCTGTACTCTTAAACCATCGTAAAAGAAGAAAGAAGATAGAAAATGTTCATTCAACTGTCCACAAACCTAAACAAATACTTATTCAGTAAATTCTACTGGTTTGCGGAACTCGCTAATCTAGTTTTCGTTTTAGGTTGAATTTAATAAAACCCTTTCCTTTATTCAATAATACGTAACGAGGTCCAAAAACGCAGTCCTCGAGCGGAATCACATCGTCAAGGCATGGCTTTTATCCACACGTGCGACTGAAGACCGTTATTTTTGTAAGAAAACGTTTTCATATATTATGTTTCTACCTATGTACTTTACTGATATTGTTTGGAAATACGTATAAGTATTGGAAAAATAAATATTATGAATACGAGTAAAATATAATATATAGATTGTTTTTAAAATTATCCTCAGTCAGATGAGCCATGCATGTTTGACTAAGTATTAAGTAGTATAAAATTGTAGCGCTAACGAGGAAAAAGAGAATTCTACACATTGTTCAAGTAAAAACTGATTTTCTATATTGCCGAATGTACTTACTGTAAATGGAATTTCACAGTCTACTTCTAATGTAACTGAATTATATAAATAAACAATCAGAAGCCTTCATCAACTAGACACTTCCAGCCTCTCGCAATAATGTAAACAACTCAATAATATTTATTTGGATTGCCGAGGCGACCATAAACATCTGTCAAATCGGGCTCTGAAACTCTTAAACTCGTCTTAGTTATGATTCTCGGAATTGCAACTCTTCCAAAATAAACTTTATGACGTCACTTTAAAATACTAAATAAATTTAACAGTTTCATAATTCGGATTAATGTTTTCTCAGTATTTCAAAAGTGTTGTGAAATTTTCGCTTTTTCTGCATTAAGACGAAATTAACACATGTTTTTGTCACGCAAACTCGTCATAAAATTTAGATCAAATGGAAAATGTTTTTTTACAAAATATTCACAAAGATATGTTAATTTAAATTGACAGTTTAACATTGACCTGACATGTGATACGACATGTCTAAAAGATAATTGTACTTAAACATTAAATAAAATGCATTATATAAAGGAACACTTAACAAGCCTATCACAACGAAATAGAGATTAAGTTTACAAAACATGGTTAAGTGGATTCAAAAACTGCGGGTAGTTATTCGATAATGGTAATTGTAACCCTTCAATATGAGATGATTGGTTCTATGGTCAGCGTATGACCCCGATTTAACACTTGACTGGTTCAAATTTTAACCGCTCTTGACGAGAACTTCCGTCATTGACGAGTGGGCGATAGTGATGATTGTCTATGAGTATTTTGATGTCATAATTCCTCGGTACTATAATATTTTTATAATTTTTTATAAGCGTCGACATGTTGGTCAATAAGCGTTAAAAGATTTTATAACACACTAGCTGTTTCCTGGAACTCCGACTACGCCAAAAAGTAGTCTTACGTTTGACCCCGGGTCTTCAACTATATTTATTCATATCTTTTATCAATATCTGTTCAGCGGCCGTGTAACCGTAACACAGACAGAATTGTGTTGACAGAATTACGTGTAAACAAACTATTTGTCATTAACACAAAAAGAAGAATAATGAGAGATTTATAAAAAAACTTACGGACCAATTATTTTTCAATTAAGTTTTATACATATACAGCTTTAACTCCTTCAGATATTTTTCCCAGATATATTTTATTTAGGCTAAGCAAAATACCGCTACAACCGTAAAAGTGAAGCCGCGCTCGGTACCTTACTAGTTAAACATAATAAAACCCTCTCTTTATTAGCGTCTACTTTCTTCGATCCTGATTAAGTTGCTCCATAATGAGACGCCGCAGTAGCCCGGACAGATAAGATATATCCGATGTCCCCACCACATGTTATAAATAAAACCAGATTATAACCAATAAACCCTGTTTGAAAATTATTATAATGATAACGGAAATTCATGAGTTTATGACAACGTTGCAAAAGGGACACATCCCGGGATCATAAATGCAGTGACATAAATTATAGAGGCTAGCAGATATGTCACTTCAAACACTGAGGCGGTCCGGTAAATTTTTTAGTTTAATATTTACCATACCTACCACTAACTTTATGACATGTTGCCTATGGCAGTAAATAGTCGTTAAATAGCACTTCGGCAGTTTTTCATCAAACATTGTTATCAACTTATTTTAATGTTGGCTAAGGTTGGTTGGAAGAAATTGCAATAGCCTTTGTACAGATTGTTTATATTAGTATAAGAAGATTTTTGTGAATGGTACAATAAAGAGGATTATTATTCATCTTCCTATCTAATCTTTTATTTTAAAATTTTAAATACATATCGTCACGCCTGTTTCCCATAGGGGTGGCCAAAGTATCTTTTATTCTAAGCCAAAAATGTATTTAAATTACAAAGAATGTATGATGAGATACTTTGTTGCAGGCTAACTAACTTTAATTTAAGCAGTCATCATGTTCCTTTTTTACAAACTATTTCTAAATTAAAATAGGGCGAGTAAGACAAAGCTGATGACTTGTAATAAAAACACTAGGTAGTGATTTCATGGATTTGACTATATGATGGACAACTAGGATGTAATCCATACTTCCATACTAATATTATAAATGCGAAAGTCTGTCTGTCTGTTACGCTTTCACGGCCAAACCGCTGAACGGATTTTGATGAAATTTGATATGAATATAGTTGAAGACCCGGGGTCAAACATAGGCTACTTTTTGACGAGGCAAAGCTGCTGAAAACAGCTAGTTTTCTATATTCTGTGTATTTTATACCAGCGATTTCGAAATAGATAAACAGATTTACGAATATTTCAGTTCAATTTTGATTATTAGTTGCCTATTATGCTGGATAATGCTAATGAAGTTGGAGTATAGGAAATCGGACTTGAAATCACGTGATTTATTGAAATTATGCATATTACAATTATTGGTTTTCAATTCGATGGCAATGGTCATTACGAATGACCGACATTTGCATTGTACTCTAAAATGGACGTGACTATTAATGATCATATTCGCGGAAATTAGATCTAAATGGTTATTTTAACGTTGTTTTCAACTGAGAGAATTGGGGGCATGCATGTTTGATAATATCACGCGTGTTAACGATAAGAGCGGCTTTACTTGGATTGGTCGCCACTAGCGGCATTTTAATTTTCATCTCCTATGTGCTTCGAAAGGCCCGTTACCCGTTGGCCCGTCTGTTCGACATGGACCTCGTTAGATGACAGTAGTTAATCGTTTCCCTGTAAAAATGGAGAAATAGTCAGATGGCTGTCGCTCCACTGTAATAGCAAAATCTAGTTAATGCATTTGTGAAACATGCTTGGAAGATACTTAACACAAAAATGGTTAATTAAAAAAATATTTTCCAAAGAAGCCAAAACACGATTAAAGATAAAAAAACAATAAACAATTACTCTTCAATCTTTTTTTAACTTCGTGGGGTAGCTAGAAGAAAATTACGGGAGCAGTCATTGTTTATGGTTGTTTATACAAGCCCTTATTGTAAGCAATGGGTCTATTAAAACTGTTCTCACGACCCACATATGCTAGTTAAATCTTAACCTAAACATCGCGGCCAAGGTTAAGTTTATAATTTATGGCCACTCGAATGATGACAGGGTTGAAAGGAATATTATTCCCTTTGGAGCCGTTGGCAACTTTCATTTGATTTGTGGAGAATGTTTTGTGTAAAAGGTTCGATGGTGCCACTAGTACCGTGGATGGTGCAAACTTTAGTTAACTTTCTCTGTATCAATACATCATGTTTACGAATTTTTCACTAGCTATAGTGATGATATCTGAGATTTAATAATCTCAAGAAAAATTATCATGAATTGGTCATAAAAAATAATTAGTCACAACTCAATTTTAGTGAAGGAATCAGTTATTACGTGGGCACGCTACATCAAGGTATCTATTATGAGAAATAAATTCATATTTATGTGTATTTATTTACAAAAATGAAAATAAATTAACTTCACTTTATTTTTAATAATTTTATATGAATAATATATTAAGACTTCTTGGCAAAAGTCATATATATTTCCTTTGCAGCAACAACAGAAGTATCTGATTTTTGTTATGATAATAAAATTATTTTCAAGATGAAGAAAGATGAAAGAAGATGAAGAAATGAAGAAGATTTATGAACTGAAATTAGGGTACCTATATATAATTCAATGCTTCAATAAATCCCTGTTGTAGAAAGTATTGAGTTGGCGACAGCAGGCATAGACCTAAAAATTATATACGAAGCAATGAGATTGGACTTACTTGGTAAGCCTGTAGAGTACTGAACTTTGAACTTAATAAACATTTTTTCTACGAATTGATTAACTGAAAGCTGTAATTGATAATTTCTCAAATAAGTGGTAATTTTTATTTATGTTTCGTATTCGTAAAATTAGACTACATGAAAACTCATACTCAGGTAGCCTATTGGGCGTTTACCAGTTGGTCGCCTTAGTATTCTACGAATTGATTAACTGAAAGCTGTAATTGATAATTTCTCAAATAAGTGGTAATTTTTATTTATGTTTCGTATTCGTAAAATTAGACTACATGAAAACTCATACTCAGGTAGCCTATTGGGCGTTTACCAGTTGGTCGCCTTAGTAATCGCTAGGGCGATGAGGTGCCGAAAGACCTTCGGAGATTGGCAGTGAGCGACTGGCGGTAGCTGGCGGAAGACCGCAAGAAATGGCGTCTTCTCGTATCAGAGGCCAAGATCCCCTTTGGGTTTCTGCGCCATCGTAGTAAGTAAGTAAACAATATGAATAAACTATGTAAAAAAAGACTAAACTTGTTACTTTCTCCACAGTTTGAAAGGAAAAACACTGTTTTATGAAAATACTAGGCGCTATAATATGACATTCTTACACAAAATATGAAATCACTATACGTTCTGACGAATCTCTACAAATAAAAAAAAAACTACAGACCAGAACTTTCACAATAAAATTATATAATAATGTTTATTTATATTTCATAATAAGATGTGACAACATGAGTATCATTAGAATTGTAGTGACACTTAAAGCATAATGTTATATTTACATTACTCCTTTCAAGGCGCGCTAGAGATAACTTTAGCAAACTGAGCGCTCAGCTTCAAGCTGTTTATTTTTCACATACTTGCTACATGTGTACAGTTTGTTAACACTTAATTTGGAAGATTGTATACACAACTTTTTAATACTAATGCAATAATTGTATTATTATAACGGTTGATATAAGAAAATATTGCTAGTTATTTTTGGTATGTATTTACTGTCGCTAAATATACAAACTTGAACGGCTTGCTTTACTGTAATATGCCATAAAATAACTAGAGTGCAGACGTATTTTAACGTATTTATATGTAATAAACTAAACTTTACTTATTAATAAAATGTTTAATTAATGAGTATTTCATGTCTAAAATAGATTGCATACTTTGACACAACTAATGATAATGTGCGGGTACTTTTTTAGAGATTTTCCTTTTCGGGATTTCGCAGATATTAGTCAAATAATTGATTTGTAAAATTTTATACTCATGAATGTTAATTTCTCAAAAGTATAATACCTTAAATTTGTAAAATTCCAGATCAGACAAGTTCTTTAATCTACTAACATACATTACATTTTTATTTAAATAAGCTTCTATATATTCGTTAACTTTAAACACGTCGATCATGAATTATGACAAACATCAACCAGGAAGCTCTCACGAAACCACTTCTTCTATAGAGATCACACGCGGTAGTTTTGAAAACGTGGGTGTATTATAAAAATAAATGAAAACATACATTTTGAATAATGTTTGTTTTGACGGAGCTACTACTCGTATAACGGCCAGAGGGCGACGCCGGCGCCGGTAGACCCACACAGAGAACGATTGATAGCTTAGATCTTTTTATGAACGTTCCACTTTTAAATTGATTAATTGCAGAGCGTGACGACAAGCTAAGTGTTTCCAATTTGAGAACGAGTTGTCGAATCGAATGTTTGTCACTAGGTGATTTAATTTTTATGTTCTTCTTAAAGTAGTTTATGTACCTACAGTGAAGAATTTGGTATTTATATAATGTCAAATTTATCTCATGTTTTTTTATAGCTAAAAATACTTTTATTTATTTATTTTTTTCAGGACGCTAGTACCTTTTTTGATTATGAGTAACTGGAACCGTACTGTAATTTCTTTTGGTGACGGTTCATCAGCCTATCGGCTAATTATCAGGATTATTGACTCAAAAGAATCAAAACAATGCCACCAGGTCAACATGGTCAATCGACAATGTAACCTATACGAAAAAATGATAATTATGAACAATAAAGCAAGAATAAAGCCTTAAATCAAAAGGGCACATTGATAGACTGTTTTAATAGAGTTTTGAAAACGTGCGAAAATAGAATAGACGGCGTCAGATTATCGCGGCTTAAGGATTTAAGGATCCCTTTGTCGCGACGTGCGTGTATTGCCGAAATTGCACAAGTTTTTACAAAAGTTTACAACAAAGCGGCGTTCACAATGGTTATATTTTTGTTCGTGCGGTAGCCACTGACAGTTTGCGTGATGTATTGGACTCGGATAGAGGATTATTTTTACCAGTTTCGTTAAGTTTGCATGCGTCTATTGTACGTGACGGAAGCGGTGCCTCAAAGCAGACTATTGAGAGATAACAGGGAATGTTGTTGGGTTTGAAGGTTAGGAACTATTTTAAATTTGATATGTGGAATGTAGATGTAATTGAAAGAATAAATTAAAAATATACATGAATGTCCTTCATTCAAAGGAAAAATTTATTTCAGTTATACTCGTAAAACATATCGCTCATTTGTTTTTAATTCAATGAAATAAATTTTACTATTTTCAATCTGACGTAATGAATTTTGTATCGATAATGAAACTCAAATTTTAAGCACAATCTTTCATAAAAATAAGCAAAATTAGACATCCCTTCTCCACACTAATGATAATTAAAAAAAATTGAGATTAAAACAATCACTGAATACGGCAAGAAGACTACACATATTTCAGTAAATAAGTTATTGAGAGATAAAAAAGCTCACAAGACATACCATTCAGTCGTAAAATACATACATACAAGTTAACACCCCCGATTTATTGTGACAATGTTCGCACGGTCTGTATTGACGAAATAAAATGGACCGAAGTAAGTTTATGTTACACCTGGGGCCTTTATTATGATATTTAGAGCCTACAATGTCACTTTATTATTATTGCTGCCGATGAAGTACATTTATGAATTGGTGGGATTTATTGTTCATCCAAGCATTTTACACTTACTTATTTTTACATAAAACTAAATTTTAAGATAAGTTCAAGAAAAGTACTTTACATTATTTGTTTGAACTGGCAAGCATCGGAAACTATCGGGTCAAATAGAGCATTCAATATATTAGACTCCTAGAGTCATAGATCCTAATGAGATAGATTTTCGTTATTCGGATGTCCACGGAAAGAGAAACACTTGACTCCATAATATTGGTACTTTTGTTACAAACTTTAATAATTGATATCTAGCTGCCTTAGACACTTTCATCTTTGCATTAATTAATTTTTCAAATAAAAAAATATAAATTTAGTTGTAGAAGTAATGTCTCAGATAAATATTTAATACTTGCGGTTTCCCGGAGCTCCGTCTGCGTTAAAAAGTAGCCAATGTTTGAAAGCGTAACAGAAATACAGACTTTCGCATTTATAATATTAGTATGGATTTTAAACATAATTCACAATAATGCCTACCTTTAAAGATTAAATGAGATGTTGAGCCACATATATTTTGATGTTGATCAAATTAAACTGATGACCAGAAATCAGTGGCACGGTGTGAAAATCTAACGTATATAAATAATTTCCACTTTATAGATAAAAATAGAGATGTCAAAACGTTTAGTTTATGTTACGAGTCTAGCCCACCTTATAAAATACACCACGCGAGTTATGCAAGGGACATAAAAGTAAATTTATAACTTAATTTACTAACTAAAGGAATTGTAAATTAAGTTTGAAAGCCTTTAAAGCATACATTGTATCAAATGACCGACCAATAGATTACGATACAGTGATAAACTTATTAACGCTAAGTCTTAGTTGATATTTTATTGTGCATGCCAGGGAAATTAAAAAGGCTATGAGGGCTGTTAAAAGTATGTTTTTCAAGTAAAATAGGCGTCAATACGTGATGCATAAACTATCTCGATTCTGAAGTTTATAAGATTTTGATAATAGTTATGAAAAAACTGACTGTCTAAGTTATAAATGTGTAAAATTTTATTATGGGACTGAAATACCTTTTGCGACGCATTCCTAATTTTGCAAAAGTAATAGGAAATTCATTTAAAGCTAGTCCAATTTTTTAATGTAAATTACTGTGTAAATAAATTGATATATTCATTTTATCTTTACCATGTGTAAAATTTGATTAAATAAGTGTAAAGAATATTAGTTGATACTAATTAGCAGATAATTGATAATATTAATAACACCTCTCAATAAAATTAATTCAACATTACTGAAGTGGAAATACAACAAAGCTTAGTATTATGTCTCAGTTTATAATAAAATGTCATTCATTGTATATCTCTTAACTAAGTCGAACAAAATATACCCATTCAACCATTCACTTCACTAACAGTTAAGAGATAACCTTTGAGGATTATCTCTTAACTGTTAGTGAAGTCGAAAGATCGATCCTGATGTTAGTAATAAGCGTTTTGTATTTAAAAATGAAGTATACGAGCTTATAAAGTCTTTAATAAACGCTTAAATTTTCTTCTTATCCATACTAATATTATAAATGCGAAAGTCTGTCTGTCTGTCTAACTTTAATTTTAGCAGTCATCATGCTCCTTTTTTACAAACTATTTCTTAATTAAAAGAGGGCGAGTAAGACAAAGCTGATGACTTGTAATAACAACACTAGGTAGTGATTTCATGGATTTCACGATATGATGGACAACTAGGGTGTAATCCATACTTCCATACTAATATTATAAATGCGAAAGTCCGTCTGTCTGTTACGCTTTCACGGCCAAACCGCTGAACGGATTTTGATGAAATTTGATATGAATATAGTTGAAGACCCGGGGTCAAACATAGGCTACTTTTTGACGCAGGCGGAGCTGCGGGAAACAGCTATTCTTAAATAAACCTTTTAGTAATAGGTGATCTTAGTTGAATAAATTTAACTATAGGAAGTTATTTTAAGACAAGGAAGATTAGATTTATAATTGGTCTCGCGCCGCTAAGACCAATTATTTATCTAAGCAAAGAAGGAATGAATACTTCCAATTCCTACTACTCATCTTATTTCATAGTTTTAAAAATATAGTAAAGTGTAACAGTTTCTACTATACACATAATTATATTCTAAAAAAAAAGACTTTTTGTATAAAATCCATTTTATATTATTAAAGTTTAAGTTTAAATAAGTTTATTTTTTTAAAAGAAGCTGTTCCATTGTTCCCATTTTTAGGTAATTTGTTATGACTGCGGGGCAACAGTTATTTGACAAACACAACGTGCTTACTAACTCATAACAATGGACGATATTGTTTTAAAACTGTTATCGGTGCAATACAAAAACTCAAATATTAACTATTTGAGAAACTGAACGAAAATTTATAAAAATACTTGTTTGTTTTTAAAAAATATTTGAAGTAACACTTTTCGAGTGCTATTGACAACTAAGAACTTTTATATCTGGATGATAATATGTTTTATTTTACATTATGTAGTGTATACATATTTTTTCATGATGTAGTTTATGCATTACAAACCGAGGAAAAGTTTATATATTATAAGTTTATATGGTCATATAGCTGACAGAAAAAGAGAAGCAACCCACCTAAATCGATTGGCAGATGATTTGAATGCGGACTGGAAGGTAACAACTGGGGGCATAAACAAAATGATATCGGTAATTTAAAAAACTAAATTACCGACTGTCTTTATGTGTAATTTAGAAACGAAAAATAAAAAAAAACGGCATCTTGTTTTTTTTTTTAATTGTATGTACCCAGTGTCACGTTCACAATAAATACTAATCTAACGACACCTCTCAAGCTAAAATCCATCGAGGCGTTCAGGGTGCAGGGCGTGCCAAACAATTATAAATACAAACATACCTACCTCGAAAAACATAACCCTCTTTCTGGCGCAGTCGGGTAATAAAAAAGTGGGAACGCTTTCACCCAGAAGTGGGTCAAAAATACCCAGCGAAAAAAAAAAATTATATTAGGTAGATTTTAACACATTCAGAAGCTTTTTGACAACAATGCATATTTTTTACCGCGTCAATAAATTTATTGAAATAATTAACTTTATAGCCTGCGTTGCCGCGCTCTGGGAGCAAAGTGTCAAGTAGAACAGGGCACATTTTACACGTCATTTAACCTCCCTTTATGTTTAGTCAGACTAAAAATTCGCACTCACTTTTTCAGGTAATCAATCTTTTGACGTCAAATTGTAAGGTAATAAATATTTTGTATAGAATGAAACGTATTGTGTGTGAGAGGAACAGAATGATTGACGTATTAACATGAGTGAAAGAGTACATTAGATTAGGAATGACAGATGACGGATGAAAGAGATAGTTTATTGAAATATAAAGTGAGACGCCAATAAACGTTGTGTACGAGTAACCAGCAGTTTCATTTACAAAATTACCATGAGACTTATGGCTCTTTGTTTTAAAAACGTTTTACAGCACTTACGTATTTTTTAATGACAGGAATTGACATAACAGAAATCAAAAATATTTCTGTATATAAATACATTTTTAAGGGTTCCGTACACCTAGACCCTATTACTAAGACTGCGGTCCTTCCGTCTGTCACCACGCTGTATCTCATAAACTATAATTAGATATAGAGTTGATTTTTTCACAGATGATGTATTTCTGTTGCCACTCTAACAACAAATACTAAAAATGTTTTTTATTTCTATACAACTTTACACACTACTACATTTTTTTGCGGTTTTTGTAGTTTTATTATGTTTGTTGATGAAGAAAGTGTTGGATTTATATCATAATCTGTAAGAAGACAACACAACTATAGAATAAAAGCCGCCTTCAAATAAATATTAATGTTCTTATACTGGCTAAGCTTGGCGAGTAATGATAACAGCAGTTATGTAACTTTTCCAATTTCGGCTGCTGGTTTATTATTTGGCGTGTTTCTCGCCATATGCAATTAACATCAGTTAGTTACAACAAAAAAGAAAAATTATTCCGCGAACGTCTTTGATGTCCAGGAATTTCTCGAGTTAGCGACTGATTCATCCCGGCTGGCTATTTTTGGGTTGAACGCACCGGTTCCTGTGACGCATGATACGACCGAAACGAAAGAGCGGCCACATTTGTTTTGCCTAACCCGGCCATTACCGTACCGCAGCGATTAAACCATACCACACTACAGTATAGCATCGCAGCTCTTGCACAATGTTTGACCACATGTTACCATCGAACCACGCGCGCTATCAAAATATTGACCCTCTTATCCGCATTGAAGCTGCATTGTAGCACTTTAATACATACAAGTGCGTGCATCCTTTATTTACTTACCCCATTAGCTACCACTTGATGTGCGCGATCGAAAATATTTATCCAAGTGATGTCAACGAGAATTTCGTCTTATCAAACTCCCATTAAAACGAATTACAGCTACCTACTAGTTTTTTGCGCCGTGCTCGTTAGGGTAATTTATTTAGGAAAGTTTTTTGTGGCCGGGGATGTTTAAAGGGTGGCCATGGCAACAATTAAGAAGCTACCTACTGTTAAAAAATGTCACCCTTTCAAAAGCACTTCGCGGCCAATGTCCAAAAAAGAGGACACTTTTTTTATCACCTGGGCTGGTCACAAAATGTTTATCGCCACTCGACGGCATGTTGATTTATGCTTCCACCCCGTCAAGGACCGGGACCCAAACGAAATGAATTAGATTGTTTAATTGGTCATTTATTTTGGAAGATAACGCGATTCAGTGACGGCCGACTGTTTTTAGGTCACCGAAGTGGTGCTTAACCGACTAAATCAATTTTGGTGCTTGGTTTTTAGGGTTTCGTAACCAAATAGTAAAACGGGTCCCTATTCCTAAGACTTCGCTGTCCGTCGTGCAGGCTGTATCTCATGAACCGTGATTAACTTAGACAGTTTTCATTTTCACCGATGATGTATTTCTATTGCCGCTATGTGACAACAAATACTGAAAACCAGAATAAAATAAATATTTAAGGGGGGTTTCTAGGTTTTTTTGCGGTTATAACGGTACAGAACCCATAGTGTGCTAGTCCGACTCGCACTTGACCGGTTATGAAAATTTATAAATATTGCAAATGAAATATTGTTCAAAAAGATTGAAGCAGCTGTTGATCTAACTCGAGATTTATTACACATAATTGCTATGAGGCGCCCGACATCTCATACATTATGGATACTTTTCGAGAAATATGATGTGTTTAAAACAAAAGGTATAAAAATTGACTAAACTGTAGCTAATGACCGGCTTACACTTTCCTTGGCCCTCCCGAGACGTAAAAATTAAAGGCTTATCTTAAATTATGCTTAATTGAAGGGTCTAAAAGCATAGATTGAATTTCAAAAGGTTTGATTGATAGCTTTTCCCTAGTATAGCGTTTCTGATAATGGTTTATGTAAAAACCTTTATTTATTAATCTAATTAGCATAAGTTGAAATACGACAAACGACCGACAAAGATATGGCTAATAAAAATGTTTGATAGCGACACAAAGTATTCCATTTCGAAATATGTTATAAATACTAAATTTAACACAGTACGTCTATTTGTATTTCTAGTATTTGTAATTGTAACAATTTTGACGAATACAGTTTCCCAATAAAAATATAAATAATGCAACGACATTAATAACATACATTTAACGAGACATTAACAATTGCATTTAATGCCATTGTGATTCCAACAATTATGTATGCAAGTGCAATTTAAACAAAAATAAATCGAGAGGGAAATGTTTTGATTGTAAAACTAATATGAACATTAATCGAGCAGGCTGCAGTTGGGAATTTTATACAACATTAATAATTCTGTCTGAAAATATTGGAATATGTGAATGTTCCTTCAGAAAATAGTTTTAATACTGACATGAAAATAAAATAGCAATGGATTTCGATATTTGTACACGTGACAGTAAAAAAATAAATAAAGAACTGCCATTTAAAGACTAAGGAAAAAATGTTGGGACATTTGATACCACGATTAACTTATGAGAAACATCATAGAAGGAAAGGTAAAATGAAATATTGGTCCTGGTAGGCCAAATCACAGTTACATAAAATAAATAACGGAGAAAGTAAGCGTCTTGTCGTACAAAAAAATTAGGGAATAGCAAATGACAGGGAAAAATGGAAGAAAGTCCTCCGTTATGAGTTTAGCTTTCAAATTTATGATCAAAATAAAAACTTTTCTCACGTGAACAAATTTCTCAACATCCTCTGTTGGTTGACTTGTTGAAAAAGCCAATCAATGGCTTTTAGTTCGCCATTTATTTATTTTAATGAAGTTTTACAACAAAAATACGTAATATCCCAAATTAAAAACGTCGCCTACATAATACGTTAATACTTGATAAAGAAGAATATCGAGCTATTTATTTACTAACAACAGCTAATAAATTCTGGAAAACTTTTTCCGACTTTACGATGTGACACAAAAAATGTTTCAGAAAGTAATCAAAACTGTTTAATATTCAGGGCTCGGGTTTCACAACCAATGCTTTATGAATTCTGTCCCATAGATTCCATTACGTTATTTATAGCTGAATCGACACTGCCTTATTTATGGTGCGACTAATTATAACGTATTTGCATTTTACTATTTATTTTATAAAGTATTCTTTGCAGCCGCAGGCTGAAAGTGACACGAGAATGCATTTAAAATGTAATAGATCTTTGGTAAAATTTATTTTATTGGCGTAGGTATTCATTTGCTGTAAGTAGTTAGACGTAGATGAGACGATGAAGCAATTACAAAGAGGAGATGCCGTTTGAAATGGTGCAGTGATGTGATCATTGGAGCCTCGCCGACACAAAAGTGGGCGGAGCTTGTCATTGCTCGTGCTCTATGGTTGGAGCCACGGCCGAAACCAGGCACCCCGCACGTCTGTCACCTTCCGCCTCGTGTAGCCTCACAAATACTTTCTTACTAAACGCTTATTACGGCATCTCCTCTTTGTAATTGCTCCATGGATGAGACGTACCTCTCTCAGCCTATTCGCACTTGCAAATGTTCATCTTTCAGTCAATAATATTGATACTGAAAATAACGTGATTAGATTATTTTATTTACGAGTAAGTTACATTTAGTACATTAATTACAATTTAAAAAGTTACTGTTTTCTCCTTAAGTAAACGTTTATAATAATACTTTGTAAGTTTACTATTTATTCATCAGTCTAATTAATTAAAAAGTTTTCATTAAACCGTCCAAAACAAACACTGTAAAATACGAATGCTCACATTTTAGTTATGAAGAGAATGTTATAGTAAGTCCCTCACAATGGAGTATTGTGACCACAATTGTAACTAAAACGCAACACAATGTGCTCTCTGTTCCTTTCAACACAAATTCCACCCAAATCCTTCAAAATGAAGAGCGTCTGGGAATAATTCGTTAATTTCTATAACAGGAAGCTGTCTTAATTGGTTAAACAAAACGTTCTCATTGACCCTTGAAAGGAAAGTAGTTTTACGCAATAACAGCTGCCAGGCAGCGAAACAAAATTTGAGTGGTTTTTGTGATATTTTTTTCCTTTTAAATTCAAGCAGAACTTGCAACATTTTTTTATTTACTCTGTCATTTTGATTTTAACCGTATGTGTTAAAATATTATACTACATCAAGTATCTTACTGTTATACTCTTACAAAAAGATCACTCAACGAATTACCGGCATTGTTGTTGTTTTCATACATTTATTATTAAAGCTTGACCACAACCGCTGCACCGCGCCTGAGGTATGCAAGCTTTGAGACGGTGGGGTAAAATGTCAGACGCACGTAAGATAAAATATGTAAAGATGGCTCGTCAAGTTTCAGTTCCTACATTTTTTTTAAATTGTGCTTAGGTAAAAATCATATTGAACGCTAAATAAAAAAACTAAAATACCCGACTGTGTTTCTGTGTAATTTAAAAATGAAAAATACCTAAAAAAACCGCCATTTTTTTATATACCCAGTGTCACTCTCACAGTTAATACAAATCTAACGACACCTTTCAATTAAAGTGCATCTAGCCGTTCGCAGGCTGCAGAGCGCGCCAAAAAATTATACATACATACTCTCGAAAAACATAACCCTCCGTCTATCACAGTCAGGTAAAAACAGGGATTGGATATAATCATACTCTTAAATATACAGCTTCAAAAAATTTACGTGTGTGTGTAAGATCTGTCTGGCACTACGAATCTCGTGCTCTTTCTTTCCCACTCCCCACCTCCCCGCGCATACCAATAGAGCGGTACAGCGGTTGAGGTCAAACTATATCAACAGACGTTTCATTTGTGTTTTTATGAAAATGAAAAATAATTCTAACGCGTTGCCATTTCTTTACTTTCAGCCTGCGCAAGTCAAATGGGCTTAAAAGTAGAAATTACAATTCATAACAAATCAGAAAAGTTGAGTCAACCTAATGTCAAGACAAGTCTTAACGCATTAACTTAGGGTGAATAACAGAAGTCATGAGTGAAGAAATAAACCAATGTAAAAACAATATGTCACCATTAGGATACACCAGATCTTTCTCCAGACTCGCATCAAAACAGAGATGGCGATCGGATGTGGGTGGAATAGAACAGTTAATTCTAATTATGGCCTTATTGTGCGGCGAAATTTTATTGCCAGCTATCCCATTGGCGCTCATCTTTGTCAATGTGTAATTGCGCCTATTGTCCCCAAATGCCATTTTGGGCAAACCGTGTGAATCTAGGCCGAGGGTTGCCTCAAAATTATTCTTGAAAATTGACTGTGATTTTTCCCAAAACTTTTCCTTTACTTTTTAAAGCATGTCTACGGACTTATACCTGAAAACGTTCCCGACGATCGTGTCTAAACAGTACCGTACCGTCTAAGTAAAATAACTCGCATCGCCTTACTTTATATATCGAAAAAATATATATTTATATTTAGAATCTATAAGTACGTTTCATAGCAATGATGCTTCCAATTGCACAACTAGTTGTGCCATTAGCAAGCCTATACCGATAGCGCCCCTTGTTAGTAAACAATCATTTATTTTGATATCGTTGATTTTAACATACATTTAAATAATTACAAACAAAACTATAAAACTAAAGGATATATGACAATAACTTAGTTTGAGGCTTATGTAAAATATAAAAACATTAACACCAATAAACGTAAAATCCTGTAAGTAACGTTAAATCTAAATAAAATAATTGTGATAAAATTTAACAATTCACAACCGCTATTACGCATTGATCTCGAACAAACAACTGGTGCAGTTCGTTAAAAATAACGATCCTCCGTAGGGATTTGCTAAAAGGATAACAAAATAAATATCTACGGTTATTGTGTATCTATTCTTACACGTTGGCCTTTTAGACAACCACTGATGGACTCTAAAGTTTCATCGCGGCCTGTCTGAACGATTAGCGCTCTGACAGCTAATTTATATACTCAACTTACTGTTCTATTCCCGGAGGCAAAGCCACAGATTTTACTATGAATAGACACGGCAAACATATGTAACGATTCTAAATTTGAATTTTATTTTTATTACTTTTAAATATGATTGTTTTTTTTTTTTGTATATTGCCAGTTTCATTATTAAAGTAGGCCGTAGTTTGAAATTGCATTAAATAATTTTTAACAACATTATTTTGTTCCAATTCCAGTTTGAATGAAAAGGTGAAGGTATAGTATACCTATAACTTCACTTCTGGTATACATAAGTATAATAAATGTAAATTCCGATTTAGACATACTTTTTGACATAAATATAATGATTTAACGCTTAGAAAAAATAACGAACAAAACATCGTATTTAATTTGCGTTACGCAGCTTTCAATAAAATTGATAATTTTAAACCAAAATATATATTGACAAGACATTAAAATAATTTTACTAATAGCATACAATGCATTGTGACAGTGCAACTGTGCTATTACGAAAAATGCGGCAGCTGCGCGATGCTCACAGCTCATTGCTTCTTCCATGACATTGCCCGATGATATAACGATACTGAGTTCTGCAATAATGTTATTTATTTTTATGAAGATTTATATCCGAAATCTGGGTGCGATATATTTTTGCTTTAAAGAAAGAAACGAATCTTGGTTCTTACATCAGCGAGCAGAAGCTAAACTAATAAATACAATGAAACAAGTAAGTCAGAGACTTTTCAAAGAAAATTAGCGGAAGCTGAACAGCAATATAATCACTATTTTTACCCGACTACGGCAAAGCCACCAGGAGGGTTATGATTTTGACCGGTTTGTATGTTTGTATGTATGTTCATCTGTGCACGATTTTATTCTAAAGTACTAGTGATAATTAAACAATTGAGGTGTCGTTGGAAAGGTCTTAGTAACTATATAACGTCATGTCAAATTTATAACAGCGCCATCTAGAGGGCATAAATTGAGGACCTGAAAAAAAAAATATTGTTGCCACTCTAGCACTCAAAGTAAGTATTTTTAATTATTCTGGTGTGGCATACGACCACGAATGTCTTCTGTACATTACTAACTACTGAAACAATTTATGATATCCATCCATACTTCCATAACCATACTAATATTATAAATGCGAAAGTCTGTCTCTGTCCGACTGTCTTTCTGTCTGTCTATCTGTGACGCTTTCACGGCCAAACCGCTGAACGGATTTTGATGAAATTTGGTATGAATATAGTTTAAGACCCGGGGTCAAACATAGGTTTCTTTTAGACGCAGGCGGAGCTGCGGGAAACAGCGAGTCAATAATAAATTATTGTCTTGTTTCAAACAATTTAGAGCGTGATTTTGCAGTAGTCGGGTTTTGGTTTTTGAACTTTTTTTATAGTTTCGATTCTGATTCGCGCAGAACGTACAAAATTACATTCCTAGTAATATTAATTGAACTTGCCGCTTCTATTAACGCAACAAACTTTATTGTAGAACATAACAGGCGAACCACGACCGAACCCTTCCCGCTAAATCTGAAAACAATTTTCGGAATGGCGTCTCCTTGACAAATAATTTGAGTACAAATTGGTCCAACATTTCACGTATTAATGGCCTTGTTAAGTCTTTAAATATTTGACGTGCCGCTGCAGATAGAAACTTAACAATTAAATCCATTAATACGGTTTTACATAGCTTACATTGTAATGGTATTCATTATGCTGTTATGGTAATTCTAAATTCTTCATCTTTTCTTTTGCTTAGAGCAAAACAAATCCCATGAGACACTTATGTATCGACACGTTTTTTTACAAACCGGACCTACCTTTGGGCAATCCCCCCTGGGTATACTTTTGTCGGTTAAAGCTGTCAATTTTATAAAAAAATAAATTATTTGAATGAGTCCTGTTTCTTGTTCTCTTGCTAATTGACTGAAAATGTACTTGTAAGAAGTACAGTATCAGATAATATAAATATTTGTTTTATTACTCATTTTAAGAGATTAGAGCAAATACCGCCTTGTTAGCAGCCACTTATCATCTATGAAGCGACATTTACCCACGAAAATCGTTATTCCAGGCCATCTCCCTAAAAGCAGGGCTGCGTGTGTTCAATGCATACCATAAATTATCGAACGATGCACTAAAATAGCGTAACACCCCAAAAGCATGGGAACGACGGCACAACCCCACAAGCTCACGCTAAATGCCTACAAATCCGTCGTTTGCGCTCAAATCAAAAAGACATCGGGCAAGTCGATTCGGCTACGATTAGCAACGCCAGTTCAATACACAATTTATAGGGGCTAAAGAAGTTTATCAAATGATAAATGCATCAGTCACGCGAAGAAAGAACTGGGCAAATTGAAATAAGGACGAACAAAAAGGAAGCAGCGACGCAGCCGGAAGCATCGCAGATTTTTCCCTGTTATCCCAACAACAATGGAAGTCAGCTTGAATACTTACCTAGCTGCATGAAGTCTTTTGTTTAAATAATTATCCAACGGATGGAATAATTAAGCTCAAATTCGACGCTGTGATTAAAATGGCTTATTCTAAAACATTATTAATATAAGGTGCAAGTTGTTTTGTTGCTAAATGATGGTTATTATCTTTGAGCTAATTTATTACTCGAGTTTCATCACGGGCACCCCTTGTAGAATATAATTGCAAGTTCAAGAATATGATTAAACTGTTTAATTGTTATGCTTGTAGATATTTTTGGGTTGCAATTGAATGTTGCGGTGTGAATCTTTGTTTTATTGAAAGCTGCCATTGATCCCTCATCGGTCACTATTTGACAGGCATCTTTATAGACCAGTGGCTAATCAAGCGGGAACAAAACCCGTGGTTTCATGGTAGTCATCAATCAGAGAATCGCAATACGTCTGATAATGTATCGCCAACAACTCGCATTTAATTGTTGATGGATCGCATCGAACCCCGGCAGGCGAATTTCACGGCCGAATATCATATTTCGCGTAAAGAATTTTTTTCATCCGCTCCGACCGTGCATATTCGATACGGATTTATTATTTTCATCTTTACTTCTTACCCTCTTTAGGGCTCGGAAGCGATACGTAAAATGACGGAAGTGAAGATCGGTAATAGGGAAAAATTGTACGTTATTCGATTTTGATAGACTTGATGGTTGATTTAAGTCTCTCTGTCTTAAGAGATTTATTTATTGAGCTACATTTTCATGGTATCATCACCACCTAATAATCATATTTCTACGTACAAGATATATCACTTTTAACTTCTTTAATTAAATAATGTTTTCTGTAACTGATATCTATATAATTCTTAGTAGTTATTGATAACTATTATGTAGAGTAATGTTATTAAAATCAAGTTGTTTTCAAAAGTATTCTACTCAAAACCAACTTTGGTTAAACAAACAACCAAGATCATTACCATAAAAATTAACAATATTTTAGGAGCCTTATCTATGAGATATAAAAAGGACTCCTGAAGAAGCATTTTAAAAATATTTGTCTTGGTGATAAGCTACTTATAATAATGCAAACAAAAAACCTCAGTGAAATACTTTTTAAACCCAGTCTTAACTCTTAACTGATTATACTTTTACGACATTGCAAAGTTTAAACGTAGGTACGCTTGTGAAGTTTCAATTGTTTCCATAGATTGGAAAAAGGGGTGTTCTATTAGGTAATTTGTATCACTTTGTCGTAACTACTTCGATGATTTGATACTGTATAATTAAATTTATAGTCACGTATCAGACAGTTCCTTAGTTTTGGAAGCGATCGCCCACATAACCAATTACCTATTCGATAAGGGACTTATTTATGAACCCGACGGTCGTTCGGGTACAGAATTAAAATTCATTGTTTCTCTTATCCTGGAAACGAAAGATATACGGAGGTCACAAGATATCTTCACCTTATCTGAACAAGGATAGGCTTTTAAAGACTGGGGAGCGACTGATAGCAAAGTGGGGGGTATAATTACGTGACCTTTTGAATTGAAAATTCATGTGAATAGGCATGACGAATAATTTTCGATTTCATGTTTAAATGAAAGACCTTACTTTAATATGCATATTAGTAAAACAACAGGTCGATGAAACTCAAAATAACTGCGATATGACGAAGTTAAACTCACGTGCATTTTGGACGATACCAAACGCTCCTTACTAATGGATACCTAGCGGTGACGTCACATGCCTAGGTAATTTTAATTTAAACAAGGGTGAAACTAAAATTTGTTCGACAACTACCTTATTAAGTATTGTATTTATGTAAGTAGTTCCATAATAAAGGTTTCTTTATTTTTAATGTGTTCATCAATTTTAATATATTTTTTTATTAATTTTATATTTTCAATATGGTCTTTTCCATCGATTTTTAAATTGTTTTAAAAAAACTCCTGTGCAAAAATTCAAACTGTTAATTTTAATAACTAATTTAAACTGTTAATTGAAATATCATTATTTTTCAATTTTTGAACCCTGTGTGTTCCAATTGGTATATTTGTGCCAAAGGTCCGTTTATATCCGATTTCATGAACTAAAAAGTTTAGAATGTGTTTTTATTCGATACTAGATGATGACGGTAGATACAGATAGGATAGAATTTTATGGCTTGATTCCGTCTCATAAAATGACAATAAAATTGTACTTACGTTCATAATTTATTTAAGCTTGGTATTGTTTACATTGAATAGAACAGTTGTTGCAAGGGCATACAAGTACTTGTTCTGTACACAATAGTATCCAAATATGGAATAATCTGTTGTATAACATTCCTGAGAAATTTTTTATTGGTTTATTGTTAATTTTCTATTGTGAAAGCCTTTAAATTTGTAAGTAAAATATTACACACAAATATTTTAAAGCTTAGCGAGTTGTTTTCGATAGTGCAAATGAAATTTCGAAGATATCTTTTTCTGAGAAAGTTTAAGTTGTTACACACATGGCTCATAACTCATAAATATTTATAAATAACGGGTCCTTTTAGTTTTCCGTCGATTTTGCAAACATCAAGGATGGAGCGCGTTGGCGCTTAAAGTGGGCCTTACCAGTCATGTGTAGTAAATATGCGCATATTGTATTATTGTATGTTAAACATAACCACGAATGTATGAGATGGGATGCATCCGTTCAGTAACCGATGACCTCTGTGACACAGGATTCGAAGCATTACTTACATTGTTCCTTGTTACAAATACTCGTTTTAAAATAGAATACATTTCGGCATCGAAACTATAGAAACATGAGACGCGTTTAAAAATTTATGAATGGATCTGATACCACCACGAGTACATGGTGTTCAAAATAGTATTCCTGATTTACTAAGATTGAATTTTACACATAGTTTTTTTATTGTTAACGATGCATGATGATGATTGTTTAATATTTAACTTAGATAATATATATTTTTTTTATTAAATTTTTACTTTATTTAGAAATAGATAATGAATGCCGACGAATTTTGTAAGGAAAGGTATTAGATGCCCGAGACGGAGAAACGAATGTTACTATTTGTAATACAGTATGTTTCCGATGTTTTACTCGGTCCAGTAATTAAAGGAAGATTTAGTGATGCATTGCTATAAATGAACTAATGCAATATGGAATGGACCGCGCGGTTAATGGGGTTATATTGAAATAACTGTTTAAAAGTTATCAATCAAAGTAGTATTCAAGGTCTTTGATGATCAATTTTGAATATGATTTCTAGTTGTTAAATATTTATACATATCAAGTATTGACCTATATCTCACTCTACATGTCGCATTCTCAGGTTATGTTATGGTTAGGTCAGCCTAGAGTCACCTTTTATTAACATCTGAAGTGAAGACTCCATTTTATTCGAAGAACTGAGAAGATATTATGTTGTTATTCGTCTGAATAAATAGGCAAATTTTTAATTATTCAGTTGTTTTTACAGTGTTCTGTATGTTGTTAAATGTTCCGTTAAGACTTTTGTTATTTATGTTTAAAAAGTAAGTAACATAACAGGCATTTTGATCTACCATCCAAAAACACCACGTTATAAAAAGGTACATGTTACGAAATGCTTGTTGTCAAAACAGGATTTCTTCATTGAACTAATCTTTAAGGGATTATCATGTCTTCTTGTAGTCAGAATATAAACTTCACAGTTAACTGTATAAAGAGGAAAGGATTAATCGCGAGTCCAATGCGCATCAAGTTTTCCGCTTAATACTTCGAATATTCTCCTTTAGAAACTTGTATAAATGAAGGGAAAGTAACAAAACAAGTAATCAGTAAACAGTGCAAGTTAAAAAAAAATATTGTTTTCTTCTATCTTGGGTATATTTAGAAAATTTGTTATATTTGTTATAGTACTGTTTATTGTGTGTGACTTGTTATTCTATTTAAAGTGTTTTAATGATCGTCAATTTTGCTTAAAATTATTATGCTGTTCAATCTGGAAACCGTTATCGAAGGCAAGATAAAGAAGACGAAGAAGAGAAAAGCTAAAGTTACATACACAAAAGAAATAGTAAGACTTCAGTCATATCAGGATGAGAAAAGGACCTCTTGCAAAAAAACTCCACCAATAAGGGAGCAGCTCTGAACATGAACATATTACGATGAAGATTAATGAATGAAAATATATTTTAATGCGATTTATTTTTTATAACTGAATAAATGTATAATTTAAAACTATGTTACCAAATTAAAAACATTGTACTTTCTATTTTTAGCCAGCATTCGGTAATTCATGGTCCCCACTTTAAGGCGACGATAAGTGGAGGACGGCTCGCCCGGAAGTCGCTTTTTTCCTCAACCTCTTGAGAGCTTTGCAAAATGTCTTCGAAAACGACTTTCTTCTCCTAAGTACGTTTTGACATCCTTTTGCAAGTATTTTTTACAATTCAACACCACTCAGACTTATAATGATGACTGGCCAGAAAAATATGTGAAATTTAAAATTATTTCAGTACCAATATACCAACGTCAAAAAAAATATATCATAAACTTTTATTTTTATACACGTACAAAAATAAGTAACAATTCGTTCGTTTGTTGGATTTTAATTTAAAATATTCCCCATAAATTAATACAACTCTTCAATTGAATTCTAAAATTCAATTTGAATAATATTTTATTTATCATAATTTATTACGTATAAAATTTACTAATAATATTAATACTTCGATAACATTTTGTAACATCATAATATAACATATTTATTCCATGAAAAATGACGAAATCAAACAGCAAACTATAAAACCTGAACTTTAACCAAATAAATATACCAATAAACTTGTACAGTTAGTTACTTTTGCATACATATCAAAGTTATCAAAAATCTGTATGTCCAACCTAAAAATTCGTTAAATAAAACATAACAATTAAATACGTAAAAAAAACGATATCATAACAAAATAAAAAAAATACTTACATTATTCAGTCCGGAATTCCATTAACATAAACAATTAATTCAACACTATTGCACAATTCAATTCATTCAATCCGAAATAAAGTCACACGCGCGTTCAAATTTCCCGCTCAACGACATAGATGCGACACGTCATCCTCGCACAGAGTCCGGGAGCCAACTAATGGTAGTCTGGCTCATAGTCTAGACGAGGGATGGGCGAAGGGAAGGGAAGATCGAGGGTGATATAACCCCCAGCACTTGCCCAGGAAACGAACAAACTCCAATATCGTAAGGAAGAACCGATTAGGTGATTGAGGCTTTGTCCATTAAGGTAATTCAGGTTATGATGGTATCGACATGGTTATTTCGATTGTCAATATTTTTTGAAATCTAAAATATGATTTCAGATCATTTTAAGAGTTGAAAACGTGTATTTTGATTGAAATATTGTATTAGAGGTTACATCTTAACTAAATGTAGATTCTAAGTTTGAACCGATGGAATTTCAGCCGTGCTGAGCGTAGGGAATTTTTTTACACGGCTGTAAGTTTTGATTATTTAATAATTTTTTTTTAAATTAAATAATCAACTTTAATTAAAACTCTGGGGCTACGCAATTATTTTAAAGTTTCAAAACAAAATACAATAATTACGAAAATTTAATTCTGTGTTTCAGGAAGATAAAATTCAAACTAGTAATATTCATATTATATGAATTACCAAACCAGTCTTCACCCCAGAGAGCAAAGTCGATACTTTTACTTTTTTATATTACTTTCATCAATTAAAATTTAAATTTAAATTAAACAATTAAAATAAAACAATTTTAATATGATTTTAGTTGCTCTAATAATTTATTTACTTAAGCTTTATTGCACAATACAAAAAGTTGTACAATTTGTAGACTAAACGCCAAGTGGCATTCTTTACCAGTCAACCATAGTCAAAAATGGGGATTAACACGAAATACAAGAAAGATAAAATGTTATGATTAATTTGTAACAATCGCGAAAACATAAGATATCATTAACTTTCATCGAATTCAATACAAAAAAATGCTCAATGAGTCATGAAGCAAATATAAAATAATTCATAACTAAAGAACCTAAATTTTCAATTCATTTGGAAACCAAGTGAAATATTTTCGGAATCCTGAATAATGCTGAATTAAGAATTAATCTGTGATGGCAAGCCTTAATGTAACTCGGAGATCCGAGGTATGAAAACTTTACCTTACCAACTTTATTTATCTTCGAACCGTGAAATCTGAAAATTTTCATTGCCTTTTGAGTTATAATCTGATTTAAATTGAATCTTCCTAATCTTTTTTGAAAAATTATTACGACTTTAAATCAAAAGTTTCAAAGACTCGTCATAATGAGGCCTCTGATTTGTGATTGTTTCATTTAATATCTATTCAGTGAAGTAGGGTAATTTGTAACGATATAAATTATTCTGCAATCCTTCCAGTAAGTAGATATTGCAAAGATAGGAATATAGCTTTTCAGTGAAAGGAAAATGTTGAGTAATGTCATTTCAACGTACGCTCATTTGAATTCCAATCTTTTTTCCTGCTTGATTTTGAATCCGATAGATTTCATGTTTGGGAATTTGAATGTTTATTAAACAAAGTAGTCAGAAATCTAAAGAAAGAAATAAAGTTATCTTGATTAAATCTCAGGAATATCGTAAAAGAGGACTTAATTTATTTCGAACAGTATCTGATTTCGAAAGTTTTGTATTGTCAAATTTAATAATTATGCCTAAAATTCACACTGTCTTACAATCAGTTCAAAACTGATAAATGTCTCTTTTCAGCTTGTAAAGAGAAAAACAACAATATTATTTTATCTTATATTTTGTGCATTGATTATTATGCGTGTCCACGAGTTCCGTTTGATGATCTAGGCTGGATTTGTCTGGTTTTATGACATTATCTTTGTGACTCACTATGTTGTTGTAATGTTTTCTTTTTTAGTACAATAAAGAGTACCTATTTGTATTGTATTAATCCGATAGGCCGCAAAATTGTATTTTTTTTAAAGAATTCATGAATAGAGTACCTAAATTTCGTGAATGCAAAGCCAATAAGATTTCGCGATGGCTCCGATGATACCGAGTATTTTTTTTATACAACTAAGTAGGCAAACAGGAGTACGGCCCACCTGATGGTAAGTGGTTACCGTAGCCTATGAACGCCTGCAACACCGGAGATGTCACGAGCGCGTTGCCGACCTGTCCGCTATCAGCACAGCGACTCTTCTGGAGCCTGGCAAACCTACTCACCAGCAGGAACACAACACTGCATCACAGTGTTATTTGGCTGCGGTCTTCTATAGGGTGCATTGTTGTTTTCATCATCAATAGTAAAGACAAAATGTACTGGACTGGAAGTGAATGAATGAACGATTCATAATACTATTCTTAAGTATTTTATTGTATGAAATTGATTAAATCAAAGTAAATGCAAGGTCTAACTTTACAAAATAAACTTGCATATCTCTTTTTAAATAAATGACTGTATTCAATACGTTTATTAAGTATCATCCGCCGTTCCGTTTTCTCTGTTTGCAATACCTACAGTGCTGCATAATCCATTCTATTTTCTTTATTTGAAAAGCCATTTTATCGAGATGCTATTAATAAAATGTCTGCAGTGAATGCATTGGCTGAGAGCACCGTATTGATCTAGTTTAATTTTAGGTTGGACTGATAGTTAGTGATGTACAAACCTCGAGGCGTCGAGTTCTAATTTTGAAGCCTCGAGGCGGATTGGCCGGTCTCAGTGAGCTCGGTGGGCTCATAACCCCGAGTCTAGCCGAGACGCGAGCTCTCTGAGCCACGCCTCGAGTCATCGACAGAGTACGAGCCCTTTAAAGAGCTCTAATCTATCGAAAGAGCTCGAGCAAATCTGACTTGAGTCAGACCGTAGACAGTACCGTATATGCTTAATTTATTGTGTTTTACCTCTACTTGTCCTCATTCATCAGCACAATTAAAGAGCAGAAAAGATTAATGGGGTGAAAAAGACTCGAGCCGTGAAAAAGCCTAGATATCTATCAAGCTCGCAAAAAGGCTCGTACTCTTAAAAAGGCTCGAGCTCTGAAAAAGACTTCAGAGTCGTCGAACTTCATACAAACGAGGCGAACCTTGTAAACGACACCGCGGTCTAGACAAAAGGACTCGGAGAGTTCGAGCCTTGTACATCACTACTGATAGTTCCAAAACTATTTATTGTTTATCTTCTTGGTTGTGGCCTGTGACTGTCATGTTAGAAATAACGACGTAAATATATAGTTTACAATTTTTTGTCTCTGTCACAAGGGGTGGATGCATAACGTTAAGCTAATATGATTTATTTATTAAAACTTTATTGTAAAGTCTAACTATAGTCTAACAGTTACCTTTGGGATATGCAGTGAACAGTTCACCTGATAGGTTACTTTAGCTAATTTTATCAACAAGAGTAAATAGAATGGCAAATGCCCACGCAGTCTTTCTAAGTAGAAGTAATAATATTATTTTTATGTAAAAGATTGATATTTTCTACAAAACTCAAATATTAACCTGAAATTTCTACCTATTTGAAAATTCTAGACATCCGTCGAACTATGATACAGTACATTTGGGATTATACACTATATCCTTAAATTTTGAGATGCGGGAGTGACAAATTGATGTCCATATGACACATCATTATAATACGTTGCTCTGTTTAAACTGGCACTGAATAATAGAGTCGCGATGATCAGGCAGAATTCTTTATTACTTGCTCATTTTTGATTGCACTGACAAGGACTTAATGCGCCATAAAGGGTTAATTTTATTATTGTCTTTTTTTTAATTCTCATAGCACGTGCGTAAATTGAGTTATGATGTTTGGGTTAATGAACTATTCATTTGTTTAATAGAAAATAGCTTAAAAAGATAAGTATTTTTTTATGGTTTCTGATTAGTAAATTTGCATATGTAGGTTTTTAATCATTATTTAAACAATAAAAGTGACATACATATGTGTTGTGTTGGAAAATAAAATACTAATCCCCGTATTCTTAAACATAACCACAAGGACGTCCTTCACTCAAACTCATGGGAGGAAGCCTTAAGGAAGTAATCGAACTTTTCTTGAAAATGACATTCTTAATTGGTTGCTTCAATGAGAAAAGACACAGGTTATAATAACAATCCGAAGCACAAAAGTTGAAAAAAACAAAAGAATAAAGTTTAAAATAAACAAATGAAGTAGTTAACTAGGCAAAAATTGGCAAAAACCTCTACCTCTCGACCAACCTTATATTTGACAGTTCGATACTCACCTCCAATGAGGAATCTCCTTAGGTCAAGGAAGCTAGTGACGACTAATCATACCAAGGAGTTGGAGTAAGGTTGAGTCGAGTTGAGCAAACGTTTGAGAATATGGGTGAAAGTGTATCCGTCCTAAACTTTTTGTGATAGGTAGCTCTATTTTTTAATGTTTTAAACTATGGCGTAAGTACATAAACTGCACGGAAAGTGAATGGAATTAAAGTATGTATAGAATATGCATAATTAGTAAATTATTAGAAGTTGCATGTTTTCTTAAAAATTTATGAAAATTGTCTTCATATATTTTAATTCAATTGAGATTCCTTTTAATTTATTGTTAATGAAATAGGCTTCAAAAGTTTGTATGTAACACTCTGACCGGGAACTAGTTAATCCCTCGCCTCGCGTTAAGCTCACATCGGATAGAGCTTTCTTGTCGAGTCGCCGGCGCCACGAGCGAGCTTTTATTATCTCCAAAGCACACACTTATATTTACCTACGTGTGTTTATTGTCGGAAAGCGTTTACGTGTTTTTGATATTCTGTTACACTGTTACTATTGTTTAAAGGTATTTAAGAGCATTACGTTTAAACCTTACCTCTGTTTCGGTAATAGTTTTTTTCTTGTTATCATGTCTAGATGAAACATAAGCATTGATTTATTTTTAAAACTTTACTGTTCCACAAGTAAAATACTTATAACAATTGGCGGATTTAATGCTAAGAGCATTCTCTACCAGTCAACCATTGGAAGAAACAGAAAGACAGTTTGACGTAAAAAAGTTATTTACGTTAAGTATTTGTTTATTGCCAAATAGTTTTCAAATATTTTCTTTTTCTTTTGCGATCTTGGATTGACAGTTTGTAGTCAAAAATGGTGTCTGGCTTAAGTAGCTCACCCTTACTTTTTCATGGATACACATTACAGGTGACAAAAAGAAAAGTAGAGATCTACTTGCAAAATTTTCCGACAGGTGACATGACAAATGACGAAACTTAGTTGGCCGATATTTTAAAAAAGGTATTTTCCTAGTACCATCCAAGTCCAGTCCGATCAATATACGAGTAAATAAGCAAGTCTAATACAGTTCCGGAAAAATATGCAAATAGTGGCTCGATCCGCTGTCAAATGTAAACTGAATGCAACGATTCTCGAACATGCCTGCGCTATCGTGCCCTGCTCACAGTACGAGACACTCCCACAATGGTGAGCTAAATAGTTCAGCTTTTTTATATTTAATATTAGCTTTTTCCCGCAGCTCCGCCTGCGTCAAAAAGTAGCCTATGTTTGACCCCGGGTCTTTAACTATATTCATACCAAATTTCATCAAAATCCGTTCAGCGGTTTTTAACAGACAGACAGACAGACTTTCGCATTTATAATATTAGTATGGATTAGGTATACATGTACACTTAATACACCGTGAAATTTTAGTCGTTTTGAACTCAACGTCCAGTGACTCCATTCATGCAACTGAACAACTTTCCCCAAGATACATGGGTCGAAATATGGAGTAAATGTTTGGACCTCCCATACAAAATGTCCCAACACGTGACCTAACTTACTATGGGAAGTCCAATTTTTTGTCATGTTTCGAGCTATATTCTTTGGGGAAATTTGTTCGGTTGCATGAATGGAGTCACTGGACGATGGGTCCAAAACGACTAAAATTTCAAGGTGTATATGCACAAAACCAAAAGAGTTAAAATATATATGGATTGTGCATTGTATACATCCATTGTTGTATTTTATTATTGTAAATAAATATATTAAAAATTGAATCATAGGTAGATTACTGACTATTTAAGAATAGAAAAAAATAGACATGTACTTACTAAGAGGAGTTTTATGAAATCTTATTCTATATTCAGATCTGATGTGCTGACTTTTTAATTTCAGGCTGAAGTAAAAGATTCTAAAAACTTAAGTCAAATAGGTTTGAATTAAAAAGTTTTATTTTTATATTTAATGTCGAAAAGAAGTAAGAAAATTTTTGTAGACGCATTCTTTACACATTTGTTAATTAAATCTTCTTTTAAATTTTCGTATCAACCTTCATTAATTTTAAATTTAATACTTATATTTTTTACAATTTTAAAAAAATAATAATATTTCGGAATTTACAAAAAAGGGTGCACCCATTTCGTAGTAGTACTCTACTACGAAATGTGTGCCTCTTTTTAATAAATATTGGTATTTCCAACGACTTCATTTTTATCGTAGCCTATTCGGGAAGTCTACTGTTCACATAACTACTACTTTTAGTATCTCGAGTCACAAACCGATAATAGAAAACAACTTCACTTTTAGTTTCTCCTGTTTACTGCTGGAATCGTTCCAGAGTTTCACTGCCTACCTCATTAACTCACTAGTGTTACTTATTACGGATGTCCGCGAATTCGCGTAGGAACAAAATAAAACTATTGCAGATCGGAATCTATTTTTTCTGATGAAGAACGATATTTTACTAAATTATAATATTAGAATGCCAGAATACTTTACTTAAAACATACGAGCCCAAAATACCCGAATTCTAAATACCGTATATTTAAAATTCCAAGTATTTAAAATGCAAAATATTTGAAATACCTTATGGTTGAATAGCTCAAGCTCGAAACAACTTATTATGGAATACTTTATCCATAAATATCCGACTTTAAAAAAACTTAGCCTAATATATCTGATTTTTTATGTTCGAAATATTCTATACTAGCTGTTCCCCGCAGCTCCGCCTGCGTTAAAAAGTAGCCTATGTTTGACCCCGGGTCTTCAACTATATTCATAACAAATTTCATAAAAATCCGTTCAGCTGTTTGGCCGTGAAAGCGTAACAGACAGACAGACAGACTTTCGCATTTATAATATTAGTATGGAAGTATGGATTTCAATGAGGCCACTGCATTACCATAACGTACGTTCTGTATCATAGTATCATACTCCGTCTTAGTTACAGAAACGTAGGTTAGGTTATACGAGTGGGTTATGCAGTGACCATAATATGAGCGAGCGAGCGTCGATCTTTCTTTGAAAGCTAATATAGATTAAATTGGATCGACGTTCGCTTGCTCATATTATGGTCACTGCATTGATCCCATAAGTAAAGCTTATTATTTAGCTATATTAGCTTTCAAAGCAAGATCGACGCTCGCTCGCTCATATTATGGTCACTGCATAAACTATAACCTAACCTACCTTCTGTAACTAAGCTTTATGTATTAGATACCCTCACACGGAACAATAAAAATGTTGCGTTACATTTTACATAGCCTTGAGAACAATAAATCATTAATATTTATTTAATGCATTTCACATTTTGGAATTGTAATGTAAAGTTATTTGAAAATGTAATATTTAGACATTTGGTATTTAAAAATATGACATATTAATATTTTGGTTTATCTAATTCTGGCATTGTACAGTAAGGTGTAATCGGTTGGGGTATTTTAAATCTTAAGGTATTTTGATTTCGGGTATTTTGGGCTCGTACATTTTAAGTGAAGGCGTTATGTTTTTTGACATTCTAATATGTAGCCGTATATTCAAATTCATCCCAAAATAGCATCTCCAATGAATCTCAAGCAGATCCTCTATGTTCACCGTATGTTTTTTCGTATTTTTTAATTAAATTCATAGCATTGCTTACCGATGTAGGTACCAATCGTCGGTTCCGTGTTTTTGTGTACAATAGAGATTTTGCACGCAAATACTTCTGTGATCTCTTTAATTCAAATTCAGCGTATGTACTTGTGCCGTTTTATTTTTGTCTCTTTATTGCGTCCTTCGTTAGCTTGAGAGGTCATTTGGCTGACGACTGATGCGTTTGGAGCAATTAAAGTACACAGTCTGGCTAAAGTTAATGAGTTAAGAGGATTGCCTAGCTCTTGACCAGATAATTGGAATGACGACAAGGTTCAAAAATTAAAAAGTAATGATATTTCATGATAGAATACATATACGTGGGGCGCACTATAAGTTTCCGGAATGAATATGAAAAAATACTATTAAAGGTACAAAATTAATTTATTGTTTTTCAAAATAATCTCCCTTGGCGTCTATGTACTTTTTCATTCGATGAAACCAGTTTTGAAAACTTTTGTGCCACTCCTCTGTGGTGACCTCTGAAACGTGTTTTTCATACTCCTCGACAGCCTCTTCTGGTGATGAAAATCGTTGACCGCGTAATTGGTTCTTAATTTTTGGGAACAGAAAAAAGTCACAAGGTGCCAGGTCGGGACTGTATGCAGGATGACTCATGAGTTCTACATTTTTCGCCTTCAAAAAGTCGTTTGTCTGTCTGGCCGTGTGAGAACTAGCATTGTCGTGGTGCAGGATGATACGGCGTTTACGGTTATTTTTACGGAGTTCGTCAATAACTTCCGGCAAACAAATGGTCGTGTACCAGTCACTATTCACTGTACGACGATTCTCTAAAGCAACAGTAGCCACGTGTCCAGTTTTATTAAAAAAAGAAGCAATCATCCGCTTAGATGCACTTTTCACGCGCGCCACTTTGGTTGGTTTCGGCTCATCTTGAAAGACCCATACGCTCGATTGCTGCTTTGTTTTGGGATCGTAGCAATAAATCCACGTTTCGTCACCTGTTACTATGTCCCACACCAAATTTGACGCACCTTCGTTGAATCTGGTAAGCATGGCACTGCACCAAGTGACGCGGTCCGTTTTTTGAGCCTCGGTCAAGTTGTGTGGGATCCACCGCGAGCACAGCTTTCTCACACCCAAATGTTTGTGTAGGATTAATTGTATTTGACTCATGCCTATTTCTAAGGATGCGCGAATTTCATGGTAGGTCACATGCCTGTCTGTTTCAATCATACGGCGCACAGCATTGATGTTTTTGTTGGTCACAGCGGTGGACGGCCGACCATCGCGAGATTCGTCACTGAGATTGATACGACCACGCTTGAATTCTGCAAACCAGCTATAAACAGTTGTCTTGCATGGTGCTTCATTGCCAAAAGCTGTTTCAAGCCGAGCGATGCTCTGTTGAGCTGTCAAATTACACTTAAAATCGTAGAAAATCATACTACGAAAATTTTCCCGAGTTAAATCCATGTTGATGCAGACACACAATTTTTTAAATGGCGCCACAAGGTAAAAATAAAAGACAGTCAGATGAAACAAACTGCATTCTACAGCCAAAGAGTTCTATTTTCAAATGTTGCAATAAATTTTTAAATATTGTTTATGTAAGTGGCCAGTTCCGGAAACTTACAGTGCGCCCTATGTATTTAAATTAGTTATTAAAATTAATACTTTGAAATTTTGCACAGGAGATTCTTTATAACAATTAAAATCAATAGGAAAGTAAGGTCATTTTGAAAATATAAAATTACTAAAAAATTATATATCGATGAACACATAAAAAATGAAGAAACTATTATAAATATATAATATATATAATATAAATATTGCGTGTATGTAACACGCAATATTTAAAGTAGTTTTCGAACAAATTTAAGTCCTACCCTTGTAAATTACCTAGGCGTGACGGACGTCACCGCTGTGTATCCATTGTATGGAGCGTTTGGTATCGACCTAAATGCACGCGAGTTTAACTTCGTCATATCTCAGTTAGTCTAAGTTTTATCGACGTGTTTTTTATACCAATGTGCGCCAATGTATGTTATGTTGTGTACCAATGTATAGTGAGGTATTTTATTTGAACATGAAATCGTAATTTGTTCGTCTTCTCTAATAAACTAAATGTACTTGCCTTTAGAATAAAATGGCTAGCTAAATTATTAAAAAATCTGAGTTAATGAAGGCCGTAATTGGTTGGCAAGTGATTCTCCAGGTATTTTATATGTCCCGGTAATTTAGTGACCTCTTTATAAAGGTAAACTTAACATTATGCAGGCCGATTCTAATAATTGTTGGTTTAGTGCTTCTAATTTATATTTGGAATAATTTAGTTTATTACTATTTACAAAAAAAAAAAAAAAAAAAACTACAAAACAAAATGCAACAAACAATTCTAATAGCTTTTCTTTAAAAAAAATCATACTTTCTTAGTAGAGTTCATTCAAGCAAAACCAACTAGTATTTCGAACTGCGTTAAAAAACCCATTCAAGCGCTTTATAGCATAAAACAGGTGTCCAAATCCTTCTTTATCGTGTAACCACTATAAATCTCTGTCGTTTATATTAAAAGTCATACCTCATCCCGGTTTGATAAGCATCCTCTATAAAATACCCAGCTGCCTCTACAAAGAACCCATCGCTATTGGTCACTCATTGTTCATCATCGACACATTACAACAGACAACATCACTGAATGCCAGTCTCAACAACAATACTTCGGTTTTGTCATAAGCTTATGGATATAGGACCAATCACATCGACTATGTCGCATTTTAAATTTGGAATATAGAAGTAAAAAACATTCAGCTAGTGGTTAAGACGTTTCTAAAGATAAATGCTTTTGTGAGTTCTATCTTTCTATGGTGAGTCCGCTAGAATATTCCATGTTACGCGTAGGTAGACGTTTTATTTTGACAAACAGTCGTGAATCTTTGTGTTGCATTTAACGCAATAAATCAATAGGTGACACTGAAGTTGTAACAAAAAATATAAAAAAAGATATTGGTGAATGTCAGTGTCTTTTTAATGTCTACGCGTAAATCTTCACAATAGTATTGTGAAATTGTGAAAATTTAAGATTTAGAAGTTGTTTTAAACGTAAGTATTAAAAATTACAACTTAACATAAAAACATAAGAGAAAATTAAAGGTGAACTTAAAGTTACTAAGAAAAATGAACACATTTGTTACCAGTTCGTTAAAAAGTAGCAACGCACGTTTAAATTAACATAGAAAGTTTTGTTGTAATCGGACAATTATATACGAATGGTTTCCAGTAATAACACGACCGTTCGGAGATTTATCATGTCACCAATAGAATTTCAATGCGTCGACCACCCGCCAACTTACTAACGATGTCGTTCTGAAGACAATAGTAGTAGCACAATGCAAGAATAACGACCTTCCGAGACCGTGTGCCATTGATACCGTTGCTAGCTAAACAGCCAAAAACAAAGACACGTATAAATCACTTACCCTGTACCCCACGCGTCTAAATGCAAATGCAACGTAGTACCATCACAAAAATATCTACACAATCAATTTTAAACGTTACCACTTATATTTTAAAGCCCTTTGTTACATGATATATTGTTCGATCGACTGCACAGTTACGCTTGCCGTGCTTGCTAACCACTTCCACGTAAACAATAGTCGCTTAGTACAATGTTAACATTATTACTTTATGACCACTGGACATAATCATTGGTCCATTGTCGGTGCGATTCTCAAAACTGCATGTCTAAATAGCTCACAATTATTCAATACGGGCGGATGAGAAGGGACAATATTTTTACCGCGTTGCGAAACGAATCACTTGTCCGAATGACACCGGGAACTTAAGAAATTTTAACAAAGAAGTAATAAAATTACAAAAATGTAGAACGACATCTTTTCTTCTTGTCTTCAAGTCTTGTATTCCAACTTGGTATTGATCTAAAGCGCAAAAAATATCCATTTATTTTATCGTATGGCAATGATCTATAATAAACAACGCCAATTTGGTGAAAAAATATATCTTACATTACACCAAATTTATTTAACTTTTAATATCATAAATTTTTACACTAACTACAAGGAAAAGACAACCAATTTATGCTGCACTTTTACAAAGAGATTGCGTTAGCGAACCAATTAACTATAATTTATACACGCTTGCTACTCATTTGCGTACATAGCAGTAATTTAAAGGAAAGTCGTAAGCCTAACCACACAGCCCTATTAGCCTGCGCTTGGCCTATCTGTCTATCTCTCTCCCTCATTGGGATCTAGACAAGGATAGCATGATATAGACACCCCTTCTGGACAATTTACGCAACGTGCCTCTTCCTGTTAATCTAATTGCCGCTTTCACGTTTAGTTGGTGTTGCCTTGACCTTCGTAAATGCATTTTGCATGTTGTCGACAATTTCAGACTGAAAAGTTTTTAACTACAAAGTGAGTTCGATATTAGGATTCACGTCAGTATTCGTAACAGTGCAAGCATATATGTAGAGTCACACAAACACACTGCATAGGTAGCTTTAATATTTTGGATTTGTTTGATCTGAAGCATACATTGGACATTTTCATTATCAATTTATATTTGTACAAATTGTAAGACAAAGGATAAATATAATGCTTTTAGCATTGAGTACGAGTATTTATTTATTTATTTATTTATAAATCTTTATTGTACCACAAGTTTACAATTGGCGGACTTAATGCTAAAAGCATTCTCTCCCAGTCAACCATTAGGAAAAACAGAAAAGTTATGTGCGGCGCGAATTATTTTAGAATACAATGAGAGAAAAAAAAAAACAAAAAAAACACTTAACTGCTAAATAAACATACATAGATTTACATACAATATTCATAACTATACATATACATACATAAACATACATAAAAGAAGAGGTGAAAACGGAAAAAGATGACGATTTAGGGTGATATTATGCTATTGAGGTGAATTTTGACTTTTCTTTTGAAAGTGAATTTAGTAATGGTCTCTTTGATGTCATCGGGTAGAGCATTCCAGAGCCGTGTGGCTTGTAAGGTAAATGAATTAGACATAAAACTGGACCGAAATAGGGGAGTACAAAGGGTAAGTTTTTTGGAAGATCTAAGTTGCCTATCGTGACCGTCAGAAAGATACTTGAACTTACACCTTCGATACTCCGGGGACTGAGGCTCCTTGAGAATTGAAAAAAGAGAAGTAAGCAACCGAAGTTGACGACGTTGGCGGATCGGAAGCCATTTCAGTTCGGATCGATAAGAAGAGATGTGGTCATATTTACGTAGACAGAAAATAAAACGAATACAGTTATTTATGAGACGATCCAGTTTATTGAGAAGATCTTGATTGAGATTAGAATAGCACACATCAGCATAGTCAATAATTGGAAAAACTAACGTTTGGACTAATAAAATTTTGGATTTAATCGGGAGAAAGTTTCTTAGACGATTAAGTTGTTGGAGAGTAAGGTTAATAGAGCGACTAATTTCAGCAATGTGAGTGGTCCAGCTAAGAGTGGCGTCAATGTGGAGTCCAAGATTCTTCACGCATTTACAGATCGTGATGACGTCATTGTTGTACCTTATAGGCGCAATTGTACTCATGTCAATCTGACTAACCTGCCTAGAGCTACCCAAGATGATTGCTTGACATTTTGAGGGATTAACCATAATGCCATAGTCATTAGACCACGCCAAAATCGCAGTCAACGCTGTGTTAACGCTATCAATAGTCGATTCAATATCATCAACTGACGACTGAGCATAGATTTGCAAATCGTCAGCGTAGAAATGATGAGCGCAGCCAATGGAAGAAAAAAGAAGATTAATAAAAAGGGAAAAAAGTAAAGGTGATAGAATTCCTCCTTGTGGCACTCCAGTTGAAAGGAGATTCCAGTTAGACAACTGACGGTCTATACGTACAGCCTGCTGTCGATCGCAAAGATAACTATTAAACCAAGATAGCGCCGAAGGAGAGAATTGCAAATGACGCAGGATAGCAAGAAGAATATCGTGGTCTACCATGTTGAAGGCGTTAGAGAAATCGATAAGAACCAGAATGGTGACCAAGGTATTCTCCATGCCTAAGCGAATGTCTTCAGTGACTTTTAGGAGAGCAGTAGCAGTGCTGTGACAGAGGCGAAAACCAGACTGGAAAGGAGTATGAAGAGAATTAGAGAAAATAAAATGAGACACCTGAGCCTGTACTACTGCTTCAGGTATTTTTGAAAGAAACGATAGGATGGAGATTGGTCTAAAATTATTAAGAGATATTGGAGAGGAAATTTTTGGTAAAGGGATAACAAATGCTTTCTTCCAAACTAATGGGGAAAGTACCAGTAGCTAGAGAAGAATTTATGATATGAGTTAAAACTGGAAGAAGTATAGGAAAGATATTCATTATCATTTCTCTGCTCACCTCATCGCACCCGACTGCTTTCGATTTGATTGCCAAAACAGTTTTGCTTATCTCATCCTCAGAGACAGGTGAAAAGAAAAAGGGCTCAATTTGAGGTATCACCATTGTTGATATCTTAGAGATGGTCACCGATTTAACGGCCGGGTCAAGAGAAGAAGTCGTGGAAAAATGATCATTAAATTCATTAGCAGAGAAATTAGAAGAGGAAGGTGTCTTTATTTTTCCTAAATTCTGAGAGCGAAGGAATTTCCAGATATCGGCTGATGAAGATTCAGAAAGGTTATCGCAGAAATATTTCCGTTTTGCCGCTCTCACCATATTATTGCAGCGATTTCGAGCAACCTTGTATAACTTCCAGTTGTCATCCGATCGGTCACGTTTGTAAGCCCGAAATGCTCGATCCCTCCTAGCCATAGCCATACGAATACCTCTAGTAATCCACGGAGAGGGAGGACGTTTGAGTTTAACTGGTTTTAATGGAGCATGGGTATCATATAGTGAGATGACTGCAGAGTTCAATTTTAAAACCTTTTCGTCAATAGTTACTGCTTCACTTATAGGAGAAAAGTCTAACTTATGAGCATCACTCATTAGTTTTTCACGATCGATATTAACCATATTACGCATCCAAACAATAACAGGTTTAGCTTTCGGCGACTTAAGTTTAAAAGATAGGTAAAGGAGATCATGTCTGGAAAACGCTGGGGCAGCAACCTGACCATACTTAAGAACTAGTTCTGGACACGAGGTTAGAATTAAATCTAGCAGGGTATCATCCGTGTGAGGATTAAAGTGAGTGGGATCTAAAGACAAAGCGTGAAAATTTACTGATTTTAATATATTATGGAGTTTTTGAGAGCGAGCTTCCTGTACTTTACAATGTCTAAGATCAGTATTTAAGTCACCCAAGACTATGTGATGTGTGTAATCGGAAATAAGGGAGTCAAGGACTGATTCAAGTTGAGAGAAATAATCTATTGATGGAGGGCTGTAAACGACTCCTAGAAGTGCCTTTGTGCCGTGGAGACAGACCTCAATAAAAATAAATTCAGCGGCCATAGAATAAACAGGAGGTGAGGATATTAAAATTTTATATGGGATATGACTGCGTATATAAATTGCAACACCTCCACCACCCTTTCCTTCGCGGTCAATACGAATCAAAACATACCCAGGTAAAGGGAATAGTGCAGAAGACAGTTTCGGTTTCAACCAGCTCTCGGAAACCAAAATAACATCAAAGAGACAAGAGGAGAAAGTATCGTAGAAGTCAGTATAGTGAGCCGGAATACTTTGCGCGTTCAAATGACAGACTTTGAAAAAATAAGAACTTCCTGACATAGCATTATGTAAATAGTTACCTAATGTTTCAATTTCACCATTAGAAATACAAGAATGGAATGATGAATGAGTACGAGTATTGTGCAATTTGACTAGGCTAGGCGTACTGGCTTACGGAATACCTGATAGTACGCGGTAAATTAATTATAACAAAGTCATTTCCCATCATCTAAAATAGGTTCTGGTCCAGAAAACGTTGAAAAGAGAAAACACTTTTGATTAATTACCGTAATTGTAATATATAAAAGTAAACAGTACTTAGGTAATTGATTTTTTGTCTTTGTGTTATGTTAGTTGTTAACGTACTACACATTCACTTGTGCAGAAACAAACTCTATATCTTTATAATATGGTTTGCATAACCACGAGGCTTCAAAATAAAAGTTAGATAATTGCTCGTGTCAATTGGTTCCCTTCTACTTTCACCTTCATAAATCTTTATAAAATATGGTTCCTGTCATAACTGATGTAGAAGCAGCCACTTCAGATGATTGCCAGGCCTTCGCACGGGAGATGGCAATTTTGTTTCCTTGTTGTCCGTGTAACGTGGTCCCCTCTAGAACATTGTTTCTCATCGCATGACAGGCCAAATTAACACATCGTCCGATCCGTGTTCCCTTCCATTAAACACGTACAGAATCACGTATTAGAAAAGTTTCTGATGGTCGGTGACTTCGCCATTTCTTATATGTTTGTTTAGTTGTTATTTTCTTGTTTAATTAGGTTAAAGAGTTCTTAAGTCTATAAAATGCATTCGTCTTTAGTGAATTGTTCTTGCAACCCAAACGACGAATGGAATAATTGTAATAACTTATATAATGATCTATGTTTTTACCAAATTTTCACGAATTTAAACATAGATTAGACCAATTCCGGTATGCCCGTATATATATAAATATCTCCATTTATCTACCAAATCCACATTCACCATACCTAATAAGCTTTTAGTAGAGACTCAGATTTTCAGATGCCCTAAAAAAGGTCGCACTCGCTGGATGCAGGTCGCCTCCAACAGTTCATTTTGTAAATCAGTGAAGAGTCCATCTAGCTCTATGTCCAGCAGTGAACTGACTGCGGCGGAAATTATGCTGATGACGATGAGAGATTAAGATTTATCCTTATAATCGGCAAAAGAGGGAAAATAGAGCTACGACTACAAAAAAGTGAGACAATACAGTTTAAGAACAAAATAAGTTATAAAAAAGGTAAATTAAAACAGAATTAAAAACCCAATTAAATTACAAAATGAACATGGTAAATACCAATTTCGTAACCTAATAAAGACATAATAATGCCAAAACCTCGAACAATACAAAACATACTGTGCGTAGAAGAGCAAGAATGACGGGATTTCGTGAGTCGAGCGAGAGTAATTGTTGCGACGTAATCTGGTGTAGGTATATTAGAAAATTTAGTTATGGCGTGAGGTGAGCAAGCACAAATAGACACGGCACGCCTCACACGCGATCCTTGGGGTGGCGAAATGGAGAAAATCGACCTAGCAATTTCGTAGCAAGCTCGGCGTTAAATGAGAGAATTTTCAAGTTGGTTCAATGACGTGGATGAATGAGCGGCCGGAATATTTTTAATTATCTATATAGTGTTTTATAATGTTATGAAAATTCAAAAGTTGAGTCTTCTTCATCCTACCGTCTATTCCTAGTTGCGTCGTCAGCTTACGCTTCGAATTCCAGGGTATGCTTTAATCATGATCCTAGATTTGGCAGTACTGGTTATTACATTGGAGCGCCTGCCTGGTTAGACAAATGAAAAAAAAAACCAGACAGACCAGAAACCAAACCAATAGGATCATCATGTTCTTTAACGACCACTAAATGGCAGTCGGGACCAATGGCTTAACGTGCCTTCCGAAGCACGGAATCGTCTTTATTATCATACGATTAGGTGATTCAAGCCTACAATATCCTAACCAAACTGGAAACAACTTAACAAAGTAGGCTTCCCGTGGGAATCGAACCCTCGACCTGAGTCAAATGCAGACGCCTTAACCACTGGACCACAGAGGCAGTTGAGATTGAGATATTTTTATGTTGTAAAAAGTTATAGGACAAAAATAGGTTCTATGACTCGCCTAGATATTGCAATTTCTGTAGGAAGATTATCTTTGGGCGTTTCTCCCAGGCTATTTAATGCCTCTTTTATCTTCATCTCCAAATAATTATTATAAAACAATAGTAATTAGTCTCTCTTTGTCTTTTTCCTCGAGAGAATCAGAGAAACATTGTCTTTACCTTCCCCAAAATTAATGTTATTCAAGCTTAGGACAATTCACCAAAAGGTTCGCTTTCATTATAGCATCTACCATTATGTTTTCCTTATAGGTTAATAATGCTTATTTTAGTACGTGAAATGAAAATCGCGAAAGTGTACTGTAATACTTTGGATATAGAGTCGTTTTCTTAAATGTAGAGGATCGTTTCAAGTTGAGTAGGTCCATTTCTTTCACCGCCATAATAATGTTTGGCTATTTATCAAATCGCAATTTCGTAATAGATACCCGCTTGATGTGACACAAGATAAAAAGCATAGATTGTACAGATTATGGCATCTAAATAGATACTGTATATGTTATTGTTTGCACAGGAAATTTTTAATTTCGAAATGAATTCGGGCAATTAATAATCCTTGATACTGGTAGATTGACAATACATAATTTATTATTATTGTTTTATGCCCCCTATTTTTTTTTATTTGTCAGATAATTATTGCACCAAATGGCGAATGGATTATGAGATTAGTGGATATCATTAATATAGCAAAACAGACTTCCAGAATTATTGTTAATGTGAACTTAAGTATTCAAGTTAATAAAATCTTAACTAAGAGTCTATTTTAAAATAAAAAAGAAACTAATGTACGAAAAATACACAACAAAACATAAACACATGGGTTGCTAGAGCCACGTCTGTTTATATGTAATAATGCTATTGTTGCCGCCTTTGTAGACTTGCTGCTATCTGTTTTATCGTACTCGCTTTGTGCTATGACAAATATAATATTTAAACTATTTTTCTACTATGTCACTCTTATTTCTAAAATCGAAAGGCTCAAAATCGAACGGCATTCTGTTTCAGAGTATCAAACTTTGGTCTTACTTTCAAGTGATATCCAAAAGATGACAATAGATTTAAATGACTGTATTTCTGACATCTCTCTCAGTATTGTTATGTAACTTATATGCGTTGGAGTTATTTATGGTGTTTTTTTTTTAATTCGTGTTTCCGTCTGTTGATACAAGTGTACAGATATCAAAAGATACCATGTCCGATAAAGAAAATAAAGCTAGAAGATAGCCTGTTATTGTTTGTCTTGTAAAAAATGCCATATCTTACAAGGTACTTTGAATAGAAATAGGTTGACTTATATTTAAGAGAGCATATCATAAATTTATTTAAACTTCATCACTTAGTCTTGCTTACGAGATGTTTTATCTTTGCCCAATATCTTTTCTGTACAGTTGGGAGCAGATAAAAGTAACCCCTCTTTCATTATGGTGAGTATGGCAAAAGGATTACAAATTATGCCCTTTGTTGTACAAAAAAGAAATAAAACATCTTCTAAGTAAGACTATATATACTACGTCACTATATATTGTAATTGTATGAAGAAAATTTTCTCTATTCTTGTAACAAATTACAAACTGAAATATTTTCGGCTGCTTTGTAACTACCGTTTTGTAACCGCTGCGAAGTTACAAAAGAAGAAATATTTTTTAGTTTTCTTGTTCCCAGTATCCATTTATTTTGTATTATTTATTTTTTTATTTCAGCAAAAATTCTAATACATTTGTGCATTTTACTTGCATACAGAAATTAGTAGTCAATTAACAAATTGTTATCAGCGGTATTTCATCACATAGCAATATTTTAACCACAAAATCTAACGCATTATTGACCTTTAGCCGATAAAGGGTGCAGAGTGCCTTGGTAACCGGAAAATCCTCCCAAGGGGTGGACCATTCTCCAATTCGACCCCAATGTATTGAGGATATCGCTGATTTTTCAAAAGGGTATTGAAATTTATGAACATCAAATCTTATTAGAAAGTCGCATTATGTTAGAATCTTGTTAAAATCGAATATACCTAAGTCGTGTCTATTTTTAGAAGTACGCTGATTGCAAACATTATTTGGACATCATCTTTATTTAAAAGACAACATGCATGGTTAGCTGGACTTATAGGACCTAACGAAAGTGACCAAAGAGATTTGGAAAAGCTTGTAATTTTTGAAAAAAAAGAAAACAATTTTTAGCGGTTTCCCGCAGCTCCGCCTGAATCTAAAAGTAGCCTATGTTTGACCCTAGATCAAATTTCAGCAAAATACGTTCAGCGGTTTGGCCGTGAAAGCGTGACAGACAAACAGACTTTCGCATTTATAATACTTTACTATCTTCTCCTGCCACTCGCTGGTTGACTGTAAGAGATAGGGATCTCTTACAGTTACTCTCTACTATAAGTACAATGGCGGACTTATCCCACTTAGGGAAGTGGGATAAGTCCGCCATTGTACTTATTGTCTTTTCATGCTTGGGTATGTAAATTATTTGTTTTATTTTGTACAATAAAGATATTAAAAACAAACTATTATGATAAGTATGGATACGTTAGTACTATTACAATAATTCTGTGGTATGGATTTAATTTTGATTAAAGATGACTTGTTATGTTATATGAATTAAAATAGTTAAATATAAAGGATAAAATTGTAAAAACAAAAAGAACAATTATTACGTACTTAGTTTTAAGGTACAATATTGTCATCAAATAAAGATGATTCAAGCATCGAAACAAAACTTTCCTTTCTCAATAGAATGGAAAGAAGGATGTTTTCAATAGTATCAATTTTTAAGTAATATTATATTGCAAGTATATAAAAAGCTCGCTGTCATAACATTGTTACATTCCTATGATAAAAAGAACGTAAGGCATTTGTTTAGATTCTTTTAACAGTATGTAAAAAAAAATACCATGAAATTTGAGCCGGAAATATGTTTAAGACAAAAAAAAAAACTCGTAATAAATCCATAAAGCATACCTCACGATTCCATATCGCGCAACGAAAGTCCAATCACAAGCAGTGTCTTACACAGCACTTTTCACTGAAAACTATGACATCGCACTTTCAGCGAGATCCTGAAACTGTGGCCTGAAACGTGTGACCTCTCTCGCGTTCCGAACCTTACTGAGGGGGGCATAATCTTCTGGAGGACTGTAAAGCGCGCGCATCCTTCCAACTCCTACATGCGTAGGCAAAGGGTACCCCGACTACCTTCATATGTTACTTACTAGGTGCAATATCCGAACAGGTAAGAAATGTTTTACATAGCTCCCTTGCTAAGGAGGGTATAATGACTTGCAATAAAACTTAAGTCCAGCTGTTTTCAGGTGCTTGCGGGAAAGTGGAAAATGCGCGAGTGAAAAAAATTTACGTTCACTTGAAATTGTGCAGTTTAGTGCTGGTTTTATTACTGTTTTCTGTAGTATTTATTAGTTGTGCTAGTAAACACGTGTTGTTTGATTTTCCTTGGTTTGAGTAGAGCAAAAGTCGGTTCGAGTCGAATTTCACCAAATAGAAGGAATTCGTTGCACGAAAAGATAGGTAAAGAATTTTTTTTTGCCAAGACACTTCAGAATCTGTTCATCTCCTGTAGAAGCATTTTGTTATAAGGCTCGTCAGGGGCCAAGAGAGTCTTTCCAAAAAAATCGGATACAGTGGAAGTCGAATGACCATGTAACCCACATCAATAAAATAAATCTGTAAAGTACGATGCGATAAATGTAACCTACAATAATTAAATGAGACAAGGTAAGGGACAACGCTAATTTTTGGACGATTCCTATATCTTAGAAAAAAGGCAAATACGAGGAGCTCGTTGGTCAAGCGCGACCCGCGTATCCGTAGCGAATGCGCGTGTCAAGTGACGACATGACGCGACCACTATTTGATTGGTTGCCATTTTAGTGGCATTTTCTATCTTGAGCTCCCCCGTGCTTCGGAAGGCACATTAAGCCGTTGATCCCGGTTGTTATCGATATATAGCAGTCGTGAGGCTAATTACCAGTTCCGCCAAATCTAGGAGCATGACTTTCAGCGTAACCTAGGCTCCGAAGCGTAAGCTGACGACGCAACTAGGAATACACGGTAGGATGATGATGAGGAAAAAAGGCAAATTTATATAAGTCGCCCTCTTTTCCTAAATATATATATTACAGATAAGTACAAACAAGTATATTCAATCGATCATGAAACTTACAATCAATCGATTTTTATTATTTGAAGTTAAACATCCTAACAAACTATATCAATCACCATATAAATACTTAACTAATATTATGTGATATCAGCACTATTTATCTGTGATTTTGTTTCATCAAATTAGAGTAAAAGTATCTATTTTGGGTATTCACTCTATTTCGGCCGAGCTCCTCCTCAAACTGGTAATCCATTACTGGAGTGATAAAGTTACTACCTATGTTTATTTAACTCCTACACGTGTAAAAGGTTGTGCCATATTTTTAAACCTTTTTTGTGTACAAATATAACAATTTATTATTATTTAATATTTATTATATAAATCACAAAAAAAACTCTGACACCAGAATTCATAACTAGTGTCTCCATAAAGGATAGAATATGCTAATCCTAGTATCAAATACACTCTATATCATAAATTAAATCTTAAACGGGTATGTATCTCAGATCCATTAGGCAAATTATCTGTTAGAACTCCAAATATAAGTATACCATGTACATACCAAAAGATAAATTTGTTCATTGCATCACATGTCGTCCTTTGTGATAAATTTTGCTAAGAGAAATTACCTTGGTACAATAAAAAGTGGAGTTGGCAAAATTAACGATGTATAAGTTGACAGTGCTAATACAAATTAAAGAGAATAACAGATAGATACGCTACAATAAAGATTTTAATACTTACATGTTCAATAATAAAATAAGTCCTTATTTTACTATCGCTAAACTTCGTGTTATTTTTTTTTAATGGTGATCTCCTTCCAAATACATTGGTATATTAGAAAATGACTTCGTCCCCGATGTTTAGATAATAGTTTAGCTTATAATAATCTCCATGTACCCTGTAATGGCAGCGATTTGGGCACCATTTTTTAATTATTATATTATGTAAATACATGAATAAAACACATAATCTCTACCAATTATCAGTACAAAAACTTATCTTTTTATTATACTCTCGTAACCTTTATTTTTAAGTTTTTCTGTCTGTTTAGTAAAAACAGAGATGTTTTTTTCATTCTTCTTTAGATTTTTTCGTGATTTTCGCCTTGTTATCCTACCCTAATTAATATTATAAAGCCGATAGTCAGGTAAGGAATATTAAGAAGAAAATACCGTTTATCCTGGAAAAAAGTGTTGTTTCTATGGGATTTAAGTACGCGTGCAAAGCTGAGAGTAAAACCTAGCCATTATTGAAATTAAATTCTTTTGTTTTTGCTCGATCTTTCTCATTCATTCAGAAACTTAAGAGGTAGGAGGCTCTTGTTGGTCCTCTCTTTCTAAACGTTCGTCATTTTGTAAAGTAGGCTTATCTTTACATATAATGGACTCGCCGAGTTGTCCCGTTTTTCCTTTTTATTGCGCTGCATTAACTTTATTTTTCATTTAAATTTTCTTTCTAAATTATAGGGTAAACAAAGTGATGCTATACGTACTACGTAGTCGCGATAATACTTTCCGCCTTATTAAGTTCATTTAGATTGGTGTAGGCATTAAGTGTCAATTTATACGTATACATTTTGAAACCCAGAAGATTTCCGCTTTATATAAGAAATAATTTTTAACTGGTCAATTCACAAAAGTGTATGAATTGAGTATTCAATGCTCTATTTCATGCAGAAGATGTTAATATCTCTCTACTCTAATATCCTGCCAGGTAACATGCATGCATAGACTTATTTATATATGTGCGTGCATAGGTATACATGAAAGTAGTGACCAGATATTAATACTGTTGAGCAAAAATCCTTCTAATGTAATTGCTAATTTAAAGCCAACAGTATTATATTTTTAGAACAATTAAAGAAATTACGTCAAAGCAGCTAGAGGCAACGGCTCTTTAGAACTTGCCTTTTGATCACAGAGAAGCTCGATGCTCACAATGATGCATTATAGCTCAATGAGATGATAGTTTACATTATACTTTCTAACAGTTTTACAGTTAAAGGAATTTCTCAAAAGCACAAATACAGGGCAGCCGCTAAGTAAACAAAACAAGCAAGTATAATAACATGTAAATACCACAATTGTTATTGGTAAATTGTTAAGTGTGATCTCAACCAGTATTCCTAATGCTAATAATGTGGCAATGACACAAGCGATTTCTATTCACAGCATTTTTCCGCCCGAGAGCTCTTTCCGAACAGTTGTATAACCATCGTTACTTGATCCCTCACTTTTCAGCATCTATATTAAAACCGGTAACACGTTGAATGTGATGAAAGACACTCCTAAACTGGTGATGTTATAAAAAGAGAGATACATGTTTCTCATCCAACTATTAATCATTGTCCCCTAAAAGCCTTCATGCCACCAAAAAATTAACGCAGTACAATATATGGCACCCGCACCAAGTTGTTTTTATGTTCTCTTGCGAAACTCGCGAAATGGATTGCATTAGCCAATGAATATACTAAGTATGAAGTTTTTGTTAGAAAATAAGTTTCGATGTTGGTTTCTTATGTATTTGGTTGAAGAAAATAGTTTCTTCACAACAATTGAAATGAGTCACTTTTTATAATAATTCGAGTCTAGTTTCCCTGTAAAAAGGGTTACGAAGGTCAGATGGCAGTCGCATTGTAATAACCAGTGCCTTCAAATCTAGGATCATGACTTCCTAGGCTCCGAAGCATAAGCTAAGGACGCAACTAGATCAAACACGCTTGTCACTCCGTTGATGACGTATCTACTATTAACAAAATTTTTAAAACTACATCTTTATAGTTAGTAGCTTCCCTTATAACGGAAATACTCGTAGTAGGAAAGATTTTAGAAGAAGTAAATTAAAATATTATTATTTGATGCCTTTTGCTATTATTTAGCCTAGGAACGACATTTAGGTGAAAAGAAGAGCTGCTGAAACTTTACTGCTAGAGATTGAGATATCCCTATGAATGATTATTTTCCATAATTAACACAAACACAAGAGCTAACATTTGTCCTAGGAGTTCCTTTTATCAACTTCACTTGTACAAAAATTACCTATTTGATCAAAATGTTGATCGAAACACATACATCTCTTACTACGTAGAATATTTTTAAGCAATTTCCTGGGGCGTGCAGATGAAAACTACGTGTATTCCAGTCGCGACACCCAATCCATTTGCCGGCGACTGTTCTCGAATCGCTCCCGGATTACAACACTACGTAACGGGTACGTATAAATGTATTTTATGCGTCGTTCCATTCCATGTTAGGATTACTATGTAAGACTAGTTCGAAAAAATAAAAACCAGGGTCGATGGCTTAACGTGCCTTCCGAAACACGAAATCATTATTCTCTCATACTAGCGCCTTCCCGGTTGCGTTTTCGGCTGAATGTCTCGGAGCCCAGGGTATTATCATTATTATAAAGATTTAATTCATTCATTCCTCAGACATTCAGGTGATTCAAGCCTGCAATGTCCTAATCAAAATGGAAACAACCCAACAAAGTGTGCTTCCCGTGAAAATTGAACCCACGACCTCCGGGTCGAAGGCTAACTGGATAACGGAGGCAAATAAGTATCTACATTTTACGTATCTTACGAAGTCTGTTGTTTTTTCACGAAGGCGCCAAGATACTAAGTAAGTAGAACCCTTGTACCCAGTTTTCCTAATATTAAGTTTCCAATGTATATTTACGGCGTGTATATGAAATAAATAAATAAAATACTTTCAGTTCCGGAAAAGGTTCGCAATGCAAACAGAGCAAATCAGAAAGCAACAGCTTAAAACATTTTGAAATAAAGATAACATCGCATCGGGACATAAACTGTCACAGTCTTAAACCAAACTTTGCTTCAGAACAATATTTACACAGAACAAATACTATAGCAATCTCCAACCCGAATAAAAGCATATCCCTATATGATACCTGACATAACATTGGTCGACATAGAAAAAGGCAGCCAAATAAACATCGCTCCTGAAATGAACAGTGGGTCCGGTGAAAATAATACTATCTAAGGAGTAAACATAAGGGTAAAGTGGTACACTTTTCTATGAGACCAACTGTACAAGGATCCGTTATTATTTTTATTTTCTGTGACTCCATATTGTTCAACGTCAATGTTCGAGTTGTACCATTTTCCTTCTTTTGTATCTCATGCGATAGTTAGGGATTTTAGGAAATCTACTGAAAATTGTGTGTACAATAGTTCCACGTTTGTATTGTAAAAAATATTTGTACTTAAAATACGTTACGCTCACAGCTAATAAGCAAAGAGGAAATACAATTGACATTGGTAATGAATATTGAACTGACCTCTTCTTAAATGTACCTATACTATAGCGTACTGGGTATGCTTGTTCGTGACAAGCGAAGGCGAGCGCGGTATAACTTGTATTGGTCGCCACTAGTAACATTAATATTTTCAGCTCCTCCATTTTTTCAGACTCTGAAGCCAAAGCTGAGGGCCTATCTATAAAAACAATCTAATGACTTAAAAATCTATCTTGCCTTAACTGGATTCATTTAAACTCTCTAAAAAATCTTTAAATCACCTACATTTTCTGCATCAACTAAAACACTTTATAATCTTAATATCAAACAATACACCGTCCGAACAGCGTTAAGCCCTGCTCTCCTAATTGTGAAGTTAACTCTCCAAACTTCAGATTATAAAACTGGAATTAATTAATTAATAAGGTGGGCACTTAAAAGAGAAATCTGTGTAAAAAGGCTTAACGGGGAAGTTTGCCGTAACGAACATCCATTGACGTGGCTTTAATCTCACCCTGGACTGAAGCTTCGGGCTTGAAAAACTGCAAACCGCTAAAAATTCGGCTTACAGCTGTAATCTCGATTAATGCAGCAGAATTTACGAACAGGTTCAACGAATAAATCGATAGTGATGCACAGATTTTCATTGTTAAATCGCTTTTCAATTATGTATAGCGAATCGGATGTCGTTGTGAGCTACTAATAATGATAAAAATAGTAAAAAGATTTATTTGGAAGTATGGTAATTTATTTAATATTTTTGTTTACTTAAAATAAATTATAATCATGATTAGCTAAAAGCAAATATTATGGTAGATCATTTTTCTGTTCTGAATCATGGTAAAGTTATTTTAATATTATGGGGTTAAAAGAATGAATTTAAAATCTTCAGTTTGGTATGATTTACCTACAAGGTACATTTAAATGCAGAAGCTAAAAAGTTTATGCTTGGTTTCAGATTAAAAAAACTGTATACTAAAAGTCAAAATCGTAACAGCCATTCCCCAGTTGAAAAAAAAAAATTGAAACAAATGGATTATATTTTTTTAAGATATTTTGTAAGTTTGTAGGATGAATTAGATACTTATAATAATGAGGGGTGAATCAGAAAGTATACCTATGGAGCTGTCAAGGAAATAGATTCATTTAGCAAGCAAGATCATTGTTAAATGTTTTTGTTGTAATTGTAATTAAAATTTAAATTCCACCTAGCTTACAAGTTTCAATCCCACCCTATAAAATGTTCGAAGGTGAAAACTCGAAACAAATTGTGTTAAAACGTAATAGAAACTCGTTTCCCGTAAAAGTTTCCATCAGATTACGACGCAAATTCAATATTTAAGATTGATTTGGGCAGATGCTTGAAGGGCACCTCTTGTGAAAAAGGGCAGCGCCCTATATGAAATTATACGCGTACTATGAGATTACATAGCTTTGAATTTGACCATTTTAAAGACACCTCGAAAATCACTTTTGATAAGTTATATTCATATTTTTACTACGCTATTAATATTTCTAGGTTAGAGGCCGAAACGCGGTTCTGTAAAACTCCAGAGTATTCAGGTATCGATATGATGATCACTACGCTTAGTAAAACTTGGCAGGTACCTTTATTACCTATTAGGATAGTTCCTATAGCATTAAACAATCATTTGCTATGATAGTCCATAGCACCTATTTAATGCTATAAGATTCGACAGGATCAATTCAGGATATCCTTTGATTTAGGATAATTAGAGCCGATTTAAACGGATCCAGTACTGGCAATCCAGTCGCGAATTTTTCTATGTAGACACGTTCATGGGCAAGACAGAAACAAACACACGCAAACAAATTTCGTGCCCATGAATGATTGCCAGTACTGGAGCCGTCTAAATTAGCCCTTAAGCTTAGTAAGTTATCATAAGTAGCTATTCTGGTGTATTGGTGTTATACCGTAATGATAGATGTAAGCTTTAAAATTAAAAATTTAAAAAAAAAATCTATCCTAAAAATTTTGATCCTAGATTTGAGCTTGTGCTCGTCCATATAATGAAGTTGTCATTATACAATACAATATATCTTTATTGTCCACATAATGGGAAATCGATGCAAAATTGCAATTACAACATTGTTTACAAGACGACTTATTGCTAAGCAATCCCTTTCAGCCAAAGTCTTGTATAGTGAGAGAACATGATCTGTGGGTGGGCCCAGTTGAAATATGTATTATGTAAGTATTTCTTTACCCATTTTATACTATTGCTCCGCTGACCCATTACATAAAAATCCTAAAAGCATCATCAATTAAGAACACTGTTTATAAAATAGTCGCGCCTTTTGTTAACTTTGTAAGAGAAACGTGAAAGCTTTTTTTGTGGAACGGCCCAAAGAAAATGGGAGGAAAAATAAAAGGAATTTCATACTTAAACCTGGCAAATTTGCATGATATTACAGCTCATCCGGCGAGTTTCGTACAATCCTAAACGATGCGAAACAACAATTTGAATTTCTTTTTTAAATTAGATGAATCAGTAATTAGGAAAACACTACTTTAAGTTTTTTTGAGTGATTATTTTTACTACTAGAGATAACCGTCGTGAGTGAGGTATTTATTTATGTAAACTTTATTGTACAAATATACTATATTGTAATACTATATAAATATATTGTATAAATATTTATTTATGTAATGCCATTTTTGCTATGCCATAAATATTAAGTCGATTAACTGCCTAATTGTTCGATTGTTGAGTAGGTGATCGATTCCGCTAATGAACTTTGAAAGGCCACGCAACTGATATTCAATCGCGACTCAATTGTGTTGCATTTTTTTAGATATACTCAATAGTGGTATTCTGCTTAAACAGTTTTGAATCTCTATTCATTTGCGACTGGAGCGTATTTTAATGATATTAGTAGGGAAATGTAAATAAAATGAGTAACGGAATATCAGAAGCATCAAAGTCAAGTCATCGTAACCAAATGCGATCCAATTGCGATTCAATTGTGCACTAGGTACCTATTTAAAATAAGAGAATTGACTCCTCCGTGAGATATATCGATTGCGTTCGTGGAAGCAACATTCTGTATTTTTGAAATGTACGCGGGTGGTAATTTTTGATTTCGACTAGTATGGTCTGGCCGTGCGAATAACTCCACGAGCCGGTAAACGATAATCGAATCATTCCTTACTTGTTCCGTGTTTCTTTAATCGCTCATTGAATCCGTGCGAGTTGGTTTAATTGTCGAATAATTCGCCGGCGGATTTCGAAAATCGATACTAAATGCCTGTTGTTTTCACACGGTTCGGCACGAAGTCGATAGATAGTTCGTCGAGTCGATTCGAGCAAATGTCGACTCCCGATGTCCCCATCACTACGACTGAACTGCTTTTTGTTTTGTGTGTTTGTTTGAAATTGCTTTAACTGAGGTAACCACACAACCGAAGGCAGCATTATCGGTCAGCCAGTGCCTGCGCTTTCTACATTTTTTATTGAGTATACCACTATTGAGTATATCTAAAAAAATGCAACACAATTGAGTCGCGATTGAATATCAGTTGCTTGGCCTTTCAAAGTTCATTAGCGGAATCGATCACCTACTCAACAATCGTACAATTAGGCAGTTAATCGACTTAATATTTATGGCATAGGAAAAATGGCATTACAAATTGTATATCACAATAGGCATGAGCTTATACTCTTAATATTGTTATCAACCTAATAACACACTTACGATACTTTTAAGTTTAGTACTTGTAATTTATCTCCCTGTACTAAACAGCTTTATTAATTTACTCGTTGACTTTCAAATTGCTTACCTGATTTATTATAGTTTACATGAGGTTTTTTTGTTCTTAATTTGTTACTTTTTTTTTACTTCTTGACGTGAAAATAACGATGACTGATATTAATTTCTCTATTTATTTTATAACTTGAATTACCAAGGATAGTAATATATTCCAAGAATAACATAAAACCGTATATTTATAGACAAATAGTTCAGACGGATACACCCCTCCTTTGCAAATGAAGCGTGTAATCCCACTGTATATTAAATACATACATATAAACTTTACATGTCCCTCTCCGTTCTTTTTAAGAGCAAACGGCCGGAGGCGTCCAATTTTCAAAAAAGAATCCCACAACAGACTTTTCCTCGCCTGAGATCACACCGAACACTATTTGAATTTTCTCCTAGAGAGGGTGGAATCAATTTAAATTTTAACTCACACTTAATACACCCTTGTTTGGTGTCTAAGTGGTGTGTTCTAGTCACCCTCTGTTTAAAACGAATAATAAGTTGGGAAGACAAGTTTGGTGCAAATAGCTTCGAAAAATCTTTCATCTTGTTTTCAAATTTTGATATTTTTTGCAATTTTGATTCTAAATTTGCTATTCTTCTTCTTCAGAAATAGGCTTGCTCTAATGCACGCCAGTCATCCTGGTCTTGCGCTTAATAATTATGGAGCAATATGCCATTAGTTTTGTGAAAATAAAAAGATGAGATTGGTATCAAATACATTTTATAATAAAAAGCTAACATCATCAACATTAATTGAGCTATTTAAAAAGTTTTAGTAAGACATCGATCTTTTCGATGACCAAGTTTAATAATAGAAATTCCATGAAAAAAACAATATTCGATGATGACCAGAATAACATTTTTTATATGAGTACTTATGACATAAACTATTAGTTATATTAGTAACTCTGTATAAATATATTTCTTCCTTCTTGTTTTATTTTTGGCTTGTATACAACAACGAAGATTATAAACACAAAATACTCGGCTTGGCTTGCTCCCATACTCATTTTCTTAGATGACCTGGCTGCAAATATATCTAGACAATGTAATGAAAATGCCAGGCTAAATGGCATTGTGGGGCATTTAGTGCTCAAACTCATATGAAGCGAAATACTATCGTTTCGGTAAGTTCTAGTTAAGGTTATATTTTTATTTATTAGGATATGTATCTAAATAACGCTGGTACGCCAAAGGATAACTTGCTGTAAATGCAAAAACATATTTTCTGAGTTGTAAAAAGTTCAAAAGAATATATATACTTTTTGGATTAAACTGACTGCCACGCAAGTGAAGCGACGGGCACATACAAACATAACCCACGAAAGTAACATTGTATGTGTCATTCTTTTTTAAATGAAATAAGTCCATTTATATGCCAGCAAACACGGTTAAAGCTCTTACACAATTATAATTTCACACTTTTAAGTGTACAATAATAATGTTATTTTTTTTTATTGTACTATAAATAAATTTTAGAATAATACAAAAGCCGATAAGCGGGCCTATTATATTAAAAACATTCTAATAGGCGAGCAGTATGTCCTCTTCATATAAGTTTTCACACGAAGAAATGCAATTTCACAAACGAATAACCACAATTTGAGTCATATCTCGAACTTACGAAATGTAAGCAAATATAAAAACATTATAAAACAACCTGAAATGATTTGAATAATGGATAAATAAGTTAATTTTTCATAGAAAGCAAGCGCTATATGAATGCAGTCGGGAGGATCGAAATTGGCCAAGATGTTTAGCATAATACGGTGATACCATTACAGTACAAAAGACATTTCAGCCGAGTCTAGAGCCAAGAATAAATACCACTTATATATTATAAAAGAAATTTGTATTGTTGACATTTCTTGAAATATGCAAGATACTTAGTTTTATTGAAGCTTATAAAAATTATAAATCATTATAAAATAACTTGAACCAATCTATCTCTTAGTATCTGAATTAGCATCAAAAACTGTTCGAATCTTAGTTGAAGTCTCTCTCGCTTATTTTAGCGTTTTTCCAAGTCCCAGGCACTCTTGAAGATTAATTTTATGTAATGATGTACAATAAGTACATTTCTTCAATTTTTTCCCCGAATAAAATGAATAATCTAAAAAACTGAGAAGTATTTGAACGAGGAAATGTTTTTTGCAAATGTAGAACCTTGATTTTTGAGATAATTTCTAGGAGATAGATAGGACTAGGAAAAATTAGTAAAATAAAATTTGAAACTTTTGAAATGTGTCAAAGATTTTCAAACGTATCTAAAGCGACAGTTTAGCCCACAGCGATCATGGACAAGCGAAGACTCTTGCTTGTTTTGTACGAACATTCCGTACAATATCTGAAGATCCTGCGACACGAAACACTACTTTGCAGGTAAGTGTGTGAATTGCCTAAGGACACATTAAAGGGAGCACTACATGGGCGTGAAATATGTTTTTTTAAAGCCTTTAAATAAGGAAATAAAGATATTTTGTGTTGAATTAGTAGATTACAGTAAAATATATGTTTGAGTGGAGCAGTATATAATTTGATCGAAGCAGTTTAATAAAGGATTAATAACATTCACAACCATCTGTATTACTACTATACCTTTTAAAGGACAAAATATATTTACCCGATTAGGTACCATATTCATATGAGTAGATAATTCTTTTACACCAGATAGAGGTGAAGAAATGGTAAAGAAGTAACAAACATCCATGATTGTGGCCGCAGTTAAACGTCAAATTCGTAAAATGTCAAGCCCACAGAGTAAGACCAAAAAGGAGATGGCGTATCGAGAGCTTCCTTACAAAAATTGTGTGAGACTACGCGGGGTGGAAGGCAGACGTGATCGGTTTGGCAGATGCTCCGCCCCTATTAACGATCTCCTCTACTTGCCAATAGATGTCGCTAGCTAATCGAAGATTTCAACATAATAAATATAGTTATATTTTTTTATATTACAGATATTTTGAACATTAAAAAGTGGATAAAATAATTAAATAAATTCGAAAATATATTATTTGCTTACGTTTATTGGGTAATCTGAAACGAAACGTATATTTTAATTTAAAATAAGAGCTCGCACCACGTCACGCATCTTTCACAGTTGAACGAAAAATGACGTAAGCCACGCCCACTTCCGACGTCACTACGCCAATGACCGTAACGGTGCACCAGTCGATACGCCGCCTCCTCTTTGTATTAGCTCCATGGTCAAGCCTTTAAATTACGTCCAAATAGCACAACGTCTAATCTTACAACGTTCAAGTCGTTGAAAGTAAAACAATGTTCCCTTGCAACCGGAAAAGTGCGTATAAGTAAAAAGTGTATTTATGTAAACATAAAACATTGAAAAACTGAAATTTGTCTGAAGGTTCTTCTTCACAGTCATGATTAAATTTTTCCATAACTCAATAATAAAATAAACGTAACGAATAAATCACTGGAATAACGAAAATAAATTTCATCTAAAATCCCAGACTGTAAAAAGGTTAATACAAAAGCCAAAAGAAATTAAACAGAGAAAAGATTTATGCCCAGTAACAAAATTTCACGAATTAAACTGAAAATAAAATCCCTGCCAATAGGGATTTTTATTGTATCCATTTGAGCCCCGAGTAAAATAATCTGGGCAAAAGTAGCTGAGACAAAGAGGTCCCTTCATTAGTCCCAGTGCGAAATTCGCTTTTTCTGCAGACGGCAAAAGTTTGCAGTATTTGAGTTTTGACTATAAATCACTTTAATTTATAGAGACGAAAACCACGGAAACATTGAAATTGTTGAATTACTATATTTGTTTTATCTCACTTGACTTTTGTTCTTTGCGAGTTCTACTACTAGTACTAAATACATTTGTTTATTGACACTAAGTATGGCGGATTGTTTCGCGTAATTATTTTTCCTGTTGTTTTACGTAGATAGAAAAGTAATCCCTTTAACCGGAAGGTCCAAAACCGTCTAAAACAAATTTGAAATTATGTGAAGATTATAATTACATAACAACATTTGTAAAAATAATATTAGTCACTCAATTAAAAGCTAATTAAAGAACATAATTTTCCATGTAGGCCTTACAAATTACAGCATGCTAATATCATTCCCATAAAGCAGGGTCTATAAAACGAAATAGTTTTATCTTTAAATATCATTGAACCACCCATTAGATCAGAGAGGAAGTTAGAACTCTGAAAAAGAAGTACTAAACAAGAACAACAAAAATTTTACTTTTATAATATCCATTAAGTCTCTGTTCACTCGTGATAAAATCAAATTATCCGTCGCTGATTTACTCCAAATTCGATGTGAATGTATCCAGCATAAAGTTGCAAATACACTGATTCATGCTACGCTTTATTGATAGCGTAGCTTGAAATTGTGTAAGTTTTTATGAAAATGAACTATTTTTATTGAGTTAAGTAACTATGGATAAGTGGCAAAGTAAATCATTGATTGTTTAGGTGGTACTGGGTGTACGCTCTATAGGGAAACAAACTCGTAATAATAAATGGGCTACAGAGAGTTGTGTGGCACTTAAATATGTCATAAGGTTACAGATTCATCAGGACAGTGATAAGCAAGTGATTTGGACATTGTGAGTGAAAAGTGAAGTCAAGTGACGTCGGCGACCATTGTTGTAGGAATAAACGTCTTTTTCGAGTCACCAGTTGTTTCTCTCCAAATTGCGAAACCCAAATGACATTAACAAGGGCTATGTAAAGCCGCGTTTTAACTACTCACCTCTGAACTTCAGTGGATTAGCGCCTTTACTTTGAAATCGACGTAGATGGATCCTTCGTAAAAGTCAAACAAATCAACTGGAGCACTTTCAAAGTTCTTACTTCCTTCTCCCAAGACGACAAACTTTAATTGTTCCCCTCTTTTGTTACAAATTTGACATTTTTGAGAGTTCTTTCTTGTTTATATTTTTGGGTCAAGTGGTAAGGTAAATCTTAAGTTTGAAGTTGAAGTGACTGACGTTATTGACAGATTTTATTTGAAACAAATGAGATTTCAAGTCAATAATTTAGTAAAGTAATGCAGCTTGTGCATGTGACTCAAATTTAATATCTGATTTTATTGAATCATTTGGTCATTGACGGGACGAGTACAAAAGTATCGAAATAATTACCGAGGAACCGATGACCATTTAGTACATGACCACGTAGAAAAATCACGGAAAATTCATTGAAATAACTGAAAAGTGTTTTTTTCACCTAAGCAAACTAGGACATGACTCCAATGCCAAAACAGCATTCACTCGTCTAGCGATAGCAGCCACAACGGCTCGTGCCTTCCGAAACACAGAGTGACGAACAATGTTAATGTAAACGTACGTATATTAAATGTTCACATTAGAAACGGAACTTGGTAACATGTTCACTAATTGTGCTGCGTCGGGTGCGGGTGGGGATGTTTCAATTTAACTTTTTGCCGACAACCTCGCCAAGAGCGCGGCTTGCGGCTTTTTACATCGCGCTCTCTGGTATGGACCGTTTTTACCTCGAATACTTTAAAGCATACCATATACATTTAAACCATATGTAGCATTCCATAGTTTTATATTAATTTGATTTTCTTATCATTTTCCATGTTTGGTTTCACTAAAGAAAATCGCTGAAAACTTAATTTGTGAAGTTATGTATTTATTTAAACATAACTTTACAAATTAACTTAAAAAGGGATTTAATATCATTATCATGCGATGCATTTTTTTACAATTATTCTTTATAACTCCAAATATTGACACCTGAACTCTTGTAGTAGACCATATATTTTGTTGGTGTGAACAAAAAAAAAGATTTAATGATTTAATTTTTCATTTCCATAAAATAAAAAGTAACTTGATAAAGAGTATCTATTCAAGTTTGGGTAACGACTCTACTTTATAATTTAGTCAAATTTTCTTAACACATTTTTATTAAACGATCTAAAATAACTTCTGTTATTTTGAGACATTTTAAAAGTGTATTACTTCAGACAGTTACAAGCAACATCTCTTTTTAATTGAGCTCAACTGGGTTCGTTAGACATAGAAGTTAAAACAAGATTAGTATCGTTATCCGGGCGTAAATTATCTATCAGTTAACAAGTACGATTTTCTTCGAAATTGGATAAAAGAATTTTTTTTTTTTTCTTGCAACAACTTGCTCTAACGTTCACCATCATCTAAGCGTGTTTCCATATGTATTCCATGCCGTATCATTTCGATAAATGACTTATTTTTTCCTATCATAGACGACCCAACAAAACCAAATCGGATCGGAGTTGAAAAGTAATAGTTTTTTAAGGACTCCATCTGATACAAGTTACGATAATAAATAACCACGGGAAAAATCAGAAAGGTCTGTTAAGCCATTACACTAATTTTACGGTATTGACAAAACTAACACACGATCTAGATAGAGTGTTTTAAATAAATAACTCACTCAGAAGCATTGACAAACAAATACAACACTTTATTAACAAGACCAGATACACGTACAAAGAACTAGCAGTGATCGCAGAAAACAATCTCGAGATTAATTCGAGATCATTTTCGTGGCTCGTGATCCCAGTAAAGCACAATGAGATTGATGTTACAATTTGTTCCACAAGTTAGCCCGAGGATCGATTCGAAAATCCGACGATTGCAGAAGTCTCCACTGTCGTATAAAAGTCTATAATGTTTGTAGTTTGACAGGCCATGTATAACGGAGCGCCGCTTCGAAAGTGCCATGTTGGTTTTAGAAAGAAAAGGTTTTATAGCTAAAAAGAAAGTCAAATTGAAGAGACATTTTTAGAACGAGGTTCTGTCTTTAAACTTTGTGGTTGGTAATGTTTATACCATTTCTGAAGTGCTGACTTGGTTTTCCTTTTCGTGTTGATTTAGTTATTAAATAAGATGTACTATTTATTCGTAGTCGCGTCCACTGTTATGTCGTTCTAGCCTCCTAGAAATCCTCAACTCGCAAACATTGTTATATGACGGTAAGGCTGTTGTCTTACCGTCATATTCAATACCTGAAAAGCAAATTAACGTTAATATAACCCCTCATATTGTTTTTTCTTAAAAATCTTCAATGTATAGACATCGACCTGTCACAATTTGGCACCTCAGATATAATATTTACGCTCTATAATTATCTAAAGAATAGGTACTACAGAAAACGGTGTTTAATTATTAGATCCAAATGATAATTATTATATTTTCATAGAATATTAAAACTAAGACACGAAATATATGAAATTATACAAATGTAAATGCTGAAACTTTAACATAGCTCTTATTAAATATCATGTCGCAAACTAATCTGTGAAATGAAACTCAAATAGTATGTAAGCACAAACATACATATACGTCTCGCAGGAGAACGGAGAAAGCAGTGTTGATACAAGATGTGAAGCTAATTAATTAATGTTCATTGCAATGTACGCAGGTAACTGCGATGTATTTGTGTGCTTGTAAAGAGCTTTGAAATGACTTTATTAATATTCATATGTCTTAGAAACACTTTTATAGTGAAATCTGGAGAACCCAAAATTGTATTTTAAAGTATTGAAACTAAAAAAACGTGTTTTTTTTATAAATTACGGCATTTTTGTAAGTCTTGACTTATAATTTGCCATTTTAGGGTTTCATGGTTATATATAAGGAACTTTTACAATTTTGCTGTTGAAATCATGACCCTGAGCTCTGAAACAACCAGCTAAGGACTCCATCTGGCTAACGCTTTAAGGTCAAAGAAACAAATTAAAGTGTCTTAAGTAGTTTAACTATTTAAAAAATAAATAACTGCCAGCGTATGGCGTTTTTATGTAAACTTAACTAGTATGACGGGGTTGTGTGTGAGGAGCTAAATGAGCAACACCGTCACTACAATTAAATTTTTTTAAATAAATTTATTTAAACAATAAAAATACAGGGGTGGATTGTTAGGCCCTTCTATGCGGCTATGTCTGACTTCTCTGGCAAAGAGGTACTGTCCTGGGAATTCAGCAGTTGTGGAGAATTTGCTGATGGCCAGTTGTTGACGGCCTTTCAGTACTGGAGTAGGCTGCTAGCAGTCCACGAGTAGCAGTCCACGATATTCTTGTTGGATTGAAGTCCGAAACTGAAACCCTGGAAGTGATGTTCACAGTGAGTGATATGCTCAAAGACGGGTGCCAGTCAGCTTGCCACAACAGGTGATGGTGATGGACGTTGGTACCTACTTTGAACTAAGCGCATTGTCTGTGGCTGCTGGACATGGACACCAATAAGAACAGAGTTATTATCCTGAAAGGAACTAAAGAAAGAAACTAAAAAATAGTTCTAGGTACTACAAAATGTTCTAAAGTATATATATATTTATTTTATTTTATTTTAACGGGTGGTAGTTGAAGACTGACACGCCCCGGGACAAATCAATGATTTTACTATGTTAAATTAAAACAAGATTAACATACTAACACTAATACAATTTAACAGATGTTAAAATGGTATAGAAATATAATTTAAATTAAAAGAAATCGTCTTAACGAAAACCTACATACATAGAAGTTAAGAAATGAAATTGTGTTCGTCACTTACCGAATTTCGGGTCTGAATATCACTTGCTAAATATACTTTATTTCTTTTTATAACGAGTACAGTCACTCAGATGTCTCAAATGATACTTATTGAGGAGAAAAAATAACTAATATACTTTCACACTATATATAATGAAGAGCGTACTGAGATGAGAACGCAATATATACGTGTGCCTCGAAATCAGTCAATTTAAAACTGGACGTGGCCGATGCGGCCGGGCGAAGTGTCGAGAACAAAAGGACTCGAACTGCCCATATAGAAAAAACGCGTCATGTTGCGGTAACAAGAGCGAAATCAGCCTTTCTTGGATTGAACAACTTCTCAGCCTAAAATTGATTTAAAGTGTTTTTTTAAGAATTATATATTTAGTATATTTTTAGTTATTTAGTGATGTTTAATGATTAATTTTGTATGTAAATATTTTAATTTTTTTTTTTACAACACCAATTTAAGTTTTAAATTTAGTAATTTTATTGTGAATATTTATATAAGAACGTGTACTACGTTACACTAGGTACCTTTAACATCTTCAATTCAATTCGTTTATTGTCTCCACGGTATTACAATTGGTCTTATAATTAATATACAGAACATCATGGACCCTGGCAGGGCACTACAATTTTACGATCTTATGACCTCAATATTGCTTTAAAATTATTAAGAACATCCAAAAAAATTTGTCTACTACAGGAATTATTATTAGAGCATGCATGTCAATAAAATTGATCAGGAAATTACAAATGTCAATATTTTAATCATCGATTACAATTAATGACAGTAAAAGGTCAAGTCAATTCAATTTTACTTTTGGTCCAGATTTCACTATAAAAGTTTTCCTAAGACATATGAATATTAATAAAGTCATTTCAAAACTCTTTACAAGCACACAAATACATCGCAGTTACCTACGTACATTGCAATGAACATGTATTAATTAGTCATTATTAAGTAAAAAAATGTCAGTATTTAATTTATCATTTTCACATTTTACATTCTCAAAAGTATAGGCACACTGGTTATAGGTTAAAAGTATTATTAAATTACACAAATCATAAAGTCCCTCATATTAAGAAAGTGTTATAAAAATAGTATTTTTATAATGATATGCTTTTGTATTAGGAATGAGAAGCATAATAACAATCATATTTTCTTTAATCTACGAATTTCAAAAATTTTATAAAAAAAGAGATCATATTATGCAAGACATCTACCACCCTAATACAATACCAACATAAGCTCCCGGGAAATACGGCGACGGAGCGAAGTGGGATAACTGAGAGATTGGGAAAATGTGGTGACGGTACACCGTCGACGGGGAATCTTGTTACATTAGTTAAGTTTAGCGTTCACGTTCATGTGAAAATTTATATGTTGTGTTGGCAGGCAAATAAATTAAAATGTCTGTTTACATATTTAAGTTTTGTATTTTTTAAATAACCTGTACTGTTCCACAGCTGGGTAAAGTTCTCCCCCATTTATTTATTTAGTTATTTATTCAAACTTTGTTGTACATAATACAGTTGTATGTCAACCTTTGGGTTAAACATATATCGTCATGTGGGTATTAAAAATGTATAGATATGTGTAGATTTATTGTTCCACAAGAACAAGTAATTATAACAATGGGCGGACTAAATGCTAAGAGCATTATCTACCCGTCAACCATTCCCCTCCACTCATCTCTTTCTTTAGAGTCAGTCTCCCATACATTCTTCTTGTCGAGTCAAAACGGCCGACTCTTCAGATACGTTTAGACCAAAAAGTGGCCACGGATTTAAATAGGTAGGTATTGACGATCCTACTATTGGACAAAGGCACTTTTGCTTACATAAATAATTATGTGCTTCTTACCGGATAATCGGGTGTCAGATTTTTCAGATAGTCTTAAGGCATCTTAACTTTCTTCAGCTTCCTGACAACGCAAAAATTCCACACACAACAAAACGTTAATAAAACTAGATCAATTTAGTTAAATGATGATTGTCTTTCATTTTTCTGGAATTCGTACGATGATTTAGTTGGGCAACCTAGACCACTAACCACCAAACTTCCACATAAAAAATCGCACGACTTGTTAACTTTCTTGCGCATCTTAGGGGAGACTCTTAAGACTCGCGTCTACCCTAATGAAATGAAGATGTTGCCAGTTTACATGCCTTTTTGACAAAATATAGAGAGCACAGAATGCTTGTTGAGTTTTTTGACCAAATATAATTATATCAGCATGCACTAATTACATAAAGAGGCCTGAAAATGAACTCCAGGTCAACATGAAAGCTTCGTAATTTTTTGCTGCTCATTAATACCAGCGCTAACGCTAGTATGGTTTTTCGTTATCATAATACTGTATCTTTTATGTAGATTCAAGGTCCAGCAAAGCCTAGTATTAACATAAAATAAATGTATAAGTGAGTTGTGAGAGAAAGCGTGAGATATCACGTGTTATTTCCAAACCTATATTTCTAAAATTTTGCATAATAGAATAGATTTCGCAGATAAAAGTACCGAGAAGGACATAGAATATGGGGCGCACTATAAGTTTCCGGAATGAATATGAAAAAATACTATTAAAGGTACAAAATTAATTTATTGTTTTTCAAAATAATCTCCCTTGGCGTCTATGCACTTTTTCATTCGATGAAACCAGTTTTGAAAACTTTTGTGCCACTCCTCTGTGGTGACCTCTGAAACGTGTTTTTCATACTCCTCGACAGTCTCTTCTGGTGATGAAAATCGTTGACCGCGTAATTGGTTCTTAATTTTTGGGAACAGAAAAAAGTCACAAGGTGCCAGGTCGGGACTGTATGCAGGATGACTCATGAGTTCTACATTTTTCGCCTTCAAAAAGTCGTTTGTCTGTCTGGCCGTGTGAGAACTAGCATTGTCGTGGTGCAGGATGATACGGCGTTTACGGTTATTTTTACGGAGTTCGTCAATAACTTCCGGCAAACAAATGGTCGTGTACCAGTCACTATTCACTGTACGACGATTCTCTAAAGCAACAGTAGCCACGTGTCCAGTTTTATTAAAAAAAGAAGCAATCATCCGCTTAGATGCACTTTTCACGCGCGCCACTTTGGTTGGTTTCGGCTCATCTTGAAAGACCCATACGCTCGATTGCTGCTTTGTTTTGGGATCGTAGCAATAAATCCATGTTTCGTCACCTGTTACTATGTCCCACACCAAATTTGACGCACCTTCGTTGAATCTGGTAAGCATGGCACTGCACCAAGTGACGCGGTCCGTTTTTTGAGCCTCGGTCAAGTTGTGTGGGATCCACCGCGAGCACAGCTTTCTCACACCCAAATGTTTGTGTAGGATTAATTGTATTTGACTCATGCCTATTTCTAAGGATGCGCGAATTTCATGGTAGGTCACATGCCTGTCTGTTTCAATCATACGGCGCACAGCATTGATGTTTTTGTTGGTCACAGCGGTGGACGGCCGACCATCGCGAGATTCGTCACTGAGATTGATACGACCACGCTTGAATTCTGCAAACCAGCTATAAACAGTTGTCTTGCATGGTGCTTCATTGCCAAAAGCTGTTTCAAGCCGAGCGATGCTCTGTTGAGCAGTCAAATTACACTTAAAATCGTAGAAAATCATACTACGAAAATTTTCCCGAGTTAAATCCATGTTGATTGATGCAGACACACAATTTTTTAAATGGCGCCACAAGGTAAAAACAAAAGACAGTCAGATGAAACAAACTGCATTCTACAGCCAAAGAGTTCTATTTTCAAATGTTGCAATAAATTTTTAAATATTGTTTATGTAAGTGGCCAGTTCCGGAAACTTACAGTGCGCCCTATGTACCTTTTATTTCGGAAAATACTACTCTTTCCAGGGACTTAAGTGGATACGCTACTGTTACTTAAGTGTTTATTCTGTAATATGTATATTTTCCATAGCTTTGCTGTAGACAGCATTCACGAATGGCTGGCTGCCTAATTTGAGTGGCTTGCACGTGGTAACACAAGAATTACTATAAGTAATGCCTTTTGAGTTATTACTGAGGAGCTTAGTGGCCATTTTGACGTAGACTTTTATAAGGGCCTTTTACATTTATTTCCGGAAACTATTCCACACAAATTTTCGAGGCGGCTGGATTAATAGACTATTACATAGGGCGCACTGTAAGTTTCCGGAACTGACCACTTACATAAACAATATTGAAAAATTTATTGCAACATTTGAAAATAGAACTCTTTGGCTGTAGAATGCAGTTTGTTTCATCTGACTGTCTTTTGTTTTTACCTTGTGGCGCCATTTAAAAAATTGTGTGTCTGCATCAACATGGATTTAACTCGGGAAAATTTTCGTAGTATGATTTTCTACGATTTTAAGTGTAATTTGACAGCTCAACAGAGCATCGCTCGGCTTGAAACAGCTTTTGGCAATGAAGCACCATGCAAGACAACTGTTTATAGCTGGTTTGCAGAATTCAAGCGTGGTCGTATTAATCTCAGTGACGAATCTCGCGATGGTCGGTCGTCCACCGCTGTGACCAACAAAAACATCAATGCTGTGCGCCGTATGATTGATACAGACAGGCATGTGACCTACCATGAAATTCGCGCATCCTTAGAAATAGGCATGAGTCAAATACAATTAATCCTACACAAACATTTGGGTGTGAGAAAGCTGTGCTCGCGGTGGATCCCACACAACTTGACCGAGGCTCAAAAAACGGACCGCGTCACTTGGTGCAGTGCCATGCTTACCAGATTCAACGAAGGTGCGTCAAATTTGGTGTGGGACATAGTAACAGGTGACGAAACATGGATTTATTGCTACGATCCCAAAACAAAGCAGCAATCGAGCGTAAGGGTCTTTCAAGATGAGCCGAAACCAACCAAAGTGGCGCTCGTGAAAAGTGCATCTAAGCGGATGATTGCTTCTTTTTTTAATAAAACTGGACACGTGGCTACTGTTGCTTTAGAGAATCGTCGTACAGTGAATAGTGACTGGTACACGACCATTTGTTTGCCGGAAGTTATTGACGAACTCCGTAAAAATTACCGTAAACGCCGTATCATCCTGCACCACGACAATGCTAGTTCTCACACGGCCAGACAGACAAACGACTTTTTGAAGGCGAAAAATGTAGAACTCATGAGTCATCCTGCATACAGTCCCGACCTGGCACCTTGTGACTTTTTTCTGTTCCCAAAAATTAAGAACCAATTACGCGGTCAACGATTTTCATCACCAGAAGAGGCTGTCGAGGAGTATGAAAAACACGTTTTAGAGGTCACCACAGAGGAGTGGCACAAAAGTTTTCAAAACTGGTTTCATCGAATGAAAAAGTGCATAGACGCCAAGGGAGATTATTTTGAAAAACAATAAATTAATTTTGTACCTTTAATAGTATTTTTTCATATTCATTCCGGAAACTTATAGTGCGCCCCACGTACTAATTGCACATAAATAGCATATGCAATATGCAAGAAATAGAAAATACTTCGAAATCACAAGTTCAGCTATTGGTAGGTTAATAGAGACACAATTTTTGGGTGACCTTGGATTATTTAAAATATTAGCTGTAAGGTACAAGTCCATCTATTACGAATAAACGGTCAAGATTTACCTTTATCTAATAAACTAGCTTCTGCCCACGGATTTGCCGGCGTGGTCTAATAACAAATAACTTATTATTCTTCATAAAAAAATTCTAGTTTAGGCAGCCGAGTATGAGTTGATGATTTTTTGAATCGGGCACGTGGGATCGACCGAACAACCATTAAAATCATATCAGTGTTGATTTTAAGACATAGACACCCCGTTTCTCCCTTTTAGGGGTTTATTTTTGGAAAATCCTAAAACAGGTATTTACTCATTTATCATGATCAATGCTCTTGAGAAGTTTCAACAAAATTGGTGTAACTAATCTCGTTTCTCCATATAACGTTTAGACCCGCATTTAATCCCCTTTAGGGGATGAATTTAAAAAAAATCTTAGTGCGCCCCTAGACCACAAAAGGTTAGACACGTAGGTTACGTGCCAATTTGGAACCAAACGACCCAGTAGTTTGGGCTGTGCGTTGATATATATACAGTCAGTCACTCATACTTTGAATTTTACGAGTATATATAATATATAGATAGACAGGCTGCGGCGTAATATCGTATATCGCGTTTCAATTCAACGCCATGAATATGGAACACTTCACACTATGTAGTCAATCGACCTTGAACACCTTGGTGTCAGAGTGTCTGACATAGTTAATTTAGCAATTACTAGATAGATATAAGAGCGTGCCGTCCGAAGCATGGAATACTAATGTGACGAGAATGTTAGATTTTAAAACCAAAACGAATTGCATTTCCCAACCTAGCATTGTCACAAACAAAACTTTCCTCATTAAGGTTGCCAGTTCAAAATTCCTGTATCGTGACGATCCCTCATCGTCACCTGTCTCGGAATAATTCCGTTTTGAAAATTAATCCCCACCCGCCATCGAAAGTCCTCAATATGCGCGCGTAACACAGTTAGTCGGGAAATTGTCCTTCAGAGCCTTCAGTATTAGGAAATAATCTTATTATAACAGTGCTTACGCGTCTGATGATTGATGCAAATCGTTTTGTTGGCTATGACGTGATCGGAATTAAGACTTTGATTAAGCTGGTGAGGTCGCTCCTTTGATTACTTTACTTTTTAATCTGAAGTCATTATCGGCTCAGCTTGTGAGCTCGATATCTGCTAATACGCGATTTCTGATATTTTTTTGTAACGACATAAGTACAGAGATCATTTTCGATCCTACTTACTACTACGTACTACGAAAGTGGTGCAACTAAATTAATATACTTTAAAACTAGCAATACCTACGGGAAGTACATAGGTAGCAAATATGAAAAGGTTCTACGTTAATTTGTTATTAAAAATACAACTCAGCTTTTTAAATTTGTCTCTTAGATATGAAAAATGTGCGAAAAAAAGCTTGTCTACATGAGTAATTATCATGCAAGACGACATACAATCTTAGCATTTGTTTAGAAATTAGTATGTTTATTCATTTCTTCAATATATTTTAAGGACATAACATCAAAGCGAGACGAACGAAACTCAAATGGGAGTAGACCTTTGCCGTTTTCTGTTAAAATTACAGCAAAAACAGGTAATTTATCTGCTTTTATCTAATCATCTAAAATTTATAATCTAGTTCCAATATAATTTCTGAGATAAACAGAATTAATTGTAAGATGCTTACAACGAAAACGATCCCATTTATATTTATAATTTGGTAGAATTGCTCGGCAAGCTATTAATATAAGGGGAGTTAACTGTAAGACGAAATCGGTAATATGATAAAGCGCCCCTCCCTCTAAGCAATTTCCCCCAAAAAATTGAATTAATTTCTGCCAAACAATCGATGCAGCCATCAATATTAATGACTGGAGGAATATGAGCACTTTTTTTACATAATTTGTTCTCTGTTTAGAGTGATTGAATTACTTAAACGCATGATACTCCAGTAGAATGAAAATGCTGCATAAATTGTGGCAGAAAATTTCAACCCCTTCAGACTTTAACGTGGCAACAGTATTAAACGGCCGTGGTCACTTCGATAGCATTATGTAATGTGTCATGTTTTTAATAGTAGGTATCAGTATATTAGTATATTTTTAATTAACAAAGTGTAGGAAGTTCAAAATGTTTCGATATTTTACAATTCGGAAAATGAATACATTTAGTCACTTTTTATCACATCAATTTAAATCTGAAAAAAATAGGTTGCATTTGAAAATATTTTTTTTTAAATTTAATATATATAGTTCAAGTCTTGAAGTAGTCTGTTGGGTAGTGCATAAACAAAACGGACGTGTAAAACAACTAATAAATAATTTAGAATTTAACATGGGTTTCCAAAGTTAAATATTCGAAAAAGTAACCAAAGAAAAATTTTTTGAACTGAAATAAAGTGTACACAACATCGCAATCTCCTTTATACCATCAGTAATTACAAATCTGAAGACCCACAATAAAGAATACGAATCATCCCCCCCCCGGGTGCACTATCGTTTAGCATTACATGTCTATCTAAGATGTTATCTATGGCACGTGCCGTATACACCGATACTGCTTAATCTATCACCCCACGAACTCTTTGATGTTCTGGGGTGTATTTAATTTTTTTTTAATTCCTCTAAGGCAATGTGTGACATACAAGAACTTTCTGTGACTGTATTGAGCGTGGGTCATGGAAGACTTTTATTTGCTCTATGGCGTGGGAATATAAAAGGCTGTGTTTTGTTTTCAATAAGTTATAATTTAGAAAGGAATTTTCCTTTTGAAATTTGAAATCATCATCCGAGAGTTTGAATGGTCACAGGAAAACGCTGGATGTAGGGTCCTTTCAACCGATCATTTATCATAAGGAAGGGCCTAGTGCAGCAGAGTATGATCCGAGTTTCCCAATAGCGTTCCAAGGTGTATATAGCCTTAGATAACGAACTTCATTTCAACACAATGTGTTTTTTCCTTAGTAGTTACTTAAGAATTAACTAAACGATTTGCCATTCATCATTCATTAAATATTATGACTGCCCTGTGTCTGTGATTTGTCTGATGTCAGGCCTCTGTAGGCATTTTTTTTTTTAAGGAGAATGTTATTTTATAACTCGTCGACTTTAAGCAATTCCTATCTACAACAGCGCAACTAAATAGGTACTTAAAATAATTTATGCTTGAATACAAACTTTGTGAAAGAAAAAAAATAGCACAAAAATACTTTTACACAATCTTGTGCAAATTGGATAACAAGCAATAAGTTAACACAATCGTATTTATCCGTTTGTGAATTTGTGGTAAGCGATCCCCAATTTAATGTCCCACTCCCCAAGACATTCGGACATTACCATTGTCCATAATATTATTTGATTCCGTCACAAAAAAAGTAAATTGCAGAAAGATAAAAGAGTGAATAAAATGTAATTAACATAATTTGTACCAAGTTTTCCTAATTTTAAGTTTCCAATTTATATTTACAGTGTGTACATGAAAGAAATAAATAATTTATTGAAACTAATAAATCGGACTATGTTGGTCTCTAACACGCCTCGGATATTGTTTCTGTTGGTCTGGTTTCCATGTAACACGGAGGTCAGACGGCAGTTACTCCATCGTAATAACCAGTACCGCCAAGTCTGGGACCATAAAGTGTACCCTACGCTCTGAAGCTTAAGCTGAGTAAGCAAGTTGGTAGGTCCTCGCTTTGACGAAGAAGAAGTAACACAACAAGAATTAACAACCTTATAGTAAGAAAAGTACCACAAAGTGGGTGGTACTTTTAGTACTAAAGGGTATGGTATGTATGGTATGGTAAGGGATGGTGGTGAGCACAGCTAGTGTTAGTATTAATTAGGAAACACGGATGCGACTCACATTCAAATACCCTGAGAAATATTTAGATTTTTTATTCTACACACTCATTATTTTATACATCCGGGGTGGAAGTAAGGACACAGAGTAAAGGAAGGGTGTCACTTGTCACATGGACTGTCATGTCTGTCTGTTAAGACTAGTTTGATCTCATAAAAGACAATATTTATTGTAATAGACAGTGAGATTGGCATTTGTAAATAAGTTAACTCGGTTAGTAGATTTTTATTGTATCATTTTGTTGCAGAGGAGCTTGTATTAAGTCCATGGTTATGATAGTTCCTATAATAGGCTACTTGACTGTATTCATACTCGGGCAATATTTGCATACGAAACAATAAGTACACTAAAAAGTAACCGATTCTGAAAACAACAACAAAATTGGTTGTAAATTAAGGCAGTAATTGGATTTTAAAGTTTTTCAAGAAAGACATTATAAGTTCTATTGCCTGTAAAATATGTAAATGCCATTATAATTGAAAAGCAACATGATCAAGATGTTCAGAACATTAGATTTTAGAAGCATACAAATATACACAAAAACTTCTTTTACTGCTTTGGTATTTTTTTCATCATAATTTTAAGTCTAATCGAACTAGCTCTTAGCGCTTTATCGATACTTTTACTCATATTAGTATCATAATTTGAAGTTACTTATCGCACTTCGAAATTTGATGTGACATGATATTTTACGAAGAGATGTCGGCCTAAAATATATCATTTAAGATAAGAATCTTCACCTCGGGCAAATAGTAAAGAACTTGGGACGTTTGGGATGAACCGTAACAAAACTAGCCCGATTACGGATGTCACTCCCGGGACATTCCGGCTTTTACATCCATCTTAGACTTCGTAACGAAGGGGTTTAAGGTAAACGCATAATGGAAATTCTGTCGTGAAGATCCTAGGCTAAGTGGGTATTGTATGGAGTGACTAATAGGCTAGCCCATCGTACGTAGACCGCGTTCTTGTTAATTATGCTGTAGTAAATAGAACAAAAGTTTCATTGTATACAGGCACGTATGAACTACGTAAGTACCTAAGTATTATGTATGTGACAATAATCGTGTTAATCTTGAAAGATGATGACTAACATAATTTATCTACCTACTTAGAGAGCATGCATCTAAGAGCTGTGTCTTCAGGCTTCAGTTTATTTATATGTTTGATTACTGATTCATCATCATCATCATCCTAGCGTGTATTTCTAGTTGCGTCGTCAGCTTACGCTTCGATGCCTAGGGTACGCTGTCATGGTCATAGATTTGGCGGAACTGGTTATTACAATGAAGCGACTGCCATCTGACCTTCGTAACGCTTTTTACAGGGAAACCAGACCAACAGAAACATGACCCGAGGTGTGTTAGTGGCTAACACTGTAAAAAATCTTCAGGCTGTCCCAAGGCATCTGATTCAACGGCTTAACGTGCCTTCCGAAGCACGGAGGAGCTCAAGATAGAAAATGTCAATAAATGGTGACCAATCCAATAGTGGTCGCGTCATGACATCGCTTGACACGCGCATTCGCTACGGATACGCGGGTCGCGCTCGACTAACGAGCTCCTCATGTTTGATTACTGATTTAATACCTATATATTTTATGAATACAATCGCTATTATCCGCGTTATGATTTTATTTAATTTATTTTAGTAACCTCATATCCGCTACAGATGGTAGAGTCAAAGTGGACAAACCAAATCCTAACGATCCATTTTGCAACTGTATCTTGTGAAAATTACCCACAAAATGTATTTAGCAACAATAAATTGCAATCTAGCAACTCGTTCCTCAGACTAGCTCAGTGTTCGTCGTTCTTTATCAGCGTCCAAACCGCTGCCCGTGCTGAATGGAGTATAACTGAACGCTGCCACGTGACCAGCCTTCTCAACGAGAGCTCCTACAAAAGAAAATGCTCCCTGATGATTTTGAATGTGCCTTTTATTCGATTCCACCGCTGTCCACGGAGAGATTTACGCAAGTCGTTTAGGTAAAAAACAGCCAGTAATATTGTTGAATATACAATGTTGGCATTATTTATAAGGTCTATGGTTTGAGGCATATCATTTGCCCGTTTTCTGAAACTGGCAATTGTTGATTTCCTTTTAATTTTAATTTGTAACTGAACATCTTTTCAAGTCAACGTGGCATACATACATACATACCATCACGCCTTTTTCCCGTAGGGGTAGGCAGAGACTACGGATTTCTATTGCTACGATCCTTACAGACTTCCCTAGCTTCTTCTACGCTCATCACTCTCGTCATACACCTCGTCGATTACGGGTACTCCTGACATGACATGAAACGTGGTATACGTAAATATGACATAGTAGGCTATCAAGCTTGAGCTGTCAAGCTATGAGATTAGGCTCAGTGCGTGTGAAGTCACGGAGAGCATGGCCCGCTACTAGTAGTATTTTTATTTTTATTCCATTTGGCTTCGAAAGACATAAAGCCATTATTGATCCCGACTATTGTCGTTATGGCTGGGTATTTATTTAACTTAACTTTAAGGTCCAGAAATTTATTTAACACTTCTTTGCACACAGTACAATAAAACATACAGACTGTTGGCTACTTTATACCTAGATCCTACCTTTTGGTCTGGTTTACGTAGTTTTCAATTTCAGATTTTTTTTTAACATGTAAATTATATTTATCAACATCAAGCACTTACAACCTCGTAATGAGAGTAAAATACTTCAGTTTCCAATTAAGGCTACCACACAACAATCAACCTACACGACTCGCTTAACTGTTATCCAAATAGAGCTCATAATTGAGCAACAACATTTATAGCATATGTTGTAGGGGAGAGTTTACCTGGGCCAATAATTTTTAACTAAACTTGGCACGGGCGCAGTATAAGCCTAAGTGAGATTAACAGCTGAAGGCAGCCGCCGGTAATTACTGGCATTATTGCCAATCGATAGCTTCGACCAGATTTAGGGCTCACACCCGTTAAGTTTAGTTAAGTTTGCGGTCTGCGGAGTATCTTTCTGTGATCTGTAGAGAATTTCGTATCTGTATTTAATTAATTAATTAAGTAATGTTTGTTAACTGAATCTACAATTCTACTTTATATTCTTCTTAGTTAGTTCTTTATTCTAGTTCAACATGAATGGTTAAAGGTTGTCGATTCATACTCGTTGATTTTTAAGGAACTAACTACTTTTCCCATAAACTCAACCAGCTAGACTAATTTATATCTAAACCAATCAAGAGTTTAGACTGGGTGCTGATTCTCGCCCCTTTAGAGATAGGTATTCCAATTTCGAGATTTCTCGGAAAAAAACATGGCGATTTACTTCTTAAAATCGTATACATACATCCGCCATTTATTTATTTTTTGTCAAAAAGGCGCGATAATCGGCATCCTGCAGTCACCGTAGCATTTTGACACTCATGATCTAACACGTCCTCGCAATCGATCAAAATTCTTCCTATTTACTTCCAAATCTCTATATAAATACTCAATGTACCTATATTATGTATAGATAATAAACTAAATAATCCCGTCAGGCTGGCTAGCTGGGATGACTTCCTTACGACAAAGACAGTGGGATGATTATTCTGCCCGCATCGCGGTCCGACGACAAGGCTCGGATAAGCGGGCCTACGGACCGCAGCGGAGATTAGTACCCCTAGTAGGGCTGCCAACTATTAGCAAAATTAAGTACTAGATGTATCCCAAGACTTTGCTCGACATTGTTGAAAATACAGGCCTGAGCGTACTTTAATGCTGCACGTCGCTCGTTCCAATTCAATCGTATTGGAACGGCGCGTAACGGAAGGTCGGATGTTTTTATGTCGTAAAGGTTTCCATAGTACACTACCGCTGATTCATTAATTTGTATAGGTTCCCAATTCCAATGAATACAACGAACTTGTTTTTGTCAAAAATTGGACTCTAAAATGTTTATACCAATCTATTGTTGTACAGTTGCAAGCTTGTATTAACAAGGTTATTTGGTTAAGTAATCACAATCTATCCTATTACTATAATAATTTTAATAAATAGCTTATTAAAGAAATCTTCAAATTAAAATTATATGAACCTTGAATTATGTATGACGTTAATGTACACAATACAGAAAAACACATGGAAGAAAAGAAATATGATATAATTCCACTTGTATTATCTAATAGCTTATTTTTAATGAGATGCAACTTTATAACCACTTTACTTAGTGTTACAAGTTAATTATGTATCACAGACTGCATTTGATAACCCTGACTTACGGTCACGCCATATAAACCTAACGAAGTGAGGACTTTGCGGATGTAACGACTATATCTCCTTAACTAGGTAGACAAGCATCTCTATTGACTCATTATTTTTTTAAACTCAATCATAATAAAAATTGTTAATAAATTACATATTACAGATTCGACACAAAATCCATACTTCTATGTCCATATTTCCATGCTTAATATTAAAAATGAAAAAGTCTGTACGCCTGTCCATCTGTCTGCCTGTTACGCTTTCGTCGTTTAATCACTGGACCGATTTAGATGAAATTTTGGTACATTTCTGCGGAAAACAGCCTGTTTGTTATTCATATTTTACCAAAGGCGTTGCAATAAATTCTGGAAAATTCGTAGCTGAACAAAAAGTATGTTTAAAATTAAATACATACACATAACTAATAACTCTCTTTCCTAATCTGTTGTATACTTGTAAACTACTTACATAAAAATGTTTTTTATTTATATGTATATATTTTGTTATATTTGATTGTAGGTATGTGGTATTTACGTAGATTTGTAAATACATGTTATATGTATGTGGTATAAATATATTTATACTGCTCCATCGCCACGAGATCGCTCTAGCGATAAGTCCGCCTTTGTACATCAATTTTTATGTACATAAATTGTTTGATGTAATTTGTATTTTGGTGCAATAAAGAGTATTTGTATTGTATTGTAGTAACGAAGAGCAGTAGAGACAATTACATAATAACTTTAATCACTTCGATGTAACTTGCTATCTATAATTCATACTCACTGTAAACAAATTCCAAGTAAAAGTGATTGGAAATGTGCCAATAGCAATTAATATAGCCACTTTCGACGTGAAACGAATTTCACACCGGAGCGACTAAATGACTCAATTGCCAAGTTTTGAGACAATCACGTCATAGATTTTGGCTTGATTTCAAATAGTTATATCAAATAAAATATAATAATATCAAAATCCATTCAGCGGTTTAGCCATGATACGACAGGTCATTTAGGAGGACCGCACAGCTTGGTGACTCATATGTGGTCACGATCCCCAGCAGTGAGGGACCGATGAAGAAGAAGACTACTTACATTATTGTATGTAGTCTATGATGATATAATTATAATAAAGCATATAACAAATCTACTGATCCATAAGCAATACTCAAAATATAAAAAGAGTACTGAAGCACCACCTTAGTAACAAAACCCCTGATGTCAGGTGTCAAAAACATTTTCCATAATGCGAGACGAGTCAGAGTAGCATTATCTATTGGCTTTTCCGGACCATTGACAATGCCTGACGCGACAAACGATGACGTGTGAAAAGTGCCCCTCTACATTTGGAAATCTGTTAAATAACCTGAAATTTGAGCATACATTTTCATGCCTGCTTTAAGGGGAAGACAGATTCTCTATTGATTTATTTTATAAACCAAATAGATCATAAATTTGCCCAAGTAATATTTGGTAAAATGAAATAATGCTAAGTAACTATTTGCCAAAGAATAACTTGCAAAAATAAGTTTTGCTAACTGATAAGTTGCGAAAAAATTGTTAAAACAAGTTTTTTTTTTTGGGGGAAAATAGTCTGAGATGTGATACTTTGGGATAGATATTTTTCCCATACATTAGTAATCCACCACCATCGCAAGGAGGTTAATCATTTACTTGCACAATACTCGATTAGTAGGTACAAAACGGAATTCAGATATTAGTAACAGGCATTAATCATAGTCACTTGATTTGTTGTCGAAGTGGTCAATTGCTAGATTTGTTAGGAGTAAAATAACTATCAGAGAACTAAGTAGCTTACATAATAAGTCCATTGGACTTAACTTAGTCCACGTTATCACCTAATCCTAGTGCTTAGGAAAAAGAAAGACGATCTTAATTGTTCTCAATATAAAAATATTTTTTCTTTTCATGTCAGTTAGATCAAACTCAGACTTTGTTTTTCCAAAAACATGCCACTTCAATGCCGCTTTCCGTAGCTGATATTATTGTGGTCTTGTTTTGTGCAGCACTCCGGGCAAGAGGGATATAAATGCAACATATAGGTACTATTTTCTTCCAATTTAGAAAGAGTAGATTAGTGATAGGGAAGAATGGAAAAACCTCCACCGACAAGAACCCAGTTCTTACATTTATGAATGAATGAGATTAGAAACATGGGATATTTAAGAAATAAAAGGTTGCAGTTTTTGAGAAACATCAGGTAGATCTCATTTATCTTTCACAATTTATTTTTACCACCATGCTCTATATTAGGAGAAAAAAAATCTATCTGATAATACAAAATATCTTCGTATTTTTAAATTATTTTACAACAAATTGGTGTTTTCTCTTATAAAGCGTTGTTGGAAACACGCCAGTATTCGTAGAAGCCTTTTACGCGCTTATTTATAGCCTGTTAATAATTTTCTTCAATTTATTGCCAGCAGAGCAATACTCGCAATATTGTCTACTTCCAATCTTCTGTTTTTTTGTTAAGATACACGGCTTGCATTTTGAATTTAAAATAAAGTGACTTGACTGAAAATATTGATAAAAACAAAGATATAAACAATGTTCAAAGTACTCGACAACTACTCAATCTATGCTAAGTTTAAGCGTATAACTTAGCGTATTTCTTAACTCACAATTTTTCACATCTGAAAATGGTATCTAGCATCTAAGTACTGAAATATGTATTATCCTTATATGTAGAATACCACGCTGAATATGGCCGGTATATTCGAATTCATCCGATAAATCAAATTGTTTTAATGAAACGTCCAAGTTTGGCCTCCAAACGCATTTAGATACAGAGACTACTTCGCACACAACTCCATTTTAGTTTGGACTCAACTATATTCACAACTTTACACAATGTACGTATTGATTTCATTTTATTTCTTCACTAGTTGGTACCCGCGGTTTTCTTGGTGTGGATGTGTATATTATAGCTATTTTCAAGAATCGAGCAATGCGAAAATAATTTAACAAATCCGACCAGTACAGTTAAAAGCGGGTAAACAAACTTGTACAATTTTTACGAAATATTTACTTATTAATGTGTTTTAGCAAGAAGAGAATCAAGGACATAAGTATTTATTCATTCGTCTGAAATATCTATAATTTTTCTTTTAGGTGTGAATGAGAAATCTAGCAACACAATTGAAAAACGGGGTGTATCGTGTTAGTCAATAACTTATTTTCAAAGATATAAGTAGAACTGATAAATTGAAACTATGAATCAGTAATAATTTAGGAGATTAGAAGGAATCAATTATACATAACATAAAACATCCATTTTATAAAGTCAAACATAAGACACAACATTTACATCCGTTTTCCTCGCGTAAATCATTGTTATCTAAATAAGATATTTTTATCCAAGTAATCATATGAAATTGTGAAGCTTCATAGCAGAAATAATTTGGAATCATGTTACACTCTGCTATAACGTGGCCTGAAGCGATTCAGTGTCGGTTTATCTGGGTGTCAATTCTCTTATTTTACGAGTACATAGTGCACAATTGAATCGTAATTGGATCGCAGTGGCAATTTTTGACATTTCTGTTATTCTGTTACTAATTTCAAGATCAATCGTATTCCATTAGCATGCCATTCAACTGCATCTGGAAAATTTTGCAAATCATTAAAATCATCAATTTTTTTCAATAGTCAGTACTCTGCTATTTATAATATTAAATTTTTTCTACTTTTACCATTCAATTAAGTTTTAGTTGCAATTAAATTGAAATTCAAAATCGTGATAGCAGAATACCAATATAAACATATCAAAAATGCATCGTAATTGAGTCGTAATTAAATATCAGTTGCATGATCTTTTAAAGTTTATTAGCGGAATTGACACCCTGTATGACATGCTAATGGAAAACCGTTGTGAACAGCATCAGATACCACCTGCTTGGAGGCTTACGTGCGTAGGCATCTAATCTGTTTTCTACATAATGCATTCACATATAAGATTAGAATTAAAAAATAATTGAATACAACCTAATTGTACCACATTGTTTTTGTTTTTTATTTTAAGTATTTGTTTAATATTAATAGGTCAACAGGTTCACTATAGTCTATGGACACGCTTATCAGGAGTGGCATGTGTCACTAGTATATTGACCCTGAATTAATATTTTCACGGCCTAGTTGAGATCCTCGAAAAGTTATAAAAAATATTTAAGGTCAATATTTTCTACAATATCATTTAATATAATTATGTGTTTAAGCAGTAACAGGTATCGAGTAGTTTTTACTGTTCTACATAACGATCAAATCGAGTTTTTTAATCTTATATCGATCACTCAACTTTATCTTTGGAATCCGTTATTGATTTAGTTATCGATAAAGCGCTATAAATCTACGTTTAAAAATAACTCCACTGTACACATGATGTGTTCGCTAAGCTAAATCGAATTAACTTTTAAACTCTCGCATCGCACACATAAATAATGGAATCGCAATCTTTCAATACTGTCATTTTTCTACTGCTTAATTTGTACTTTTGAACCAGGGTGCACCGCTTAGAGGTTTAACGAAGAGCGCGCCGGCAATGTTGTATGAAACGGTTTGCTGTTTGAATTTAGAACTCTTTTATCTATCGTACACATTGCGTTCTCATGGCTGTATCTGAAAAACCACAATCACTTCCCGGCGCGTTCTTTGAATTTGGAACGAAGAGCGCGCCGGCAATGTTGTATGAAACGGTTTGCTGTTTGAATTTAGAACTCTTTTATCTATCGTACACATTGCGTTCTCGTGGCTGTATAGCCACAGATGCGTTTACCTTTCGGCACAAACTGTAAAATAAATTAAATTTATTATGTAAAAGGCCCTTTTTTATTTCGTTGCATTTTTTTAAGAAAAGCACTATATATATGGCAATTGCCTGTCTCGTATCATTGAATTCCTCGCCTGCGGCTCGGCCTTCACACTCATACTCGACCTGCAATTGCCTATTACGCTGCCTTTGCAATAATGTACTATTATTGCACCAAAAAAAAATACGATAATACGCTTAGGTAATACGTAATACTCGTTAGTCTTAGCTATTATAATATAATAAGTACGATAAGTACGCTGAGTGCGATTATTTTAAATTTTCTGTGTCCGTGCACATCAGTGGATTGTGGGCTTTAAATCTGTGTCCAAAACTAGCTGTACATTTTATTATGATCGTGAAATGAAAAACGCTGATATCTACGTATACGGTATGCTGGTGAAGCAGATAGTAAATTGAATCTACAGATTTCAATTTAGTATAATAAAAATTTTGCCATGAATTTTACAGACTGAAATAATTTTGTTGCAATAATAGCAGTTTTGCTAATATTTTAATTTGTTACGTCGATTTTTGTAAATCTTTTTAGAATTCAGCTTTTATGCTATTTTACTATATTTCTTATTGTTTATGTTGATTGATGACTCATATTAATGTCAGATGCATTATTAAGTCCATACGTTTATACTAATCCATACTAATATTATAAATGCGAAAGTCTGTCTGTCTGTTACGTTTTCACGGCCAAACCTCTGAACGGATTTTGATGAAATTTGGTAAAAATATAGCTGAAGACCCGGGGTCAAACATAGGCTACTTTTTGACGCAGGCGGAGCTACGGGAAACAGCTAGTAATATTATAAGCGGGAAGTCTGTCTGTCTGTTGCGCTTTCACGACCAAATTGCTGAACGAATTTTGATGAAATTTGGTATATATGTAGTTGGAGACCCGGAGTTAAACATAGGCTACTTTTTCACGCAAGCAGAGCAGCGGGAAACAGCTATTAATTAATAAAATAATAAAAGTAATGTAGTTCTGTAAACAGTAGACCTCACGAGTAGAGAAGGTAATGAAAAAAATAACGTTGTTTTTAATTTGTAAAATCCCTGATATTACTACGAGAATAAGGGATTTTAAGTATAAAAGACTGATGCTTGGACAAAAGAAAAGCGCAGTTATAAACTACAAAGTAATTAAAAAATTTTATGAAATTAATTTTATTTTGATCCGTTTCGCGACTGTTACTCATTTGAAGAATTTTGTTTTTCAGGATCCAATTTTCGTATGAGTGTAAAAAAGGTTCTACGAACACTGCACATAGCTTCCCATATAGCCTCGAGGTAATACCTGCGATAGTTTTTGCTTCACTGTGCATGGTATATTTTTTTATTTGTTAAAAACTTGCGTTAGCTGAACGGCACTCTAAAGCACAGAATGATATAGAGATAAAGTTTTTAAATGTACGCTTGAAAGTGTTACATACTTTCTATCATTGCAAGCTTCTTCTCATTTGTCAGTTATAGAAAGAAACGTTTTATTTTGGAAGTTCTCTATTTTATTTGGCAGGCCCAGTGGATACGCTATCTGTCGCTTGGGTGCTAAAGGAGCCTCATTGTTGACGACTGGCGACATCTTGAGAAGACAAGATATAACCTTGTCTTGTATCGCAAGCCAAGATTCTCTCACCCCCGTATTCTTAAACATTACCTTAAGGATGTCCTTCACTTAAACTCATTGGCTCCTTAAGAAAGTCCTCGAACTTTCTTTAAAAATTACATTCTTAATTGGTTGCTTGAGCAAACTCCAATGAGGAAAGACACAGGTTATAATAACAATTTGAATCACAAAAACTGAAAAATACAAAGGAGATATTCATAGAGTAATAAATAAACAAATTAAGTAGTTAACTAGGCAAAAAGTGTACCAATTTTTGACGTTTCTGTTATTCTGTTACTAATTTTAAGACCAATCGTATTCTATTGGCATGCCATTGAACTGAAACTGCAAAATTTTGCTAATCAAAAAATCATCAAAATCATCAATTTTTTCAATAATCAGTACTGTGTTATCCATACTTCCATACTATCCACACTTTAATATACTAAAATAATATTATAAATGCGAAAGTCTCTGTGTCTTTCTGTCTGTCTGTTACGCTTTCACTGTCAAACTGCTAAACGGATTTTGATGAAATTTGGTATGAATATAGTTGAAGACCCGGGGTCAAACATAGGCTACTTTTTGGAGCAGGCGGAGCTGCGGGAAATAGATAGTTTATTATATTTTACTATTATCATTCAATTACGTTTTAGTTGCAATTAAATTGAGATTCAAAATTGTGTTAGCAGAATACCAATATTGAGCATATCTAAAATGGAATTGAGTCGTAATTGAATATCAGTTGCATGGCCTTTTAAAGTTCATTAGCGGAATAGACACGTAGGTGATTTTTTATTTATTATTGTTTATTAATAGAAAAACGTGCCTTATAAGACATATTAGCCAATTTTTACAATTCTGTCAAGTCTAACAAGGTTAATGTTATATCCATTTATATTGTGTAGTAAAATATGTTTTATTTTCAATCAATTAAGGTACTTTAGATTTGCGCTATCTACGTTTTGTACCCGGGGGCGGTCACGGAACTCAATGTAGAAATGAAGCTGTCTAGTATAGCTAGCTAGCTAGATATTACGTAGAAAAATGTTAGTGGTCAAATTCTTTTGTAACATCCGATAGGAAATTATTTAGACGATAAAACTTCGTTCGCAGTTCAGCATTTTAAAACTCACTTAATGAACATTTCAACCAAATGAATGTTCGGTCTGACCGCATCTATGGTTTACGTTTGCCTTACGATTTGTAGGTATAAATCGCACAGGGAGTTATAAAGTATACTTTGCGTACCTATGTTTTTTAGGGTTCCGTAGTAAACACAAGGAACCCTTATGGTTTCGTCATGTCAGTCTGTATGTCTGTCCTACGTTTTTCTCAGAGACCTAGAATGCTAAAATTTGGTATGCCTATGCATGTCACTAACGCGGAGCGAACTGTAACATTTAATTATGAAAAAAAAAATTTTTTTTCGGGTGTCTTCCCTAGCGTAAATTTGGGTATGAAAATTTTCATTCGATAGACTTCCGAAAAAAATTTTTAGTACTCTTAAAATATTGTTTGATTAGAGGTTTCGTTTACGAGATATTTAATTTTTAAATGATTTTTTTCTGGGTCCAAGTGTACCCAGGTCGTCCTGGAAAAACGGTAGCATTTGGAAACCTGAAAAAATTCATGACAGTAGGAAATACAATGAATTTTAAAGGAAAATTATCACTGTCGTTAAAATTATACAAGTTTACGAGTAATTTTTGATCAATTGAAAAAATCATGTTATATTAAAATCCTATGAATAAGCGGCAAACGCTTTGCAAATTGTTTGACCTATTGATAGTTAACATTTCCGGTATCCAGATGGCGCTATCTAAATTTGATACGCGCTATGGTTTCTATTTCTTTTATTTTACAAATGTTGTTTTCTTAATGAAAATCTCGGTGATTATATATTTATTTATTTATTTAAACTTTATTGCACAATACAAAAATTTGTACAAATGGTGGACTTAATGCCAAGTGGCATTCTCTACCAATCAACCATGGGACCAAACAGAGAAAGAAAAGTTGGCGATAAAGACGAAATCACGAACACACAAGAAAGATAAAATATATACAAAAGAAAAGTAATAATACATAAGATTACATATTATACATAAATACATAAAATAAGTATATAAAATATATACATACAATACATAGGATATAGATCGGATGACTATGACTCCGTGACTTGCTGCAGAAACAGTCTATGAACTGCGCGCTTGAAGGCAGAACGGCTGGGGGCTCTCCTGATTGTCTCAGGGAGAGCATTCCATAACTTTGTGGCCTGGAGTAAAAATGATTTTTCCATGAAGACCGAGCGGTGAAGAGGGTTGGCCAAAACCAGGCTGTTGGAAGACCGGAGAGATCGAGAATGGTTAGAGCTGAGAAAACAGAATTTAGATTTAAGATAGTTGGGAGAGTAAGGATTGGTGAGTATAGAGTAGAGCATAAGGAGAATTCTAGCATTCCGACGTTCAGGCATTGGCAACCATGTCAGCTGAGCACGATATGAAGATATGTGGTCATATTTACGTGAGTTTAAGATAAAACGAATGCAATTATTGGCCAGCTTATTAAGTTTGTTGACGAGGCCTTGGTTCAAATCGCAGTAACAGACATCAGCATAGTCTATGATTGGGATGATTAGGGATTGAGCTAACGAAATTTTAGTGGTGCGAGGGAGAAAATTTTTAAACCTATAGAGAGAACGTAGCGTGGCAGTGACTTTGCGACTGACCTCGGAGACGTGAGTTACCCAGCTTAAAGTGGAGTCTATGTGCACACCGAGATCTTTCACACTGGCGCAAAATGGAACAACCGCATCTTTGAATTCCACTTGAGTTATTGAATTAAAATTTATCTTGCTAACCTGGCGTGAACTTCCTATAATGATTGCTTGACACTTGCTTGGATTGACCGCAACGCCGTAATTAGATGACCAGTCATCTATATTGCGAAGGTCGTTGTTTATAACAGCAATTGTTGAGTCAAGATCCTCGCAAGTGCAAGAACGATAGAGTTGGAGATCGTCCGCATAAAGGTGGTGTGAAGAAGAAAGCAAAAAAGTAAGAGAATTAATGAAGAAAGAAAAGAGAAGGGGAGACAAGATTCCTCCTTGGGGAACGCCTATATATCTGTCGTGGCCAGGTCGTTGAATTGATAATTTCATTTCATGATGTGGTCGATCATCATCATCAAACAGACTCGATCAGATCATTGAGTTTCCAACATTTCATGATATGATTAACTGATGCACGACTACATCATGATCTGATCAAGAACCAAGAAAACATATTGTAAAATTATTACATTTTTAACCAGTAGTGGTGATGTTGCTACTTTTGAGAATTATCATAGTGAATGTCTATCAGCTGTTAAAGCTGGTAAAATTGAAGAATAATAATGTGAAAATAAATTTTATTTTAGGATTATCTTAAGGAATTAAATAAATAAATAAGGAACTTAGTGAAATATAATCAACTTAGAACAAAACTTTCAGAATTTAAAGGTTATGTTTTGAGCATAAAAAATAAGAATTATTATTGAAATGATCTGGCCAAACGTTGACGTTTTAATGATATGGTCGACCATTTCACGAAATTATCAATGCTACGATTTGGCCACGACATATCGATGGCGAACCGCTTCTTTCTTTTCTTTTTCTCTGCCCACCGAACGGAGTTGAGGATTCTCAATATAAAAATAAAGTAAATAACATTTTGTAATTATCAAAGCTAACGGTAGCTTTAATGTTTAGTTAGTATAGTCCATATTGACCAAAAAAACACTGTAATTATCAAAACTTGTGGCAGCTGTAATATTTAGTCCAGCTTGACCCAAAAGATTCTGTACTTTTTCATTGTATAATTTTTTCTTTACCCTGCGTCTTGTCTTCGTCCACAGCTCGCGCTTTACAGAATACGGTACGCTGTTAATCATAGTCATAGGTTAAGCGGTGCTGGTTATTGCACTGGAGCGACTGCCGTCTAACCTCCGTAACCTATTTTACAGGAAAAATAGACCTACATGATATGACCCGAAGTGCGTTAGTCAACACTGTCTTATTCAGCCTAACGACTGCCATCAATTATAACAACCAGAATCAACAGCATAACGTGCCTTTCGAATTCTAAGATCCCGGATTCGGTTCGATTTCGGGTTTCCATACATTTGTGTTAACCAAAGCGGTGTTCCTGCTGAAGGTTTTTTGGGCTTCTTTATTATTTGGGTTACTACGGAACCCTACCATGCTACCTGGCCCGACATGCACTTGACCACTGATTTAAGTCTAAGAGCATTGCAGGCTTGGATCAGATTGCACAGCAGATTGACATTGGTATTTCCAACAGTTTTTGAGAAGACTCCCCATCAAAACATTAAAGACATATGAATCTGAAATCGAGACACAAATGAAAATATAAAAGAAACTTTAGTCGAAGCGATAAATAACAACAATATCGCGTTCAGGAAACGTGACTACTTAACGTGAAGTCTTCATAGCAGCACGTAGTAAGCCTTTGTCATGCACAGTCAACATGGCTTATTTCGCTACCAACTACCAACGTCTGAATTCCATCATGCCATTGGATCGATCGACTAGTACCCATACAGTCGCGACGCCTCGTTACAGCTACGTGATCGCAATTGGGATTGCCTATTTATACACATTGTCGGGTTCAGGAGCACTCCACTCTGTACGATATCATAACCAACTACCTAGACCCGATTACCTGCAACTGTCTCCCTTCAAACGCTACATTAAGCTCAACCAAGGGAACGGCGGCAGACCAATTTATACTAGACGTCTGTTTGCTAAAAAAATACGAAATGAAGCATTTCCGAATTCGATCGCGCCCATAAAAAGTCGAATGAAACTTAGTTGAACGTAACTCTGTGATGAATGGAAACGTTTCGAATAGCCTGATAGTGATTACTTGTTGAATTTTTTCTCTGTCGGAATTTGAAATAGTCGTGCCTTCATTGAGCGAAATGGAGAAATATTTTCCTGATCAGATTCATGAATAGATTTACGGATATAATTTACTTTCAATGGATTTTTACTCATGAACTACATACCAAAAAAATTACACGAGCTTGTCAACTGGATTCTAGTCGTTGCAACCCAGTTCCCGATTTATTTTTAATTTAATGGCTTCTCCACAACTACAAGGTCCAATGAAACTACGTACTAAAGCCTTTATTTAAATGAACCAGTGGCCGGTGAATCCGGTGATTCACAAAATGCACGTAGGATTAATATAATCGGCCGGTAGCCGGTCCGGTCCAGACAGAGGTGAACGCAGGATTGCCCGAGCTGAATACTAATTTTACAAAATTCATCCGTGCTCTGAAAAACACGCGTGGTATTTGTTGATAAGGTCGATGGGTAAAGCCTTTGCAGGTAGGCAGTCGAAGCTTATACTGATTTATTTAGAAATGGGTTATTTTATTTTTTATTTTGTTTTTTTTTTATTATTAAGGTGACTAATATTGCAAACACTAGAATTCTTAATCACGTTTATATTTTTACGTTAGTAGCTAGGAGACTAAAATGTTTGCACGTTTATTTTTCATCAAGACGTCGAAAAACCGTAGCCCATTCTCGATGCCTATGCAGCCATTGTTTCTGTGTCTTCCCGGTATTATCCCGGGAATACCAACCTCCAGAGAGGTGACCCACTTCCCCGCCATATTGCTAAGTGCCTACGCATTTAGGCTAAGGTGCCAGTCCGTTGCGGCGCATTGCTCCAAAAGGTTTAGTAGGCTGCTTACCCCATATATATATATACCCCGTGATACATATTATTTTTTTAAATACAGATAAATGACATATGTAAATATTAAATGAATTAGATTGTTGAGGAAATAAAAAATAATTTGATAATATAACCATTTAACGAGTGGGAAAGCGGAGCCTGGGCAAAAATTGAAAAACGCGAGCGGGAACGCGCCTTTATGAGATATGTATGACACGACAAGAAAAAGAAAAAATAATCTCTTGGAAATAAAAAACATACGAATCCGCTGAATGAAGCTATTTCATATTGTAGGTATGTAAAATTTCAAATCTCAGTCATGTGTTTTAGAGAACATCCATGCCTCTGTGGACAAGCGCCTTAAGTTATGGTACGTACTAGAACAGTACAATCGATATGTCGATTGTATGATATCGAATATCGTTTGCTTTTACCACAGATTGCGTAAGTGGAGAGCTTGTTTTGCGGTCGAATGTGCAAAACAATATGATATTCTAATAGAAATATATTTTTATGAACACAAAATAAGAATCATTTAAATATTATACATAGGGCGCACTGTAAGTTTCCGGAACTGGCCACTTACATAAACAATATTTAAAAATTTATTGCAACATTTGAAAAAAGAACTCTTTGGCTGTAGAATGCAGTTTGTTTCATCTGACTGTCTTTTGTTTTTACCTTGTGGCGCCATTTAAAAAATTGTGTGTCTGCATCAACATGGATTTAACTCGGGAAAATTTTCGTAGTATGATTTTCTACGATTTTAAGTGTAATTTGACAGCTCAACAGAGCATCGCTCGGCTTGAAACAGCTTTTGGCAATGAAGCACCATGCAAGACAACTGTTTATAGCTGGTTTGCAGAATTCAAGCGTGGTCGTATCAATCTCAGTGACGAATCTCGCGATGGTCGGCCGTCCACCGCTGTGACCAACAAAAACATCAATGCTGTGCGCCGTATGATTGAAACAGACAGGCATGTGACCTACCATGAAATTCGCGCATCCTTAGAAATAGGCATGAGTCAAATACAATTAATCCTACACAAACATTTGGGTGTGAGAAAGCTGTGCTCGCGGTGGATCCCACACAACTTGACCGAGGCTCAAAAAACGGACCGCGTCACTTGGTGCAGTGCCATGCTTACCAGATTCAACGAAGGTGCGTCAAATTTGGTGTGGGACATAGTAACAGGTGACGAAACATGGATTTATTGCTACGATCCCAAAACAAAGCAGCAATCGAGCGTATGGGTCTTTCAAGATGAGCCGAAACCAACCAAAGTGGCGCGCGTGAAAAGTGCATCTAAGCGGATGATTGCTTCTTTTTTTAATAAAACTGGACACGTGGCTACTGTTGCTTTAGAGAATCGTCGTACAGTGAATAGTGACTGGTACACGACCATTTGTTTGCCGGAAGTTATTGACGAACTCCGTAAAAATAACCGTAAACGCCGTATCATCCTGCACCACGACAATGCTAGTTCTCACACGGCCAGACAGACAAACGACTTTTTGAAGGCGAAAAATGTAGAACTCATGAGTCATCCTGCATACAGTCCCGACCTGGCACCTTGTGACTTTTTTCTGTTCCCAAAAATTAAGAACCAATTACGCGGTCAACGATTTTCATCACCAGAAGAGGCTGTCGAGGAGTATGAAAAACACGTTTCAGAGGTCACCACAGAGGAGTGGCACAAAAGTTTTCAAAACTGGTTTCATCGAATGAAAAAGTGCATAGACGCCAAGGGAGATCATTTTGAGAAACAATAAATTAATTTTGTACCTTTAATAGTATTTTTTCATATTCATTCCGGAAACTTATAGTGCGCCCCACGTATTACCGACACATTTATTACTGCTTTGAAATGTAACGCTGCGCTTATCAGAAAAAATATCACATTGCCATGTTAATAAAAATGTACTTCTTATTCTAATTAAAACTCTATCAACTTCAATCTGACATTTTAGCGGTTTCTCTGTCCATAGAAAGTAACTACCGTTTTTCACCGTACAATTTCCAACCTTAAAGTTAAGACATATTCCTTGTTTTCCTTAAAAGTAGCGGCGGTAACTTTTCTTAACTGAACATAATATCGCTTCAACATAGCCTTAACCACGAAATGTCAACAGCTGCAAAAACCCAATTTGATGCGAGACTTTGCCGAGCTTTATCTCCACTTTTAAACGTTGCTAGTAAGAGATACCCTATTACACGGCAAATCCCTTGATAGTTCAGACTAGTTGCATTGTCAACTCTCACTTTATACCAATTTATTTCTACAATTCACGTTTCATTTTCAACTCTATATTTAAAGATATAGGGGTCATTTTATATGGAGCTTTATGCTATCGTGGTGAAGTTAAGCACTGTCTAATGCTGGCACGTGGCGCAGACGCAACTGTGTTTAATCTTCATCCCTGCCTTTGATGTGAACTGAACGTCCCCGTGTTTGTCTAAACGCACCGGTTTAATTACAAGCTCATTAATTTTGGATTATTTACAGACGGATCTTGCTAGCCAGGACATGGGCGATGCGAGGCGGGATAAAAAGAGCATTTTTGAGTACCTACCTAATTTTAGTTGAATGTTCTTGGTTTTCATTCGAAACAGATTTATTTATTTAAATTTATCACATAGGATAACAGAGTTTGTATGTGAAATTGATTCTATGTAATCTTTTGGTACATTTTTGAACGAAGACAGTGCGCGGATTAAATTACCTGAACTTATTTCTTCTTTTAGTCCAAATTCTAAACGATCACACAAACGTAAGTATTCCAAATTAGCCTATCAATGTCTATTTGCTATTTATCAAAAAAAATATATACGAAATGCATTCTTAGTTGCATAATTTTTAAAACATGCATTTTTTATGTGCATATTCATAAATAAGCCCCGAGTGTAAGCATAATGAGTAATGACAAAGTTCAATTTAACGCTTTCTTAAAATTTGTATATTTTATAAATAACCGAACAAATTCAAGGAAACTGTCAGACAATGCACTTAATGCAAATTCGTGTTTCGCCGTGTTTCGCTAATTACCATTATCATGCACACCCATTTTGCGACGAAAATTAACATACAATTAAAATCCATAAGTAACTTTCTAAAGTTCTTACTGCGCATAAACTGTGACAAATCGCAGTAATTATACTTCAAATTTCCCTGGCTCAAAACATTGCTAATTTGGGAACATCTGCGCCTTTTGATAGTTGGCTTTTGCAGCTGATTAGTTCGACCCTACGTGTCTGTACTTTATTTTAAAAAAATTTGAAAGGAATTAGATTATTCTTCAAACCATCAAAGGCTTTAAATTTTAACTTATTTACAGAAATAAGTTCCTTAGTTTATTGTTTTTTTAAGTATAGCTATGCTACTTTAGTCATTGCTAAACTGATCAAATTAAAAAATGTTTGAACAACCAAAAACACGGAAAAAATCTTTTCGGATTAATAATGAACCTTCATTAAGTTGATTTCAACATTTTCATCTTTAAGTTATTCGTTAATGTTTCTAATTCGCCTTAACGCCACTGTTTTTATTTACCTGAAGTCCGTTTTCTTTGGAATTAGGATCTTTGATTTCCGCAACGCAAAATATCCATATAGACGACAGCATGCTGGTTTGTTTTTTGAGAAAAAAGATTAGGTACATAAAAGAACCTTAATTAAAAAATGTCGTTTATTTTACAAGCAAAACTAAACCAGAAAAATAAAGATAATGTGACTTTAAGTCTAGAAATACCACAAAAAACACTACCAATTTGCCCCACTACTAGCACCATAGAGAACCAACCCTATTCTGTATGCAGGAGGACGGAATGCAATTACAAAGATTATTGCGTCACAGTCCCGTCGGGTGCCCATTATATAGGCGTTAGTTCCTTCAGCTTTTTGTTGCGTGAGACGTGAGCGGGAAATTCGCGCCTCATTGGATTCGTATTTCGAACTAGATAGGCAAGATGGCTGCCAATATACATTACATAGAATTGAGAGCTATCTGCACTGAACTAATCTATATGCAAGCAATTTGTTAGAAATAGCACGCCAGCTAGTTTTAAATTTATGCTCAGTGGACCGTTATAAGAAAGTAAATTAGATTTAAACTCACTACATTTTGAAACTAGTATTAAGTCATTGAATATTAAAAAATACTGATTCCGTTTCGTAAATACTATATTGTTTTAACACGTGTCATATTATTTTAGGCAGCTAAAAAATCTGACAAATATGGTCAACACCGGATCATAAACCTAGTGGTCTGTTTTTCTTGCAAGAATAGTTACTGGGTTCAAACTAAAATCGCTACATTGCCGATGAGTACGAGTAAACTAGTTGAGATCCTTATTATCGGAGGCCAAGACTCACTTTGGGTCGCTGTACGTAGTACGTAGCCTGCGTCAAAAAGTAGCCTATGTTTGAGCCCTGGTCTACTATATTCTTATCAAATTTCATCAAAATCCGTTCAGCGGTTTGGCCGTGAAAGCGTTACAGACAGACTTTCACATTTATAATATTAAGTATGGATAGATGGAAGTATAGATATGAATATTAGTATGGATTGATGGATAGTATGGACTAGTATGGAAATTTACATGAGTAAAAAAATACAAACGATTTCTTCCCAACATAAGAAAACCATCAAACACAACCTGAATTCTAGTGGCCAACAAAATAGAAGTCCTTAATCTCCACAAAACAGAATACGTGCTCGAAAAAACATCATTAAAAATAAAACAGACGGACGATATAAAAAGCTTTGCCTATTTAAACGGAATTGAAGAGAAATCCTCTAATTGCGGTGTCGTAGCGGCCGGCTCTGTAGAGATAAACATGAATAATGTCGCCCGATGTCCAAGAACTGTAGTAACTTTATTTTCTTACTTTGTCACCTGCTCTCGCGAGATAACAGAAGCAAATGTAGCCGTTTTCCTGTAAAGTTTCAAAAGAAGGATGCCCCACTTTGGTTTGTGATTTATTATGATTGATGTGCTGAAAATCTGTCTTAAAGATGCTTTAAGACAGAATTTCAGCACATCATCATGTAAACTTATTGTTAACTTGCTCTCTCTATGATATATCTCTACTCGGAGGACGTTGGTTCGATTTCCACGAGAAGCATACTTTGTCAAGTTGTTTCCTGTTTAGTCAGGACATTGCAGGCTTAAATCACCTGATTGTCTGATAAAATGATGATGTTGTACTTCGGGATGCACGTTCCAGGCTACCATTTGATGGTCGTTAAAGAAACCACGTAAAAGGCGGTTCCGAAAAATGCTGATACCAGTGTGTGCAAGGTCGATTGACTACGTAACCCACTTTATGAATGAAACATGTATAAAACTTCAGATTATTTTCTTAAACTCTTGCAACATTCATATTAATTGTGAAAATCAAAGACAAAATGACCATAAAAATGGAAAATTTCTTAGTAGAAAATCTTGTTAATAGAGCAAAAGCACACTATCTTCGTCCCAAGCATCCGCTTAATATATAATATAATCTATGAATACTTTCTAAGATGTAACACGTAAACGACAAATCGTCTGAAAATCAATGAAACCTAAAACAATGTTTCAGCTATTGCATAGACTAGATATATTGCTAACCCTGCCGAATTAAAACTACTCGATTAACCCACGCCACTGTCCGAGCATCGAACTAATTAAAACAAAAACAGTCGAATGAAAACAAAACACGTTCGACAAAGTTAGAATATTAATGCCCTTATGCCGCAACATCTATCTATGACTAGAAGGTGATCTCTAGGTCTAACTATAATTTCAAACGTAATTAGTCGAGTATAATGAACGTAATAAACTATTACAAAAGTTAGGTTATCTCTTCACCCAAGTTGCGTCGTCAGTTTACGCTTCAAATCCTAGGGCATGCTGTAAGTCATGGTCCTAGATTTGGCGGCCGGTTATTAGTTATTACAGTGAGGCGACTGCTGTCTGACCTCCGTAACCATTTTAACATGGAAACCAGGCCAACAGGAACATGCCCCGAGATGTGTTAGTGGCCAACACTGTCAGATTTTTTTAGGCTGCCTAAAGTCAAGTCGAGGCTTCTTGACCCGAGGCTGCCTCTAGCGGATACGCGGCTTTACGTACTGCAAACGTTTCACGTTTTGAGCATATTCTTCAGTTAACATTTTGCATGCAAACTCGTAAAGTATGAAAGTAGCATTCTGATTTCCATGTTTTTTTACTGTAGCTGTAGGGGCGACCCCACTTGGCGTGGGGCCTAATACATAGATCCCTGTTTCCGGCCCCCAAGATAAAGCCAGGGACAAAAGCATGAGAGTCTCTAACGGGATTATAGTATTTTGTTTTTGCGTTCTATGAATTATTAATTTACGTGCTTTTAAATGTGATGATGAATTATTGCGCATATGTTCAAACTTGGAGCTTAGGTGTTATAATTATGAACAATACCGGAATAAAGGAGCTTAGAAACTGCAATAAGAGGTACCCCAGAGTTTTATAGTACCTATCTATATCGTACATTATGCAAATGTTATTTTATCAACAATGAAAGGTATTCATAAATAAGTCGTTTAGTGCACTTTCATAACTAAGTTTTCTTAACTGGTTAAGAAAACCCATTTTTTATTATTGTTTTCACAACTGGTTTTTAAACAAGAATACGAAGTGTTCATTCATAAAAATAAGCGTTTACCTATCAATAAATGCTTTCTTGTGTTAAATAATCTTTATTGACAAAAATAATCTCTATGTTTCACGTATAAAAAATTCACCCGCTTTTGACTGAAAGAGCCAAAAAATGTACAATCAATTTTGTTTATCAGCCATAATTGCTTTGGTGTAAAAATTTGTAAAATCGCTATTTCAGAATCAAGCTGCGAAGATCATCGCCCCTGCTTCTTCGTAGATTAACCACAGGTACCAAGGGGTACATAATATAATTACAGGCTATCGACGAACTCACCCTGAAGGGGCTGGAGAGGGCTGGAGACGTCTTGCTGTGATATTTATAGGAGTAACATCCAAGTCATCTTGGATTTTCGAAACCTTTGTATTCCTATTTCTGACAATTAAGTTTTAAGGTACCTAAAATGACAAAACTGCTCTCATTTAGGATTATTTTGTTGTCCGTATGATGATTATAGGAACATTTGTACTGCAATTGTGTGGAAGCTCTTTGTCAATTGCGTCTGCCATGTTTTTTTAAGTTCATAATGGTATTGTACTAATTTGCTAAAAACAATCAATTATCTTGTGCTTAAATTGTTTAAAACTTAGTTCACGTTAATAGAGAGGTTAAGCACAATAGAAAACTACTTTGCGTAGAGTTAATTTATATTATTTTAGTAGAAAGGACGTATATATGGAAATATCTTGTTTTTTATAACTTATATATATAGTTGTAAACTTATCTTTAATTAAATTCATTATTAAAATGTCTTGTATGAGGTTAATCATGGGTTTCTATTAAAATACTATTTTTTTTTGACATCATATTTCTTAACACATCGAATAACTTATAATCGCAGTTTCATATTATCGAACAACATTTATTAAAAAAAATGTTTCAAAAATGTTACTATTGCTTAAAAACGATAAATCGAACTTACATTTTACACACTTCTTAAGAAATCGATAAAACCATTTATAAAAACATGTTTCAATATGTAACAGACTTTGTTTTATTTCATTATTCTGAATTATTATCTTATTTTAAGCAAGCAACATGCAAGAGGTATACGTATTATACGTATTCAGCATGCAGCAAGCATACAGCAATCATACAAGCATGCAGCAAACATACAAGTATGCAGCAAGCATACAGCTAGTATGCAGCAAGCAAATATTTCTGGGTGGCTCCACCAGAAAACTCGCTCCGTCGGCCTTTCGATTCATTTGGGCACTCGACCTCGCTTCGCTCGAGAGGTCGGCGTCTCGCGCCCTCATATTCTCAGGACCTCCTTAGCGCGAAACCAAAAGGTCCGAACCAAAGGGCGAAGGAATAGCACTCTAGTATATGACAAAGTTGAGCCACGTGGAGTCAGGGTGCTCTGATTCATATTTGTATTCCATTTATAATTAATAGGCTACCCATAATTATTATTATTGATCAATAAATTACATAAAATATCAAAAGAAATAACGATAGACTGTGTTTGTAAGTAATGAATAATCGTGTTACTTAATGAAATTTCGGTGTAAACATATTTTAGGATTTATTAAATGTTGTATTAAAATATCTGCGAATAGTTTTATGGGAAATGAAAATCGTTGAAGTAAAATGCGATAAAGTGATGGGTTCCCGCTAATCATTGTATTTCGTCAGTTTTAAGTACACACAATGTGATGCTTTCAAATCACATCTACACACTTAAATGTAAGTAATATTATTACCCACAAAACTCAAAGATCATGCGACTTTGGAAATAATAACACCATTCATCATAACACAGCTCCGAGGGATTCGGAACTATACAGCATTCATGACATGACTGTAAGACATGATCGTAGACCAACTACCTGAATAGATAAGCGAAATGACTGCTATTTCCTTTCAATCAATAAATCAACTTTATTGCGTATTATGGGTTATTCAATAATCTTTCTGTGTTAATGATTTCTTATGTTTTCGCGATTGTTATTCATTAAATTAAAGGCAGGCAGACCTGCAACCATGAACGCTGTAAAGTGTTTGAAACGTCAGGTGTAAATAAATAAGTAATAAACGCGATAAAAACCGTATTAAAATAGTTTAATTTAATCTTTCTGTATTTTTATCTAGTCTTCTTCGTCCAAGCGTGTGGCCCAGTTTTTTTTCTTCTTCTTTATTTAACAGTGATACAGTCATATTACTACTACGATTAGTCATGTGGCTAGTGATTGCTTTGCGTAATTTTTAAAATGTGTGCTATTTATATCTTATGCTTACCTGATATCTACTTATTATTTATAAGATATGACTTTGTAATTATTAAAAGTAAATAAATACTTTCTTCTTTGCGTGTCGATAGTATACAATTAAGTAGGCAAAAAGGCATACGGCCCACCTGATGGTAAGTGGTCACCGTAGCCCATGGTAGTATTATATTATCTCGGAATTATAGGTAAAAATAGCAACAGCCGTCTGATCTCTGTAACCATTTTTACAAGAATAGCAGATCTACACGAATATGACTCGATGTGTGTGAGTCTGAAATCTTATTTAGGCGCGATATTAGAAACAATCTAGAACAAAACTACTTTGATTTCACATTGATATTTTCATGAGTATATAAAAAAAAAAAAAAAAACTTCAACAAAGGTACACTTCATGTTTATAAAATATGTATTAAAATCATAAAATAAAAAATAAAACAGTCATATTATACATATTTCGTTACAATAACTAAGAAAGCAAAATGAAAAGATCGCACTTTTTCAAGGTCCTCTATTTCCACGCACGTCTATGAACGGAACCAAATCTTTTTTTTTGTCCTGAACTCCGGACATCGACATTGTCGCGATGACGAATGTGTCTGTCTGAATAGTCGTCACTGAGTGGCAATGCGGAATAGGTTTTCCTCATAAAAAGACCCGTCTAAGTTATTCATCATCCGCCATCTTATTTTATGAGGAATAAAGCGTATTAAATCGCTGTATCAATGTTTTTATTGCTAGTTTAAGTGCCAATTATAATAATGTTCAGATTTCATTTTTACTGATTGGGTTTTAATATTATAAATATTTTAAAAATTAACAAATAATAATAACGTTATTTATTTCAACATTTTTTTTTTATTTTAGCTTTTAATTTCGCCTTTTTTTTAATATGCAAATTTTTCAAATTGATATTTTGTTCCAACAAGTAAAATCACTGTAAGTATTAGTAAGAAACTTTTCCAATTATGTCCGTCTCGTCTATATAATTAGAACAATTATGACCCCAATGAGCAAATATATGAACATGTTGCCGATAAACTACTTTGTAGTTTGGCAAAATCACATAATGTAACTAGCGTAAGAAGTTATGAGAAATAAATAAATAAATAAATAAATGTAATAATAAAATTTTTAAGACATAGTACATAACAACCTACGATACAATAATTCGACAATCTCACTCACTGATTCGGATAAAACAAACAATAAATTATGTAAACAGAATAAATTACGTCATTACTACCAATAAAATCATTTAAAATAGGATGCATTAAACGATACAAAGTATCGTAATTTATTTAAAGCAGAGTGCACACAGGGCGGAATGTCGCAATAAATAACCATGCAGGTGTCATGGTTAAAATACCTCGTTCGGTGTTGTGTATGTCTGTGTAATTAATCACTTAATTAAGTGTTAGAGCGTGGTTATTGTAAATATTTGGCATGTTTTAACGTTTACATTGTGAAATGATTTAATTTGGAAAATTGAATTGACAGATTGCATTTTTAAGATAACTTTACCAGTAGTAAAAATTAGCCAATCATTAATATATAATTATCTCTAATTTCTTATGTTTTCGCGATTGTTATTTATTTATTTATTTATTTATTAAAACTTTATTGTACCACAAGTAAAAATACAATTGGCGGACTTAATGAAAGCATTCTCTCCCAGTCAACCATTAGGAAAAACAGAGAAAATACAAAGCGGCGCAAAAAAGCTTCGTGTGATATTACAGAAAAAAAAAAGAACCCTACAGCTAAATAAACATACATAGATTTACACAAATAGGAAGTATAATATACATACATATATATTTAAAAATTTTAATGCAGAGAAATTGTGATTCTGGTTTATAAATTAGAGAGAATTCATTAGATGAGTTTGAACCTTTTTCTTGAAGGCAAATTTTGTTGAGGTCTCTTTAATGTCATTGGGCAAAACATTCCACAGCCGAATGGCCTGTACAGTGAAAGAATATTCAACGAAACCGGTCCGAAAGGAAGGAGTAGCAAGGCGACGTGTGTTGGAAGACCTGAGCTGCCGATCATGGCCGTCAGAAAGATATTGGAATTTGCATTTTAGATACTCCGGAGACTGAGAATCTGTGAGAATGGAGAAAAGTGTAGTTAACAAGCGAAGTTGACGACGTTGTCGTACAGGAAGCCATTTCAGCTCGGAGCGATAAGGAGATATGTGATCAAATTTTTTTAGACAAAAAATAAAACGGATGCAATTGTTTATAAGGCGATCAAGCTTATCAAGAAGATCTTGATTGAGATCAGGATAACACACATCAGCATAGTCAATTATTGGGAAAACCAAAGAGTGCACCAACATTATCTTCGTTTTGATTGGAAGGAAGTTCCTTAAGCGGTTTAGTTGTTGAAGGGTAAGATTGACAGAGCGACTGATTTCAGCAATGTGTGTAATCCAGCTGAGGGTGGCATCCATGTGAAATCCAAGGTTTTTTACACACTGAAAATAAGGGATGACGTTGCTATTGTAGGTGATGGGCGAAACAGCACTCAAATCAATCTGACCCACCTGTCTAGAACTACCCAAGATGATCGCCTGACACTTCGTGGGATTCACTTTTATTCCAAAATCGTCAGACCACGATAATATAGAAGACAATGCTGAGTTTACGCTTTCTATTGCCGAGTCAATGTCATCAACTGATGCCTGAGCATATATTTGTAGATCATCTGCGTAGAAATGGTAAGAGCAGCCAAGGGAAGTAGAAAGAAGGTTTATGAAGAGAGAAAATAGAAGGGGAGACAGAATTCCACCCTGTGGCACACCTGAGGTAAGAGGATTCCAGCTAGATAGTTCGCGGTCCATACGAACTGCTTGTTTTCGATCGCGTAAATAACCTGAAAACCAATTCAGCGCAATTGGAGAAAATTGCAAATGATGGAGTATGGCAAGGAGAATATCATGATCTACCATATTAAAAGCGTTGGAGAAATCAATAAGTACTAGAATGGTGACCAATGTACTCTCCATGCCCTGCCGAACATCCTCGATGACTTTCAAAAGAGCAGTAGCAGTACTGTGGCCTGGACGAAAACCAGACTGAAAGGGGGTGAGAAGAGAATTTGAAAGAACGAAGAAAGATATTTGGGCATGAACTACAGCCTCTTGAGAAAGAATGGATATAGGTCTGAAATTATTTAAAGTTTGAGGAGATGACACCTTAGGGCAAAATGAATGACAAAAGCTTTTCGCCATAGCGCTGGAAAGGTTCCAGTAGTTAGAGAAAAGTTTACAATATGAGTTAGTACTGGAAGAATTACATTAAGAATATTTAAAATCATTTGTCGGCCTACATCGTCACATCCCATAGCTCTTGATTTAATAGCTGTGACGATTTTGCTAATATCCTCCTGAGTCACAGGAGGATATTAGCAGTTCATTAAATTAAACTATTTTAATACGGTTATTATCGCGTTCTATAAGTCTAGCCTAATCATATATAATGCAGATGAAAGCTTGGACCTGTTTGACTAATAATTGAGCCAAAAACAACATACTTGAGCAATCAACCATCGCATTCCAAAAATTCTACGCCAGTAAGACTATCAATATTAGAATAATGCCAAAACATATGCCATAAGTAATAAAGTCATGAAGAAAAAAAATACACCCCATTCTATTGGTGCCCGAAATCCTAAGGTCGAGATTTCCAAGAATTATTATTTGAAAATTTTTAACAAAAACCCATGACACAAGAGATCAATCACAGAAAGATAATTGCCGAAAGGCGATTCCGAATAATTCTGCCAGGGTGTACAGGGTAGATTGACCATGAAGCCCACACGAAATAAATGAATGAATTGGTTTAACGATATATTCTTAGAAGCAAAATCCCACACGTCATTGCACCTTGCCTAGTCACTATACGCAGACCCTCAGGTCACCGACCTTGACATTCCTATCAATACATTACTAGCCAAAAACATTAAGCTTAATCAGCCTCATTCTATTCCCAAAACGTTAATAACTCAGCCGAGACGTCTACATGTTCAAATAAAGGGGTTGGGTTGTGAAATCTACGTTATTGGCGTACGGAACACGGTACCCCCTCTAGGTGGGGACCAAATCCAAAATATACGAGTATTTAGCGATCTCGTTTAATCCTTTATTTACCGTGTTCGTCAGTCTAAATAATTTTCGCGAGCCGGACACGCCGCAGGATTAATTTGAAACCTGGGATTACAAAAACAGGAGATACAATGAGCAACGTATTGTGGAATAAAAACTAATAAAGTTATACCGAAGAACTTATTTATATTGTAAGGCTAATTGTTTAATCTTATCTAGCTTCGAGATTCAAGAGTAGAATTTTTTTTACCTTGTGATCTTACGTGCAGAATAATTCTAATAAAAAAAACACAGTGTGAATATCACTATTAGTTTACCTGAACCAAGCGAATGATGCTATCTCACCTGACCTGGACGGACATACAATTCAGCTTACGATCATTTCTTTCCTTTTTGTAGATAAGGCGGATACCAATAGCAGCAGTTTATTCAAAAGTTAGGCACTGATTGCTTACAAAATAATACTCGATTTACGTTACACTTTTGGCGTATATTTATACGACGTCACAGCCCATACCATTCTACACATATATAGAAACTGTTTACTTTTAATATGACTACACTGGTAACAGTTTCTACACGGCTACCAGAATGGTTGTATAGGAGAGAAAAACTCATCGTACTTAGTACATTTCTCTAGACCAAACACATCAGTAGTTATTAAAAGAAAAAACATTGACAGATTCAAACCTGTAATTTTTTCTCACGCACACAAATGAAAAACAAAACATCGCCACATACACATATTTCAACACATATCTACACAGTCGTCAAACGTAATGTTTATTCAGTACCTGTTATTTGACATACATATACAAAACCTGCGTTACCTACTAGATCCCCTATGAATTATTCAGTGACGCATCCCCTCTTTCGGAGCTTCTGACCAAAATGGCGGACTCAGAAAAGTTTTGTGCTAGATGCAACGTTCAGGATTATCAGGCGCTGCATAATGAAAAGCTTCTAAGAGGCTTAGAAGTGTTTAGTACTCATTATCAATTTAGTTAGTTAATATAAAGATTTGAACTACAAAAATTGATTTATTTTAATATGATTTTTTTTTAATATTTAATCGAAATTGATTAGATTCTCAAATATTAGAGTAGTCTTAATCTTTTTCAGTGACGAAAAATCAAAAAGCTACGATTGAGATGCTTGAAGTATGAATATAAATAAAGCATCTCTTTACTGCCGCCCATAGAAAACAAGTTTTTAAAAATGTTCCTTATGTAATTGTTCAATAATATTAAATGTGATTCGCGTAAACAAATTAAATTAAACTATTAAACACTAAAGTTATTGGCAGTAAAGTTTCAATAAATGTAATGCTGGCTCAATGCTGCGTAGCTCGTAGAATCGTAGCACCTCTCACGGCGTAGAGAATCTACGGATAAGTTTATATCGGGACTATACACATCCTCGAATAAATCAAAATAGTAACACCATGTAAGATTTGTGTATGGAAATATTTTAGTATCAGTAAAAAAAAAATAGACTACGTAACGATTTTCAAAATATAGTGATGAGTGCGGTGCAATTGCAAAACTTTCGTCTTTCGAAATATTGAAATTACGCAATAGCGTAGCGTAATAATTCTACTTTTTAACTGAAATAAGTGTATTAAGTATTGTTTCAATTGTTGTTAGATAGTGCAAGCATGTTTATAGATTGGTTGGAGTTATTCTAGTAACGGTTGGGATCCTACACTATTGTAATGACACGAAACCTTTCTTACCTCGTAGAGCTGTAGCACCTGTACGGCGTAGATTGTTCGTAGCGTAGTAACATTACCAATTTTCATTTTTCATTTCAAAGGTCTTTGGTCAAGATGCTATATTGTGAAATTAGAATGGTCATAGTTTTTCAAAATAGTAGCACAAAACTGCTTATAAAATAAAAATATTTCGAAATATACTATTTTTATTTCAACATCAATTAGTAGGTACCGTCAAATAAATTACTGCACTCAATTTCAAAAATAGGAAGATTGATGTTCCAACATTAAAAAAATAACTTTATAGTCGGCATAACTTAAACGGGGTCTCAAATACAGTGTTTATATCTAAATCTACAAAAAAGCCATCGCAAGTGTTCCCCTCATTTAGGGTCGTACCCCGGGCGACACCTGCTGCTTGCAAGATGTTCGTTGATGTACTAAGTCATTTTCTTTTGTTTCCCTTGCTTTCATAAAGGCAACTTTTTTTTAATTTATTGCGATTTACGAATAAAAGAGGCGGCTTATTTGGTATTTAAATACTGGCTTGACGGGTTAAAAATAATATATGTGTGTGTTCTTTACACACACTTATTATGTTTATTTTAATATGGTGTGAAAATCAACTCCGAAGTCTTCAGTTTCGGTGCTCGTTCAAGTTCCTTTCTCAATGCATAAAAATCGTTAATGTCATAAAAGGTGATATAATTGCCCATTTTGGTGGAGAGTTTTACCAACTACAGCAGAACAGAGATTAATAGAGTAAACATCAGATTTTTGTTTTGAAGCTATTCTGGCTCCCTCTGCTCTTTTCTTCCACGCTTCTCTATCCAGTGCTTTTTCTTTCCAATTCTCACTCGGACTTCCTCTCTTTCTATTTCTATCAGTTAGGAGCCTGCTAGAAATATGTTTTTTTTTTAAATTTAGATAAGTAGTTTATAATATCATGATAATAATTTAAACGAAATTAAAACAAAAACAGATAAATATTTAACTTTAAAAGTATTATTTTACGGACGACCATTGGGTAAAACATTCCTTAAATGTAGGTATTATAAAGGGTCATGAGAATGGCTGGTAAATTAGGTTGTAACAAATGTACTAAGTAATTCCAATTGTATAAACCTAATTGTTACGATGAATACAATAAAATCCTTCAAAAATTTTCCTTTTTGAATGAAACCGTGAATTGAAATACGATAATTTAATTCATTGTTTTACCCTCGCAAATTTTACGTATTGCTTAAATTCAAGTGATATCTCAGAATAGCTTTCCTTTGGCCTTCAGATTGACTGAGAGAGATCCCTTTCAGGAATAATTCCGCCTTTTATGGTTTTTCTAATTTGTTGTATCACTTTTCTTTCTGCACAAAAATATGGACACTGGGCTAAAAATAATCAGCTGAAGACGCAGTTCGTAAAATACTTAGGTGAAAAAGAGTTAACATTTTTTTCCTATACAATTATATTAGCAGTAATGTGAATGTGAATTTTCTGCGTTATAAATATTCTTCACTCTGAAGATTTTTTTTTAATAGCCTTTGGTGTCCCACTGCTTGGCAACGGCCTCCCCTTTAGCTACCCACGCATCTCGGCTAAGTGTAGTTTGGTACCATCCACTGTCAAATTCATCCAGGTCATCCCGTAGTCTTTTACAGGTCTCCCTCTAGGTCTAATTTCCTCTGTAACCCAGAATGTTGCTAGTCAAGTCCATTCAAAATATATATTAACCTAGCTGTTTCCCGCAGCTCCGCCTGCGTCAAAAAGTAGCCTATGTTTGACCCCGGCTCTTCAACTATATTCATACGAATGTACAATGTGTTGGAGTAGTAGTTGAGCTAGTAGTTGTGGAGTGCAAGAGAGAAAGATAACCAAACAGTCACAGTTAGTTAAAAGTATATTGTTCAGGTAAAGTTACAATTTGACGTTGGCTATTCCTTTCTGTGTTACTCGCCGAAGGTTTGAATGCACTCTAATTATAAATATTGTGAAATTCAAGTAAGCAAAATTAAATTATGTACAGTAAGACCGTACAACCATATTTCATCAAAATCCGTCCAGCGGTTTGGCCGTGAAAGCGTAACAGACAGACAGATAGACAGACAGACTAACGGACAGACAGACAGACTGACAGACAGACTTTCGCATTTATAATATTAGTATGGATTTAAAATAATAAAGAAATGTAACATCTAAGTATTTATAGCTCCATTTAACAATAAATATGCTCGAGATGTGCAGTCACTGCAGTTTTACCGCCCCAACAAAAGCGATATACTTGCGACGATGTGAAAAATTGCGTTGTATTAAAACATTGTTTTCAGTAATCTGCAGTACGGAATGATGGCTTAATTAATATAATTATGCTTTATACTGATTTCGACACTGATTTTTTGTTCGTAATTAATTATATGATGATGGTATGGATATAGGAAGATGTGTAGACAAAGATGGTCACATGTTTTGATGAGTCTTCGATAATGATGTTAGGAAGATTGTTGGATAGTGATGCATGGAGGCTTTTTCCTAGCATGGCATTTGAATCTTCATATCCTGTTTGCTTTGTAAGGAAATGTAGGCCGTCAATCCCGGCTATTATCGCTAGATGACTGTTTTTAAGCTGCACCCGATGCCTTGGAAATCTGACAGTATGGCCACTAACTTCATTGATAAAATCGCGGTTCTTATTTTTTTAATAGATGGAGGATTTTATAGCTAAACTTTATTAAAAAACACGTCGTTATCTTAATAATCTTTGACAAATTAATGAAACAATTATCTATTTCGATTAGAATAATAAATTTATATTACCAATTTATTGCTCGCTACTAAATCACTATACGTCACCTGTAAAGATGAGACCAATTAACTTAGATCTCTATTCGTGTAGGGGATCCTTCAAATTTTCCATTTCGGTTTAGAATTCTGATGAGCTGGAAGGGTCATGGTAGAATGGTAGTAGTCTACACCTCGGCTGGGATATTAATAAAATTAATTAGTTCAAGATAACGCTCGCCCTCTGCGGGCGTGTCGAGACATGGCACTGTGGTGTAAATTCCAATGCGATTATTTGAGCTTTAATTATCCATTAAAAATAGGACTGAGTATTTAATTTACATAGAATTAATTTATTTTATTACAACAAATAATTAATAACTGAAAACAGGAATGAAATGACACGGCCTCCTAACACTGGTAAATGATAATACCTAATGGATGTGGTAGAGGAAATTAAATGTACACTAAGAGAAACCATGGTAAAATGATAATAGCAATATAGAAATATCAGTATCAAGCCGTGAGTAACTCGATAGCAGATAGTATGACGCGACCCGTACTGGATTAGTCACCATTTACCGGCATTTTCTATCTCAAGCTCCTCCGCTTCAAAAGGCACGTTAAGCCCTTAGTCCCGGTTGTTATTGATATATGGCAGTAGTTAGCTTGTGTCAGATGCCATTAGGCAGCCTGAAAAAAGTTAAGCTGAAGACGCAACTAGGAAAAGACGCTTGAAGAAAGAAGTCAAAGGAGTCATGGTACCATCTATATTTTGTGCCGATATATTGTTTTTACCAAATCTAGTTTAATACAAGTTTGCTGAAATTATCTAATTATATATTCGAATTATTTTAAAAATCCAAAGAAGAATATTTCTTTTATATTGCGATTTTACATTCGGTAAGCGCCGGATTGCGATGTCAATCACCGCCTCGCTGGAAGCCGTAGGGACTATCGTGAATCGTCATCAGCCGTGTATAACCGGATAACTTCGTCTTTCTCATTCGCTTATAGTTAAACAAGGACAGCAACAACCCTTAACATGTTCAGTTAGTACCGGATATTTGTTCCGGATCTTATTTACTGCTTCAACAGCTTGCCGACGCGGAATTTCATTTTCGTTTGCATATTAATGTGTTAACATCTGAGTTTGAAGTATTTACACGTAAGTACAAAAGTATGAGATTGTAGACGTGCTCATATTTAATTTTACGATGGAAGTTTTCATTGAATGTTATTAATTGGGAAGAAATTAAATCTCTCAGAATTTCAGCACATTACTGATTAATTTCATTAATATCTGATCAGTGACTTCGTAGAAAATTGTTTTACCGGTTGTTCATTAATTTTTCACTACAAAATGTTCTAAAAATATATATAGGCTTTAAAAACCCATATAATACCGTTGGATATAAATAATGGTCTAAATTATTTTCATCAAAACTTCTGTTGACATAAACTCTACAAGTTACATTCAGCGAATTGCTAACAGATTATTTCTTTAAACACTTAAAACACAAAATTAGCAATACTTAATGGATAAAAAACTTGCAAAACCTGTACTGGCTGGAATGTTTTCAAATAATTACCATACAAATATCTGAAGTTCTAACTATAACAAGCTCGTCAAATGAACTCCGATTGCGCAGTTAACCACTGTTTGCCCAAGAAAATAAACTTAAAGTTAGTCGATGCAGAGTTCCCTTTTTATTTACCAACTTTGTCGCCGCAATTTAATTCAAGTACTTACGAGCGAGACATATTGTTGTAAAGGTGAATTTTTAAGCTTTTCACGCATTTTAATCAGTAGACTTTACATAAGGCCGATGTTAATTACTACCAACTAAAACTACAATTAATAAATGTCTATTTTCTGACGGGAAAAATAAGTACCTAACACAAAAAAGAAAAACATTTGAAAATATAGCTACGTTATTTATTTATTCTTTGAAAACAAATCGCTTTTAGCGACCAGTAATTATTCCAACCATACATTATTTTTTGATCTAACATTTGTGTACTTTTTCCACCAACTTAGATAAATTTGTATGAAAACGAGCAAAGGAAACCATAAATAGAAAAGGAAAGCGCATTGAATAATCTTGTTGTCATATTTTTAGTAGGCACTTGGAATGCACAGAAAAGCAAACATTCACGAAGGGGTCTCATAGAATTCCATGAATCATCAAAGGTAACCTTAGGGGCACAAAACGAATATTGCAACCCCAGTTCTCCCTTTAGCTGGACAGGACATGTCACTGACTTATGGTGTGCATTTAGGAATGAATGCACTGTTTTCATAGTAATATTACATTATATGTTAAACTGTAGAGATAGAATGCGCTCAAAGAGTGGAAGTAGTGGGTATATTTACATATAAACACAAGAAATTATAAAGCTGGAAGAAATATTTTGTTTCATTGTCAAATTGAGGGATATGTCCCTGATCGTGGTAGCGTTAGTACTATTAATAAGTGTATGGTATAAGTGAAAAGTTTAAACATATTTTACGACCTAGTCATTTTTAGATCTTGACAAACAACGACTTGGACGTTGTGAGATATAGACGTTGTACTATGTTGACGTATTTTTGAGGTTTGATATTTTACGACTTTGACGTTGAACTCCGGAGCGTATTTACTGCAACACAATTTCAGGTTAGTAGATACCTAGCTAAAGATACTAGTAAAGAATGTAGATACTTTCAATCTCTTTATGAAAAGTAAATTGAGCAAAATATACTGTGCCTATAGGAGTTATAAAAATAACTACGGCTAAGGTATTAGGCCTTCTATATCCAAAACTACCATAAACAAAAAACATTAAACAAGTACCCAACATTATTATATATAGAATTTAACTTGTACACTTAAGTCCGCCTTTGTATTCATTTACCTAAAACTGTTTTAACCTATTTACTGTAAATGGTGCAATAAGTGTTCATTCATTCATTCACTTGTAAAAAGAATTCCTCAATAGACAAGCGCATTATATCATTATCATCATCATCAACATTTCAACCACAGAGAGTTCATTGTTTCCCTAAAGATTTACAGAATGATCGGTTACCTACTTACCACCTTCTTAATTGTCATTAAAGAATGATTCTAGCAATAAGATTATCGATAATAATCAGTAAGCATTATTTTACTTTGCTTCCAAATTGCGTTCCTAAAGATTTCTAAAATGATCGGTTACCTACTTACTATCTTCTTCATTGTCATTAGAAAATGATTCTGAATGCTAAACATTAGTTTAACAATTAGATTAACGATAATGATAAGTAAGCATTATTTTACTTTTCTTCCAAATTAATAAAAACCAGTTTGACGTACTAACAACAAAAAAAGTAGCGTGGTCACCAAGTAATCCGTAAAGGTCTGACGGCTTCCATTTAAAATTTCTCTCAAACATCGCAAAGTATTTATTTTTATACTTAACGTGCACATGTGTGAATGTGAACTTTTTGACCGGAACATTTTCTAAATTTCTCGTTGGGAACCGTCAACAATATAATAGGTTGGGGAAAAAGTTTCTTCGCATTTTTGTTTGCGACAAGTGGTTTTGGCAGTCCTCTCGTGATGAACCTGACACTGCCTAAAGAATTCTGAAGAGACCGAAACAGGTGGAAATCTGAATGCGCAAGGTCAGGACTATACGGTGGATGCATTAACACCTCACAGCCAAACTCTCTTAATTTTTGCTGAGTTGCTAAAGATGTGTGAGGTCTAGCGTTATCATGATGAAAAACCACACCCTTTCTGTTGATTAATTCAGGCCGCTTTATTTCAACTTCTTGCTTTAATCTCATCAGTTGTTCGCAGTAGAGTTCAGAATCGATGGTCCTGTCTGGTGGTAACAGTTCATAATGAATAATGCCCTTCCAATCCCACCACACACACACAGCATCACCTTGTTGCGAGTTAATCCGGGTTTCGCCACAGCGATTTGCGATAAACATCGCAAATTTTTTCGCGGCTTGCTTCTTTGATTTACTCATCTTGACAGTAAGAAAAACAAATGAAAATCACACATTTTCCTAATTTGAATTTAACTTTTAATGATACCAAAACCAGCCAGATACAAATAGTATATAGCCATAGAGATTTTATTACAAGTTCATACATACTATAAAAGACTTTTCCCACAACCTAATATTAATAGGTAACCGTTTCTACACAGCTACCAGAATAGTAGTATAAGTAAACATTCAATTCAGATGACGAAAAACCTCATAATCATTGGCCGGATGGACGTACAGAAAGCTAAAGGACGTAGCTCAATACGATGGTCTGACCAAATCAGCAGTTTAACATATAGAGTTTCAAAGCAATCATCATTAACATCATCATCTCAGCCACAAAACGTCCACTGCTGAATATAGGCCTCTCTCATGGATCTCAGTAGATCTTTAAAGCAAGCCACGTAGCAAAAGATTACCACAAGTGGATGGAGATCGTCAAAAAGATAGGTCGGGCACATCACGATGCGCAGCAGTGATCAATCTACTGAAAGAGGAGAAGAAAAAATTCAATTAGTGACTTTAAATTATTTTAGTAATAACGAAAGATTCCTCCTTGTCGGTATTCCCAACCGTGTGTATAAAAATTCCTTTAGTAGATAAAGCGTGAAGTGGTAATAAACCACCAGAAATACCACCAGAAAGTATACAAACTCGAATAACCTTCGCGTTTATTATTTTAGGATAGGATGGGATACTTTGGAATCAGAACAATCATCAGCAATATCGAGCGATATAGTATTTTGTTATCAAGGCAATTTCACACATACAGACACTTGTAACTCGCATCTTTTCCTTTACATCTTGTCTTACATTCCTCTTTCATGTACACCTTTGTATAATCTATTTATGTATGTATATGTTTATATAAGTATTATTGTATTAACATATATATAATGTATGTTTTATATATTTGAGTTTCCATTTAAAAGTTCATTCAAATATTTGCAACCTATCTGATCTCTTTTGTATATCTTCTAATTTACCTTAAGGTAGCCTGGAAGAGATTGCTTGTGCGATAAGGCCGCCTTTTGTACCTATACTGTATTATATAGTATTATGTAGTTCTCTGTTTATTGTAACTGTTAACTGTTATTTACAATAAAGAAGTAATAAATAAAGAAATACAGAGACGAAGCTGTATCGGTCAAACTCAAGCAAATATGTTATGTAACAACCTTTATATGCGGTCGTAAATACACATATCGTTTCACCCGTGTTCAAAAACATAAAAATCATCGTAAACTCCTGAATACGCATCTTCTATTTGAGAGGTAAAAATTCATGATGGCGACGGTTTTATTTAAAAGCTGAGGATTTTTCGTCGCCCTGAAATTATGACAGATGAAATCCAAAGTGAGAAGATTTCGCGGTACGAGCTTTACGTGACGGGGGCCCGCGAATCCCTTGAGCCTTCCCTGGAAAGACGAACGCTACGTTATAAAATAATGTGAGTGCAGAACTAAGACCATCAAAAATTGATCAAAGATTCCTTTTTCAATGGTGCAAGTTAAACCTATACAGTGATGTTGACGAATTTGTCCATTGTACCGTACAATCGCGTTTATTTATGAAAGGTAGTTTTATTTGACAATAGTTCTAAAGAGAGTCATTATAAGTTTAAAGTGGAACGATTTATTCAGGATTATAAGGCAAGGCTTGACACATTATTTAATTAATTATCATTAATCTAACTCACTCTTTTTGTTGCTGACCAATAAATGCCACGGTAAACGACATCAAAAAATCGCATTTTACAATATTCCCTTCTGAAACGGCAATTCTGAATTCAGTTTCATAAACAATAAATAAATATTTTTTCTAGCATTTTACCAAGAACACAGTAGTGTAAAATTTTGCAATTGTGATGAAACTGTTGGTGTAAATCTGTAAAGATGATTTTTAAATTGTTATTTCAATAAATATTGTAAATAAATTGCTCAAATATACAAGTGTCTATGTTCTGTCTATAAGATTAATGTTTATTAAACCACTTACATTACTATTACGTTACTTATCTTACAGGTACCGCTGGAGAGTCGAAGTCGTGACGTGAAGGACCTGGAAGCCCTGGAAGGCTGCGCAGAACCGGAGACAGTAGAGATCTCATGTGTCGGAGGCCAAGATCCTCTTTGGGTCGCTGAGCAATCGCAGTAAGTAAGTAAACTTACATACAGTTAAAAAAATATATTAAGCAAGTTATCCATCTATAGTCTCTACATGTTATGATAACGTTTTTGCAACCATACCCAGGAAAGTTTCGCTTTTTTATATTACCTTCGTGGAAACTCGCTATTGATAGCCTTTGGAAATCTTTCGAGTTTTTCGAGTTGTAAGTGATAGCGAATCATTAATCTACGTCTAATTTATGGTTACCATTATAACTTTAAATGGGTACTCAGACTCAGAATGAACGAATGAAAAATTGTATGAACGTTAAGACTAAGACGGAAAAAAATATCGTATATTATCAGAGCATCTTATTACAAAAATACATATATGTCATCTTCTACGTAAGTTTCTTTGCAAATTAGCTGTATCATTTATCTTATATCTAGAATTTTCCGTAATTATAGATCTATGATTATGACTAAACGCACAACGAATCATTTTAACACTTTCGCTGGCAGTAACGCCTCTCGACGTAGATAACTATTGAGTGCCATTGTTGTTTCCTTCACAGTCATTGAAAGTATTAAAACATATTGCAAATAAATTATACTACGGCGCAAATCGTTAAGCCCGCCCAGACACTGCTAGGTTAAGAATCTTAGATCCTTATGACCGGTAGTGTACTTTTAGTTGACACGATGTATTTTGATTTTTTTTTAAACAGCCTCAATAACAGGCAAACGTATCCAGAACAGCATTAGTAAATAATACACCACAAATCCTCAACGTCAACATTATCAAAGGGATCACTAAAACGGTGTCCCTCTGCTGCCGGTGACAGATAAAAACCAGTTGAATCTGTATATAAGCAGTGAGGTGTACCTACCCACTCCTTCGTCAGCGTATTTACTTACCCTGGAGCTGTTTGCTCCTTTACCCTTAACCTAACCTTTGGGATACGGGCGCAAGTCATAAAAATTTGGATTTTGAAAAAGCTATTCTCAATCGTTTCTGTAGTGTGTAGAATACGTTTACAAATGTCAGAAATTCGTAAAAAACATATATCATTAGACCCGTTAATTTTCTCGCACATACAGTTTCTGCCTAATTTTGGGCGTCTACTTTTCTCCTGAACACAAAGAGGATTCGCTAGATGTTGCGGAGATCTTCCAGTCATGTTTGCTGGAGTTGAAAACTGTTTTAGTATATATATATATATATATATATAGGCAAAGAATAGATAATAGTACTAATACTAGGTCTTACTTGCTTCTAGTTTTTTTTTATACAATATGCTGCAGAGGAATTTGTGGCGCCGCTTCTTCTCCACTTGCGCTTTGGAAGTGGTAATAAACATAATAGAAGTAAATTGATGTTTCGTAAATAAAAACAGTTTATAATTTAATAACGTATATTTCCGGACTCTTACAACCAGGGTCTCTTCAAAGCTAGAATGAATAGGCTATTAATGAGCCAAAGAGCTCCATCATAGACCACATCTGCACTCAACATCAGGTGAGATCGTGGTCAGTCGCTGGTAATTTACATTTAACATAAAAAAAATCTAAACGCTGTGTTCTATAACTTGCGCGCTAGGACTATATTGATTCCGGCACTCCGTCTCCGACACTTTACATATTGCTTATTTAGCATTATTTCATTTCTGCCTGCCACTATTTGTCTTCCGTGTTCTGCTGATATTGTTATCATATCGCCTCGAGGAGTTACGATTGTTCAACTCGAGGTGAAATCTCATAAACGCTGATTTGAAACACTCCACTTTTAGATACATAGTTAGCAAGTACCTAAATAATGTTCCATTAGTACTTATTTATTTTAATGTCTTTGTGAAAGTTTAATACAAAGGCGTCGATGGATAAACAGCTTAATAATGAAAAGACCTAGCTCAGAAAAATATAATTTAAGCTAAATTTAACCTTCGTTATAAGTCTGATGTGTAAATATAGTACTTGAAAATAAAATTACTTGTAACTTAGCTAAGATTATATAAAAAATATATCTTTTCATCTGTCTAGTAGTTACTTTAGTGACAAATTGTTTAGCTTTGTTTAATTCAATGCAATATAACAGTTATGGAGAAAATCCAAAATTATTCGTCACCTATAAATAATGAACTAGGAAGGATCTAGTCTACCTACACGGCTGGAGTATCATAGCTTGTAAAAATTTTAAGTCATTTTTACCAAACTATTTTTCACATCTGCACGTTGGCTTAAATTCATATCTTGTGTTATTCTGATTGGAATAAATAAATAATTTAAATATACCTATTTTGGATATTTAAAATATAGTATGGTTGAGCTAGTATATAAAACAAGTCTAGAACTTACTTTGGGGCTAACTCAATCTGTGTGATTTGTCCCTATATATTTTTTTATTTGTACGGACATTTCCCACAAGCCATAAAAGCAGTGATTTCGAATACCGCCTATCAAACACAAGGAGGCTATCTATCAAAAGAGGCACTCCATGCCACGTCAGCACTGCAATGCAAGAGGACTGCGAATGTACTGTACATAGGAAATTCGATGGGCATCTGAATATTATTTAGTTTTTCCACTATACATATTCTTAGAGACTGAATTGAACCGCGTTGACAGCAACTTAACCAATGTTGTAAAAATTAACGAATGTTCTTTATGTCCAAAGTTAACTAAAATATGTTTCGTCTCGTTCTTTCACATTAAATATAGATAAGACAGAAAGGGACTAAATATATTTAAGTGAATGTAGACTTAATGAACGTAATACTAATTGGCGAAAATATACAAAAAAAAATTGTCTAAAAGCTGCCCATTATATACAAAAACGTCATTGCTTTATTATGAAACGCCATGCATGCAGTGACCTATGTAAACAGATTTCAGAGTATGTATAACTAGAAGAGTGCGCAATTTAATAAATTATGTTGTTTGATTCTCCGAATTATGTAAAAATGTTGAAACAAAAGTAAGTGAAGACAAATTCGTGATCAGCTATAACAATAGCTCCTTAGCCGAGAATTCTTGACCTTAACTACAGAATTATTAATAGTGTTAACTTAACACAAAACGATTGGTCTGCAAGAATAACGCGAAGATGAGAGAAACATAAAATAATGAAAAATATAATAATATTTTAATAAAATTTATTATTAAAATATTTATTGTTCCACAAGTAAAAAAAACGTGGTATCGACGAGAGCCGAGGTGCTGAGGGAGATCGAGAGGTTTTACAACTCTACACTTCAGTAGCCAAACCCGTTGAAAGCTTGGCCAAAGACCCAAGAGCCAAGCTTACCCGACACTATACGGAAGATATCCCGGACATCAGCCTGTACGAGATTAGGATTGCCCTTAAACAGCTCAAGAACAACAAGGCGCCGGGCGAAGACGGAATCACAGCAGAGCTTCTGAAAGCGGGCGGAACGCCGGTACTGAAAATCCTTCAGAAGCTCTTTAATTCCGTTTTGCTCGAGGGCGTGACGCCAGAGGCGTGGGACAGGAGCGTGGTGGTTCTGTTCTTCAAAAAAGGTGACAATACCCTATTGAAGAACTATAGACCCATCACGCTCCTGAGCCACATCTAAAAGCTGTTTTCGAGGGTAATCACGAATCGTCTCGCGAACAGGCTCGATGCCTTCCAGCCTCCCGAACAAGCCGGTTTCCGAAAAGGGTTTAGTACCATAGATCACATCCATACGCTTCGGCAGGTTATACAGAAGGCCAAAGAGTATAACCGGCCACTATGCCTAGCGTTTGTGGACTATGAGAAGGCCTTCGATTCGATCGAAATGTGGGCGGTGCTTCAGTCTCTCCAGCGGTGCCGCATAGACTATCGGTGCATCGAAGTGTTGAAGTGTTTATACAGCAACGCCACCATGTCAGTCCGAGTACAGGAGCAGAGCACGGGGGCTATTCCATTGCAGAGAGGTGTAAGACAGGGAGACGTCATTTCTCCGAAACTGTTTACCGCTGCTCTGGAAGATGCCTTCAAACTCCTGGAATGGGAAGGACTTGGCATCAACATCAATGGCGAGTATATCACTCACCTTCGTTTTGCCGACGATATCGTGGTCATGGCGGAATCGCTGGAGGACTTAAGTACCATGCTCAGCGACCTCAACGTGGTCTCCCAACAGGTGGGCCTTAAAATGAACATGGACAAAACCAAGGCAATGTGTAATGTCCATGTTACGCCATCACCGGTTTCAGTCGGGAACCACACCCTTGAAGTTGTAGACCAGTATGTCTACCTGGGTCAGATGATCCAGGCTGGCAACTCCAGCTTCGAGGACGAGGTCTTTCGTCGAATCCGACTCGGATGGGCGGCGTTCGGAAAGCTACGTAGCGTCTTCTCGTCTAAAATACCTCAGTCCCTTAAAACTAAGGTCTTCGACCAGTGTGTGTTAGTGTGTGTGACTGCGGCTAAAATGATGATGATGATGAAGTTAAAAAAATACGTATAATAAAAATTGGCGGACGTAAATTGGCTAACAGAATTATCTACCGGTCAACTATCATCATCATCCTAGTGCCGTCCCAGTTGCATCCTCAGTGTACGCGTTTGGAGCCCAGGGTCCGCTTTCCTGCTTTTGCGCCTCATCACCCGGTCTTTATTTGTCCATTAGCACGCATATCCTGCTTTGCGTCGTCAAGCCAGCTCTTTTTGGGCGCGTCCCTTCTACCAGGCCCCGGAGCAGACGATATGGCCAGACACATATCCACAATGTATGATGCCGGTTTTCGTAAGACGTGACCGTACCATCGCAGAAGATTTACTATTATCTACCAGTCAACCATTAGGGCAAAAAGAATAGATACCTCCATACCTCGGGAACAGATGTAAGTTTTGTGCTCTATGGTTTGTACGTCATAATATGTGTAGATATTTATGGCTCTCAAACATGGCTGCCGATAGAATAACTTGTGCTACCATCAACCGTTTGTAAATATTATTGTTGGCAAACTAAACAAGCTTGCTCATAGCGTATGAAACTTCCAATGTAAGTATGAAAATTAATTAAAAGTATTAATTTTATGTTAGCTGAACGAAATTTTTCAATTTAATTCTAAATTAAAAGATGGAGGGTACCATTGTATGGTTAAACATAATTTTAATAAACCGTCGTAAAGTTTTCTTTTTAGATTGAATTGATCAAAATTAGTTTATACTTTTGAGAATAATTTCGAAGCAAATAACGGTAGGTACCTTTATCATCGGATAAACGGAAATATGAGAGACAAAACGTTTTAAAATAAATTCGAATCACTATCCAACTGTGACAAAAACATATGTCATCCTAAAAAAAAGTGTAATTTCTTCTGGCACTCAAAATGTACAGAAAAATAAGCCTTAGAACATCACATGAGAACTAAATGAGGAGACGTAGCTCGTGTGAACCTCCCGATGACCACAGACGCGATGACACTGGGTGGACACGGGTAATGTGGTCAGACTGTTCAGACTAATGAAAACTCTTAGCTACAAATATTCGGATGTAACTAAGGATTCCATTTTATTAGTTTACGCTTAAGGATGGCAATGAATTCTGAGTTTATTTTTTATTTTTAAATAGACAGGATGACACGCAGGATTTTATTTTCGTCCCATTTTCTTTGCACAACAGGTATTGCGGTATTGCACAATAGGTATTTTTGTGACAATAATATTATGATGATGTTTTATTTAGTGAAGTTACTTATATGGTATCGCTGATACATTAAATAAGTTTACTTGAAAACCACTTGGCTTACTTAGCATTTTATTACAAAGGTATTTGCTTTCGCATGGGTTCTTGACCAGTGCATTTGTTGAGAAAATAATATACGCTTCATGTTATGCCCGGGTTAAACTCAACTTGTGTAAATAATGTCAGGAGAGTTTCTTCAGCCATTATTAAGTTGTAACTTTATATATAGTCCCTTTGGAGAAGTTGACGTCTTGTGGTGCTCCTGCCCAAACCCGTCCTCGTCTATATCAATAGATGACATTTCCATGAACAGGTCTGGGCAGAAGGAAGGAATTATTGCTAATGAGGAATTATAGCTCTTGCGACTCCACTTTGGCCGGCCGGCTAAGGCAAGCCAGAGGTATGGGTCCTGTCCCTCATCGGCCTCCACTTCGACCTTGGCGAAGTAAGGACGAAGGCTTCCCCTGGGAGCACTCAGGTCTGCGGTGTCGCCACTCACCAACAGCTCGCCACAAGCTACCCTACGGACACTTACTGCACTGGAAAGGGAGCCCAGTGGGCGATGGGATCTTCACATTTCTACGCCTGATGATGTCATTTTTTTATTATTACTCTGAACTCTATGGGTCGTGCAAGTGGAAATCCTCAGTCTCTGCCTACCCCTACTGGAAACAAGCATGATGACTGTATGTACTCTGAAATCGAACATAATATTTTAACCAAACCCGCTGATTACATATGTAAATGTAATTAGAATACAAGTGCTAATACTAACATATATGCCTCTGTTACCTGACACTTATGGTCCTCACGGTAGGTCATTAGTAATCGATAATGATCCGTACGTGCTTACCACGTATCGAAGCCCACCTAATTGGATTTGCAAACCAATTAATGTTGAACATTCTCCTCATTATGTGTGCACACAAGCATTATAAAGTCAATAGGTGTACTGTAATTACTAATTGATTAAACTTTATTGTCTAGTACAAAAGAGTATGCCTATGCGTCTGTCATGAACACTTGAGATCACGTTGTTCGATGTAATACTTTTAATATAGAATATCCATTTTTCCTCAGTCGATAGAAACCTTGATAAAACTGGAACTGAAAAGCTATTTTTATTTAATATTAGTACCTACAGACAGAATATCTGTTCTTCTTTTGTGTATTGTAGGTATCTTTTGCATGATTTCCATATTTTAAATAAATAACCTACCTATCTATTTTGTGTTAAAACTAAATAATACATAATTACCTATTTTGTTTTACTTAATTATATACTTTTCAGGGGTCTTATAGCAAATTAAAAACAAGTTTCAACAATCATTGAAATACAATTATGCTAATGACATTAATTCACCAATTAATATTACATTTAAGATCGTAAATTAAAGACGTAAATTGCATTGGCCAAACGATTTCATTGTAAAAGATTTAAGATTATTAGTTTAACAGGCATTTGACAACATTCATTAATGAGAGAGCATCTCATAAACATTTAGATAGAATAGAGAATTTGGATGAACCCTGCGACTTAAAATCGGCGTAAAACCGCAGAGCGCACACTACTCAATGTGCTTTACACTATTCAAACAATAAAGGCTTTTTATCTTTATTAGTATTGGATGCCTACCAAGGGATGACTGGCTGTAGATGCTTGCAAACATTAAAAAATCAAATGATTAATCGGTAAACCGTATTTCTACTGCTGAATATTCCTAAACATATTATTAATTTGTCAGACAAAGGCCCAATTGTATCGACGTTAACCCGTAATTAAACCAAGCCCTTCAAAGCCTGGCCCCACTACGGTGTACTAATGCGCCTGCTTTGTCCACTATTGAGCTATATGACGAGCAATCAACTGTGAATGTTCTCTTAGCTATAGACTCTGTAATTTGACGTGAGATCATTTAGAATTAGCGCTAATTTGTATTGTTAGCGTCTAGTTTTTATTAATCCATCGTTAGTGTGAGATGTGTTATTATACGAGTAATAATGAAAACCGGTATTTGTTCAGAAGCAACTGCTATTGTAACTTCTGTAATGTTTATTTTTGCCAAGATAAAAGTTATTTTAGAGGTGATTTAGGTTATTCAGGTTTTTTCTTCGGATATAAGACACTCTTGTTGATTATTTATTATTTATTTATTTAACCTTCATTGTACAAATTACAATTTGTACAATAGGCGGACTTAATGCTAAAAGCATTATCTAACAGTCAACCTTTGGGTATAGCAGAGAGCTTAAATGTGGGTGTACTGAAAATACCACGGGAACGGCTTGTAAAATCTATACTTATACGAATAAACCTACACAACTATACATTTTATAATACAATAAACATACATTAACAATACATATACCTATACAAATAATATATATACATAAACATATCATATATTATAATGTTACATGAAATATAGATGCTATGTACGTCATTAAACCAAGTATGGTTAATTAATTAATTACATTTAATCAGTTGCTTTGCTGAGCGAGAAAATGTCCGAATACCAGAGCTTTGAAACCATCGCGGCTAGAGGCACTCCTAATAGATTCGGGAAGCGCGTTGATATGTCATATAATTTATTCATCATTTCAGCCGCAGTCAGTCCACTGCTGGACATAGGCCTCTCCCAATATAATTTATTATTCTAATACTTTAAAAATATTCCCGTGGGGGCATATAACAACGACTATACCTACCCTATATGCCTTAACATCTGCACTCGTGGCCACCTGACAGCTTCGATGATTGCCTGATTTGACTGTATCGTTGAAATGGCTTCGAGCAAGATAGATAGATAAAAATAACTGGAGAAAACCATTGTTACACATTATGTATGCACTAAGATAAGCCAGTCCTTTCTACTAACATTTGTAATTCATTACCATCGCAGCAGTAGCAATAAATAAGTTTGCCCACCACGATAAGATCTTAAATCGGTTAGCATAAAGTTTGTCCATAGCCGGGCAACCGAAACCCCAGGCTCCATGCAAGGAGACGCTCCAATTAAATTATTGACGGTTCAAAGGCAGAATGCATTACTCGATGTTCTGCCTGCAACGGATATGGAAATGATTTTAGTAGAACTACGGATCAAGTCTGCTGTCTGTTAAATTGTAGCTTTGAGTAAATAGGATGTAGAAATGTTAAGAAAATTGACATTTCTAGCAGGATTTTTCTGAACCAGTTCAAAAAAATCTTATTTTGATTGTTTTTTTGGATTGTCCCGTAGTCATCGGTGTTGGATAACCATCGACCTGATGGTCAGATGGACTGAAGAAGGTCCCAGGCAAGCGCTAGATGTAGGCAGCTTTTAAACCGGTCATTCTGGAAATCCTTGGAGTGGTCATGCATATACTGTTGCTGAAATTTTGATGATGATTATAGTCAGATCTCTTCATAATCCATAATCCACCCATCCAGTTCACTTGGGTGAACCGCGGGTCATTTCTACGGCAACTCAATGTCAGGAACTGATTTAATTCTAGTGATATAGAAGGATTTTTATGAGAAGCATATTTTTTTAAATTTACCTATGTGAGCCTATTTTAGTACGTTCAACCCACGGTTTAACCGATTTTTTTTTATACAACTAAGTAGGCAAACAGGCGTACGGCCCACCTGATGGTAAGTGGTTACCGTAACTGGAACGCCTGCAACACCGGAGATGTCACGAGCGCGTTGCCGACCCTTAAGGAATTTTTTCACCCGCAAAGGCGATTTCGCAAAATATGACCAAATAGGACGAAATAATTCCTGGAATCTGATTTATTTTAACCAAAGGCGGACTCTAGCATAGAAAGTCATACATTTCACGTCTTTTAGTGAAAGTGGATTTGTTGAAAAATAAGTGCATGCATCTTTAATTTTGTTTTTTTTTTATATATGCATGTACTTTTACAACAGATTACATCTTCAGCTTACGCTTCAGAGCCCAGGATACGCTTTAAACATGTTCCTAGATTGGGCGGCTTTGTTTATTGGTATTGTAAATAGAGATAATATACTAGCTGTTACCCGCAGCTCCATCTGCGTCTATAAGTAGCCTATGTTTAACCCCGGATCTTCAACTATATTCATACCAAATTTTATCAAAATCTTTTCGATTTGGCCGTGAAAGCGTAACAGACAGACAGACTTTTGCACTTAAATGTTAAATATGGAAGTACGGATAAGATAAATAATGAAGAATCACTTTCTAAATAATTACTTATATTTTATCATCTTAGTAACTAATTTGTGTAAAAAAATACAAATGCAATTCATCGTAGTACAAATATATATTCAAATATCGTGTCTCAGGTTCAATAGCGCCATTTATCCCAGTTTAGTGCTTCTACTTTTCTGTATTTGCCGTACTTTGCAGTACTTGTACTTTGCTGTACTTGTACTTCACAGTACGTGTTTTTATACGCTGTAAAGTGTTTGAAACGTCAGGTGTAAATAAATAAGTAATAAACGCGATAAAACCGTATTAAAATAGTTTAATTTAATGAATAACAATCGCGAAAACATAAGAAATCATTACGTGTTTTTATGTTGATGTTAATACATATATTTTATAATAATAGACACTTCATAAATAGCAACTTGGATAAATAGCGCGATAAACCGTCTCGAAAGTAACACTTTTAGATATTTATCTATGTAACTAATACAATTTATTTAAAATATGATTATATTTTTATTTCATATATGTACTTGAAAGGCATATTTATATCAAAGTTATGTGATACACGAAACAAGTAATCTCAAAAAATATATGACTTGTAAAACTGAAAATTTGCAGCTTCATAGTTTATGGTGGCCCAGACAGTGTGACTCACGCAATCGGTGAGTCGAACGATTTTGTTTATATTCGAATGATTTCATTCGACTCGCCTATTATGAGTGAGTTCTCAAAAATAGGGCTCCAGAAAGGAGTGCATTTATATAGTGTAACTCACATGGAAACAGTTAAAGTACAAAAATATATTGACATTATTTTTTCATGTTTTGGTCACAACGTCTTTCTTGTTTAGTAGCTCATGATTTACAATCCATCAATTGTAAATTTGACTACATATTGAAATGTTAAGTACATTACAAAATTCAGTTGTAAGTATACGAAGTTACTAACAAACCATGCGCAAACAGTGTTCAATCAATCAATCTGACTTAGGTATCTTATCTTAATAATAGGGTTTCATTTTATCTAAATAAAAATCTTAAACTTTAGCTTTGGTAAGTACCCAAATATGAGTTGCAATTCGGACAGTAATGGTCAGCATTCCGGCAGGAGTCAGTGCAGTATGGGATGCAAATGCATGGCCAGCATCTGAAATTATAAAAAAAAAAAACTCTTTTCTTTATTCATCAATCTTAAAATGTACAGGATAATTTTGTTAATAAAATACCAAACTTTATTACACAATAGGCTATATGTGTGTTTATATATAGACAAATTTATCATATTATTGAGTACCATATTATATACTGTCAACGGCGGACTCATAACCAAAATTACTGCTCGCAAAAAAAATTGAGTAATAAATTTAGAAAAATAAAATGATGAATTTGCACTCTGTCATTGCAGATTTAAAAACCATTAGCAATTAAAAAATCTCAAGCTTGACCAAAATGTTTTTAAAAAGTTGTTTGCTCAACACGAAAACTGTAAACAGTACGTTTAAAAGAAAATTTATAATGTTTATGTATGATATACTTACAGAAAGAGACATAGAACTAAGGCAATAATGTGTGTTTTTGTGGTTGACTTGTGGTCTACTCTTGTGGCAATGCTGGCGTGACATGTTGGGCAGGTCAGCCTCGTTGATTTTGGACCAACAGGAGCGATATTCATTGTGTTCTGAAAAAAAAAAACACATATTATAGCCCAAACATAAATATGTTATGGGGAAAACCTATAAAGAAATAATTTTGGTGTTCCCGACAGTATTTTGGGAAACCACGATGAATGACATCAGGGTTTCCCAAAATACTGTCGGAATTTTCGGACGGAAACTCGTTCCGTAGTTTTATGCACATATTGTTATAAATATTACCTAAATACATTTTACATTAAATATTACAGTTTTAATAATAGAGCAACATTTGTGGGTACCTAACCTATGTATAGGGAAAAATTATTTAATACCACATCACCTATTTGAAAAATTATTTAACCATTTATAAGGTAGGTAAGACCCATTAAATTATTTTCAGACTAAATACCTCTTTCTTAGATAATATAGGTAATATTTAGATGAACTTCAAATCGAATTACACTTTTTTTATTACTTTAACTATGATATATCCGTATTCAGTGATATTGATACTCCTTAATAATGTTAATTATAGATTTTATAAGGAAAATAAAGACGCCATTCACGCTATTTACGAGTAATTTTTATGTTCAATTGTTACACTTCTTTGGGTAATTTTTAATTTGTTGCATTGCAAACAGCGGGCTACAGGGTTGATTGACCGTGCTACCCATTCGATATTAATGAATAGCAAGAAGCTCTTTTTCATATAAAATAATAGTACCGTTTTATCTAAAATATGGTGGCAAATAAATAAAATAAAAACACTGAAAGTTGTGTATAGTTTCCTCGAAGCACTCAATATGTGTAGCTTCACAAAAACTATTTAACCCTGACCTTGAGACACTGATAGCAAAATACACATCATCAAATATTTCGCAGGCAAAAATAGAGTATAGATCTAGAGCTAATGTGCCCTGCCCCTTTCTTCAGCAGAAATAAAATTACCAGTACGCACAGCTACATAGTTCGGCATACGATACTGTTTATCGATGTATTGGAAAAATATAACCAAAGAGCTGTAGCTGGTTGTACAATTGGTGCGGAAGCACTTTTTCATCCGCGCCTCTAACATATCTATAAATGTGCTATGTAAGTGAAATTGAGGTTTCTAAACGTTTGATGAATGAGATGATGTATGTTTTTGAAGGATTGCGAGTGAAAGAGAAGCTACTATGGAATGAAAGAGATAGACTTAGAATTAGACGCCGTAAATATGTGTAAATACTGTAATGCCATTTTTGCTTTGCCATAAATGTTAAGTCGATTGGCTGCCTAGTTGCTCGATTGTTGAGTAGGTGATCGATTCCGCTAATGAACTTTGAAAGGCCACGCAACTGATATTCAATCGCGACTCAATTGTGTTGCATTTTTTTAGATATACTCAATAGTGGTATTCTGCTTAAACAGTTTTGAATCTCTATTCATTTGCGACTGGAGCGTATTTTAATGATATTAGTAGGGAAATGTAAATAAAATGAGAAACGGAATATCAGAAGCGTCAAAGTCAAGTCATTGCGATCCAATTGCGATTCAATTGTGCACTAGGTACCTATTTAAAATAAGAGAATTGACTCCTCCGTGAGATGTATCGATTGCGTTCGGGGAAGCAACATTCTGTATTTTTGAAATGTACGCGGGTGGTAATTTTCGATTTCGACTAGTATGGTCTGGCCGTGCGAATAACTCCACGAGCCGGTAAACGATAATCGAATCATTCCTTGCTTGTTCCGTGTTTCTTTAATCGCTCATTGAATCCGTGCGAGTTGGTTTAATTGTCGAATGATTCGCCGGCGGATTTCGAAAATCGATACTAAATGCCTGTTATTTTCACACGGTTCGGCACGAAGTCGATAGATAGTTCATCGAGTCGATTCGAACAAATGTCGACTCCCGATGTCCCCATCACTACGACTGAACTGACAGCTAGCACACTTGCCGCCACCGGCAGACGAAATCAGATGATTTTTGGAGCGGGTCGATATTTATTCGCTATTTTTATAATTTAAAGATTTAAATCGCATTTAATACTGTTATTTTGGAGTTTAATAGTGCAACCGTCGTAACAAATATTTTCGCCGACGTGGTTGTCGTACGGCGTTATTAAGACAAAAGTGTTTTTTTGGATATACATAAAGAACCCTGAAAAGGGTTAAAAAGAACACCTGAAGTTTCCCTCAACACTCCCTCCGCTGAACACTGGGAGTTCTACCAGCTTCCCGAGGTGTCAGGAGTGCATACCACATTTCTTTTATTGAAGCAAGAGGACACTGCTTAAACTACCATTTTAATCTGCGATAGACATTTTTGCTTTAACTGAGGTAACCACACAGCCGAAGCCAGCATTATCGGTCAGCCAGTGCCTGCGCTTTCTACATTTTTTTTATTTTATTAACCTTTTATTTTATTCTTTTAATTTAAAACTTTAAAGAAGGGATCTAAATATTGGCCATTCGATCTTCTGCGCCCCTAATTCTCTTTTCTCAATTTAATTTCATTTATTCATTTTTTTTTTTTCAACAGATATTCATTTTTTTTTTAATTGAGTTTTTTTTTGTGTTAGCTTTTTTTTGTGTTAGCTTTTAACTTCTGTTTCCAAATAAATATTGTAAAAGTTATTTGTTCTTTTATTTTAATTTTGGTACTTATTTTCTTTCAAATTTCATAGAAGACAGGAATTAGATAGCGAACCCAGGTAGTAAACATTTCAATACTTAGACGAAAAATTTTTTATATTGCCAACGTAACTTATCAAGATTTGTTTTAGGCATCCGAGCTCCAATATAACACACTTTTTATTGATAAGACTTTTTCAGTATTTATTAAATTCAAACCACAAATCTTCAGGAAGTAGATCCAGACCTAAACATTTTCAATTATTTTTATCATTACCAGGTATAGTAGCAAATATTATCATGTAGCGAAAAGAACAAGTCCGTACCTACTCTCATTTTTTCCTGTTATCTTCACAACGAATAAATAAGACTAGCCGACATCAATTCGGGGAATTGTTTGTACAATCAAATACAGGGCAACATTAAAGTGTATAAACTTTTATCATGAGGCCTCAAATTTTCCTTCGTGGCTGTCCAGGTTAGTGCTAATAATCATTCTGTGGTCTAGGTATATGTTTACGGTAATGGAAGATGTATTTCAATTTTTATTTAACCGCGGAAATACGATTTCTAGTTGTATTCTTTTATGAGCAATATATGTAAGATATTAAAGAATACAATGAGAAATATACGATATTTTAATAGTTTTCGTTTAATAAGTACATTTTTATGCCTGTTTGTACTTCGTTATGCTTAGTTCCTATGTTTCCTCATTGTACATCATTGTATTCAATTTTTTTAAGGAATAAATGGAAATATTTTTTTAATAGCGATGATCATGACAATTTAAAGAATTAAATATTACTTGTTATTTTAGTTTGCTTCGTTTTATTTTTCAATTTAATGTATGTCTGCATCCAAAGCAGGCACATGTATAATCTGTAGTACATTTTGCTCTAAAATTATTCATGCACTTTAGAGGCTGACTATACCTACGTAAAATCCATACTAATATTATAAATGCGAAAGTCTGTCTGTCTGTCTGTCTTTCTGCCTGTCTGTCTGTCTGTCTGTTACGCTTTCACGGCCAAATCCCTGAACGGATTTTGATGAAATTTGGTATGAATATAGTTGAAGACCCGGGGTCAAACGAGGCTACTTTTTGACGCAAGCGGAGCTGCGGGAAACAGCTAGTGTTCTATATTTATTCATACGATACTAATATTATAAATGCGAAAGTCTGTCTGTCTTTCTGTCTGTCTGTCTTTCTGTCTGTCTTTCTGTCTGTCTGTCTTTCTGTCTGTCTGTCTGTCTGTCTGTCTGTCTGTTACGATTTTGATGAAATTTGGTATGAATATAGTTGAAGACCCGGGGTCAAACATAGGCTACTTTAGAAACAGCTAGTGTTCTATATTTATTCATACTATTTTTTTTCTCTTACGCTTTTATACTTTACGATTGTCATTTTCAATTTTATCTTACCGACGAGCGGCGACGACACCTTCTGCTTTATTCATTTAATTTGCTATAATTTATGCGCTATTCGTTCATACAAATTCGATGTACAAAAAAAAATTATTAGAAGTTCTGACCACGGACAATTACAAAGAGGAGATGCTGTTTCAAATGGCGCAGTGATGTGTTCATTGGCGCCTCGCCGCTTACAAAAGTGGGCGGAGCTTGTCTCTAATCGTTCAAAAGCGTACCGAGAAACAGATCGCGAGCTCCTAAGTGCATCACGACTTTCCACGGCTCTTTTACAAATTTAATTTGTAATTGGAATTTGAATATTCATTAAATTAAACTATTTTAATACGGTTTTTATCGCGTTTATTACTTATTTATTTACACCTGACGTTTCAAACACTTTACAGCGTTCATGGTCACAGGCAGACTAAAATAGTTTAATTTAATGAATAACAATCGCGAAAACATAAGAAATCATTTTGTAATTTGAATAATTAATTTCTCTTAAATAATATATATTTATGGCTCTAAAAGTAATACCTAATATTTAAAACGTTCATAAGTAATTTATGAAATATCGCCATGTTTTTAAGATTGGAACTTCGACGTACTAGTGACATCTATTGACAAGTACTTGATAATTTGTAAATAACGCAGTAGTACTGCTACTTTCCGTAAGATGGATATCATTATGGTTGGAGCCACGGCCGAAACCAAGCACCCCGCACGTCTGCCTTCCGCCCTGTGTAGCCTCACAAATACTTTCTTACAAAACGCTTATTACGGCATTTCCTCTTTGTAATTGTTCCGTGGTTCTGACATATTTTAATTTAGCTAACAAATTGATACTCAACGTGAATTATGTTTGTTATTATTTTCCGCTCTAGCCACTGAATGGAATTTAATGAAATTTAGTTCAAGAATTACACTCGTGTGTAAAATATTTTTATTCTATAGTTTGACCGCAACCGCTGTTCCGAGCATTGGGTATGCGCGGGGAGGTGGGGAGTGGAAAAGAAAGAGCATGAGATTCGTAGTGCCAGACAGATATTACGATATCAAATTACAATATAGCTGTATATTTATGAGTGTAATTAAATCCAATCTCTATTTTACTCGACTATGTAAGTATGAATAAAAAGACGATTAAAATGTTGAACTGTGGATAAGAGCTGTGTCTGCCCTTGATACCTACTGTTGGCATGTTCTATATTAGTATAAAGATACGAGTATCTGTTTTGTGGCATTATTATGGTTGATGACATCATCATGTACCTACACAATAGTAAAGAGGATCGCGTGACCACCGCTTTACATATTATTGATTTCACTATATGCTAAAAAGTACACGTTTTGTTTATGTTGTTTATACAACGGTGACAATAAAGATTTGTATCTTTTAGAACCTCCTCTCATGACTTATGTCGCTGCTTGCTAAAGGATAATACAAAATCTATATTTTTCAAAGTTTCTGTTATTTTAAGGGCACCGTACCTCAAAAGGTAAAAAATCAACCCTTTAGTCTCACTCGTGTCTACTGTATGTCCATCTGTTACAGTCGATTTTCTCCGAATCTATCAGACTGACCAAGTTGAAATTTGGTACACACGTGTGTCTGTAACCCGAAGGTAGGCTAATTGTAAAAATAGTTTTTTTTTAATATGGAGACTAGTTTTGGGGGGTTACGTAGTCAATTTAAAAAAAGTTTTTCGAACTGTACTTGTGATATATCAAAGGAATGGGCTCATTAAAGATATTCATGATATTTTTTTCAGTATCTTTTAGGTCGGTATTTTTGGAGTTATTTAGGAAAGAAAACAAAAAATGAGCGTTCCCGCTAGGTTTTCTCCGAAGTTGGTGGACTTAAAATTAAAAAAAAAAATCAGAAAGTAGATCTTGTGCTGAACTTTACAGGAAAATCTATCAGAAGCATATTCTATGAAAGGGGGGGGGGGGTAATTTTTGGGGGTTAAGTAAGTTTTTTAATCTGTACTGTGTGATGTACCTGTAGCATAAGTACTTTTGTTGAATAAATGAATTACAGTTCCTACTCAAATACTTTTATCAAATATATATATATATATATGTATAATATATATATATATATATATATATATATATATATATATTTATATTTATATATATATATTTATATATATATTTATTTATTTCTACCTACACAAGCGAAGCCACAGTTAGCAACATCAAACATGCAATTGTTTGATGAAAACACAGTTTTTATTGGGCTTAATCTAGTTTATGATGTCATCTGAGGCGCCAATTAACTCATTGTTGTCAAATGGTTTAAGCGTTTGCCGAAATTGAATAACCTGAAGGCCATGGATAGGATCCACGGTCATGTCCCACGGGATGCTATTATACATATACAATAAAGTTTTTATGTACAATTAAATAGGCAAAAAGGCATGCTATTACCAATTACTAATTCATAAAGATAAATATCTAAATTATAGAAGATTAAGATAAATATAAGAATTAAAAACTACAAACTATTCTAGACGGTACCCGGCTCAAACGTACCCATTATACTGGCAATATTACCTCGCTATAAAGATACATAAAAAGATGATTCGATTGTTGAAATGTCAAAATGTGCCTTTGACCCTGAAACCACTTGTCAAATAAAAAAATATCCAGAAGTAACTTAAACAATAAGAACCAGAAAACGATCGATATACAAATACTTAAATTACGTATATGACGTACAGTCACAAGCTTTACACATACCTATACAATTGTAATCAATTTTAGGACCATGTTTCAATGACTTAAGAACCAATTTGTAAACATGTTAATGCTCGTGACTGTACAAGTGTACACGGTCGACTGATCTTGCGTTTAACCCAATAGGACAAGGTCAACATTTTTTAATGAAGCTTCCGGCACCTGTAACGACAACCATCAACTCTGACCACAGTTTAAAACCACCATTTATCTTTTTTGAATATTTATTTAAAAACTATATTACACATATTAATAATTCTGTGGTATTTAGTCCATTTTGTGTCTGAAGGGCGCAAGGGTTAAGTTTTGTATTTTATTTTTACTTTTCAAGTGCAATGAAGATTTTTTTTTAAATTAAGCTGTCTTTTACAATATACAATTGTATATATTTTATTATTAAAGTATATTTAATACAACATTATCACTATGGTTAAAAGTTATGGGTACCTACTTGTTTTATTTCCCCACCAACAAAAAATGGATCACCTTTTTATGTTCACCATTTTTTCTCATATAGTAGTTAACTAATCAAAAGGCCATTAGCTAGACTAGGAAGTATATAGTATTGTTCGGTCAAGGATTGCCCACTGACAGTGGCTTCCCATCAATTAAATTTTTTGTATTAATGTTTTTTCGGCCAACTTTGCAGAAGCACTACCGGGATGAATTTATAAAAAAGTTGTGTTTACTTTTTTTACTTATAATAAAAGACGCAATTATAGTTGATTGGCGTTTTGATATTTGGTTAATTGTTAGAGACACATAAATTCAATCGCAGACTTCTGTATCTAGTAAAGCATTTTATCTAAGTGTGTTTGAACATGTAAAAAAATAAAATCTTGACAGTTACTTCAAATGATGAGTTGCAGATGGTTGTAAAGTAATACACACATCATTGAAAATTAATTTCTTATGTATTCGCTGTTGTTACACTTTAAATTTAAAAGTATAAATAAATCTATACCAATATTGTAAAGCTGAAGAATTTGTTTGATTGAACATACTAATCTCAGAAAATACTGGTTCGATTTGAAAAAATATTTCAGTGTTGGATAGCCTTTTATCCTTTTATCGAGGAACGCTATAGGCGTCAGCGAAGTCGGGCGGGTTGCTAGTATGAAATAAACGCGATAAAGTATTATAATAAATTCAACATTGAAGATGAAACTTTCGATTATAAATACTTAAAAAACGAACTTTTCGAGTACTCTGCTATTAATTATTATTCCTAATATAATAAAACTGTAAATTTATTTGTCCTACTTCAGTGAAACTACCAGACAAATTTCCTGAATACCGGGGGGACCACGGCGCGGTGGTGATAAAAAAAACTATATGGGGTGAAAAAATAAACAAAAAATAGTTTTTTTGGAAAGTCTCTTACTCTACTCGTTGTAAAACAACAACAATACCAGGTAAAACATTTTTTAAATACCATAGAGTTGTAATAGTACTCACACATTGTAGTTAGTGAAACACAGAGTGTAGTGTGTGTAATATGCATTATTCGTAAACGGTCCACCTATTTGCTGTGAAGAAGTAATTAAGTTGCTATGAGTACTTCAGGGCTTAGTTAAAGTGACAATCCGAAAATCGATAACATGAGTGGTTCGTGTGTATCCGATAAATCGGACTACCTACTCGTATTAGGAAAAAAGTTCTCGGTGTGCGATCTATCAGGCTAAGCTGTTCGGCCAAGTGTTCAGAGGGTTGCGATACTTGCGATCGGTCGCGATTAATATGAAAATTGACCACATGATTTAGCTCGGCATATGTGTCAATCCTATAGATTTTTGTTATCGATTGTCGTTAGTGGTGACTTTGTGCCATCACATCGCATTGAGATATATCTTGCAGTGGCTTAGTCCGCGTAGTACCTACTTCCACGTATTTAATGTTTATCTAAAATATATTTAAATGAAATGTACCCTTAAAATGGTAAAATATTTTTCCAAATAGATCCGGTTTACACTCTTAATATATTCAAAATCTCAACATTTCATAAATGAAGTTACATTAATACGATTTCCTAACGGATTGCATGAAAAGGAATACTTATTTTATCTCAATTCATCTACATTATTCAACCTATGCATCAACTATGTACTAGGCTGATTTTTAAATGTAAGTATATAACTTAACTCTAAAACTCGATAACTAATTAGCATAAAGGAGCTATTACAAACAATAAAATTAGAACTAAAATTATAGCAATTCTACTGCATTTCTCAATCTTAACTAGACAAGACAAATTCAGAAATTCAATATATAGGTCAAGGCTTCATCGAATAACTAGTCTAGCATTTGGCAGAGTAATCCTTTGCTTATGTTAACAAAATAACAATACGTAACATCTACAGCTCTTTGCTCTGATAACTATAATGTGAATTGTAGGCGTAAGCAGCTACCGCTTCCACTTTCATAGTAGATATTAAAATATTTTAACGATGTAATTAAATGGCGTGGTAATGCATGTGCATTGCCACGCCATGTGTTGAAATGTCCCAACAATGCCTCACCTTTTAGTTAAAACTAGTTAGTCGTTTCAAAAAGGTAAATTCAATACTCACATTTTTTAAAATTGTAATAAACACTAAAATGTAATCACACTCTGCACGTCCAAACTGTTTGAGATTTAACTCACAACTAGTAAACCTCGAGTCCCGCCACAATTTTTTATAAAGAAATATTTGTATGTTATCTATACGAGTCGTCGCATGAGTCATCGTTACTTTACTAGGATTACTTCGAAAGACTATTTAGTATTGTGTGACGCCGACGCTCAATTAGGTAATTGTTTTTACTTTCTTGCTAATATAACAGAATAGATAATAGTACTAAAGTACTAATACAGAACGTGATACATCAATGTGTGCGTTTCTTAATAGACACAAGTTTTTAAGAGGCTGATTTTTAAATGCAGCATTATTTCTGAAGCTCTAGTTAACAGTAATAGTATAATAGTAGTCGTTGTATAATAGTAACTGGTGTCAACTGATTCCGTCCCGTACTCATCTCAAAAATCGGTCAAGGGCGCTTTTGTGTGTGCTAGGTACCGATTTAGGCACACGCGGGGCGGAAGGCAGACGTGAGGGGAGCTCGGTTTGGCCGTGGCTCCGTCCCTATTGACGATCCACTACACGACTACTACACTACTACGACTACCAATAGATGTCGCTAGCAAATCGAAGATATGAACACAAAATAATCCTCCATACTTAATATTATAAATGCGAAAGTCTGTCTGTCTTTCTGTCTGTCTGCCTGTCTATTACGCTTTCACGGCCAAACCGCTGAACGGATTTTGAAGAAATTTGGTATGAATATAGTTGAAGACCTGGGGTCATACATAGACTACTTTATGACGCAGGCGGAGCTGCGGGAAACAGCTAGTATATTTATATTTCTTTGTATTAGAGATATTTTGAACATTAAAATCAGACAAATATTTTGTGTATGTTATTTACTTACGTTTATTGTGAACAGTACAGCATTGGAACACTTAAAACCAAATGGTTTAAAATATTTTACAAAATATTCTAAGCGGAAACGAAACGTAAATTAGAAAAAAATAAAAAGCTTAGAGCTCGCTTCACGTTACGCATCTTTACAGTTGAACGAAAAATGACGTAAGCCACGCGCACTTCAGACGTCACTGCGCCAATAGCCGTAACGGTGCACCAGTCGATGCGCCGTCTTCACTTTGCATTTCCTCCATGTTCAGCCTCTTACGTGGTTTCTCTATCGACCACCAGATGGCAGCCGCGACATACGGCTCAACGTGCCTTCCAAAGCTCTGAATTATCAGGTGATTCAAACCTGCAATGTCCTAATCAAGATGAAAACAACTAAACAAACTATCTTCCTTTCCCAATGTGTGTATAAGTGGGAATCAAACCCACGACCACTGGACCACGAAGGCAGCTGATGTAGATAGAATGATAAACTTGATAACTAATAAAACTATATTTTACTAGCTGTTTCCCTCAGCTCCTGCATCAGATAGTAGCCTATGTTTTGGGTTTTCAACTAGGTATATTAATACTTTTAATACCGAATTTCATCAAAATCAGTTCAGCGGTTTAGCCGTGAAAGAGTAACAGACAGAATTTCGCACTTATAATATTAGTATGAAAGTATGGATATTAGATTAGTTTATATTAGTACGGAAGTATGGATATGGAAGTAACTATGGATTATCATAATTTGTCTATGTAAATTTATTTGTTGGTAAGATTCGATTCCAAAACAATCAGGACACTTCATACAAAATTATCAAACTAAACTCTAGCACTCAGTTCAAGGAAAATTCAATAAGATGTTCTGATAAAACTTTATTCCGATTAAGTACCAAGTATTTTATAACAATAAGTAGATAATGTTATTAATTAACTGGTAAATTTTGTCATTAGTATTACTGAAGGGTTCTTATCAATTTATTAGAAGTCATGATAAAGATATCAATTTCAATGTTCCAGTTCTTATACACTCATATGAAAATCTATTTCAAAAACAAGGTTGTTTCAAAAATAAAACTAAATAACAACATGAAAAAATGCAGTCTGATGTTTTCGCTATTGTTACACATAGAGTTAACTTAAGTTCTAAATTTGAAATAATCCAAATAAATACACGCCCATAGATGTCAGTTAGGTATATTTATTTATTTTTAGCAGGATTTGACACCCACGTCCAGTATAATTTCACGTGATTGAAAGTCAAGTTAGCGTTTATTTTTAATATTAAATTAACTTTGTTATGTACCTAGATACTTATCACAATCAAAATTGATTTGTGTTTTGACAGGAGCCTACGCAGTATGGAATCCAGACACAGAGCCAACACCTGAAAAAAATGTACAGGCATTTTCAAATTTTGGACAAGATTATAAAAAACACTTATCGAAGATAGAGGAACACCAAGATATAGATACTAGGGACCAAGATATTAGGGATACCAAGAAAAAGAATCGTATTAAATACAAATACTTTCAGGGATAATTCCGATATAATGTACTAACTAGTATAAGTATAATATCTCGATGGACACTGGCTTTTATTTTTAATTCCATTTTGCTGTCAGAAGTTGTAAATCTTATTTTATCTCTGTCTTTTACTTACGGAATATGGAAGATTGCAAATAAATTCCATTCATTTCATACGTAGTTTGGGGGAAACGATAGATTGTTACGATGAATGGGCTTTCTAGTGCACTTATCAGATGTTGTCAAGTTAACACAAAATAGTAATATTTTTTTTAAGAAAGTGTAAAACTCTATCATGTAAATTTTTTTGTAGTACTCTTCTTTGGCCTAAATATTGAAAAAAAATATAAAAAAATAAAAAATATATATATTTGAAATATTTACATAAAAAAATCCCCTAAACATAGAACTACCTAAAAATGTAAAAACTGCTGTTGATTAATGCTAAAATACGACTGCAGACAAAGCTATTTATAAGTAATCGGGTAAAGTTTCTTACATATCAATTTATTGTTTAGGTATCGAAAGATATGGTTTATCTGAACCACGGAATTCATGGCAGACCACCAACACATTGTCATCATAAAAAATGCACACTTTAAAAAATAATCTGAACTGACATGCATTGGAGTGGCTTCAACTAGTTAGTGATGGTCAGCAATAAATTATTCTGGTTTTTGGTTCTATTTCTGCTATCCCGGCTCATTACCGGGGCCTTTATTAAAAGTGCTTTAATTAATAATTGGTCTTAAATTAATGTAAAAGTAGAAGCAAAATGACAGTTTGCGTAGCCAAACTGTGTAAGAATAATAATACTAAAAGAAATAAGAAAGATACTGGTATTACAGGTGATGGTGATCAGTAAGTATTGTATTATTTCGAAATATGGACATATTACTCATGAAAATAAAAAAACCCTAAAACATAGCGCGAAGTACCGCTCATTGCTCAATGTTGCCGTGTATTAAAAAATCCCAAATTCCCCGAGGATTCGATTTTGTTATTTGGATATTTTGTTTTTTAACTCCCGACCCCAAAAGAGGGATGTTATAAGTTTGACTTCAATTTTATCTGTCTGTCTGTGGCATTTTATTTCTACAATGCTGACAAATATACCACATACAATATAATAATAATAAATTTCTAAATTCTGGGAGAAAAGTAAAGAAGTGGAATGTATTAGCAGCTTCTCTTCCCGCGCAGACCATACAAGCCGGCCGAGGGAGTGGGCGAAAATCGTAGCAACCATCGAAATCAGTAGGCGATGCGACTAGCAACCTATCACTATTTGATTCCATTTTCCACCTTTGCGCCACTAACATTCTAAATGTGGCATTTGGGTAGTTGGTATCTTGTAGGGTAGTGTTGCCAGATAATCGATTATCAAATAATCAATTTTTTTCTTTTAATAATCTGGGGTATCGATAGTATTAATATAATCAATTTAATCGATTTTTGAAAATTAATCGATTATGTATCTATAGTATCGATGTATTCTAATCTGTAGTATTGATTTTTGACTATTTATCGAAAATAATCAATTAATGGATTATCATTTGAAATACCAAGCATTTAATGTACCGGTATACAGATATACCGGAACTCTGCGGCGGGAGCGGGAGTGTGCGAGCATTACACAAATCATCGTCATTCAACTCATACAGAAAAACAAAATTGTACTTACAGAAATATATTATCGATAGTATCAATATCGATACTATCGATACATGATCACTATCGATACCTTAGATTATATTTTCAACTATCAAAGAATCGATTATTATTCGAGGTGTAATCGATTTTCCGGCAACACTACTACTACTATGTCTATTTATTTATTTGTATTTAAACCTGGGTTTTAACTAAAAGGGGTCAATAATCAATTAGCTCCAAACTCAATAGAAAATTAAAAGTAACGTATAACATACTATATTGTGGAATAATAAATCAAATGAAAGTTATATTGCAATTTTAGGATTCTATATTAGAATTATTAAATAAAGTAGACAAAAATTAACCATTTTCCCTACCTTATCTCCGAAACTATCGATTCCAGAATTTCGATGTATAAATTAAAGGAAAATCTATGAAATAATTTTAAATTTGTTTAGGAGGTCCACTAAATGGAGAAAGTTAAAAAATCGTACAGAACCCTCTCCACTTGAGCCGACTTACACTTGACCAGTTTTATTTAAATTTTATTTTAAAGGATTTTCTGAGCTACATTTCGTAATCTGTAACAAGACCACAGCAATTAATAATTTTCCCATTGGTCAGGCACCAGTCAAGTAGCTGGCAACACCATTATCGACGCTAGTGTGCATCTTTGCACATGGTTTTACACACACTGTCCTAATATGTTGCCGCATTCCGGAAACTGATTTTTCTAAACAGCGCGGCATCTAGTCGTAGCGCCGCGGAGACCAATTATTAATCTAAGATAAAGTGATTAAAATTTAAAGTTAATTTAAACCATGGCCATGTTAACTAAAATATGTTCGGTACCTTTCTCTCCTACTGATTTTTGGTTTAAAAGAACGGGATGAAACACAATTTAGCTAACATAGCTCTAACAAACGATTCTTAATACGATGGTTAGAAAGCATTCCGGAGGCAGTTCATTATTCTGTTCCCACGTGTAAAGCCGGCATATTGTTTGTTAAAATATATCGATCAGTTCTTCATTAGTAACCGAATGCCAAATGTGACAAAGATCTATCATGATCAAACTTTGTCATTTATTTATTTACTAAATTCCTATTGACATTTAAGTTAATTGATTAATGAAATGGCTGGCCTAACATCGCAAAGCAGGACATACGTGCTAATGGACTCTCTGTAAAGGATGCTGAAGATCGGGCGAAGTGGAGTCGTAAAACTAAAAAAGCTAAAAAACTAAAAATTATGTAACCAGGATAACGCTAAGATGATGATGAATTTATCGACGTATTACATACTTTCTGCAATCTATTATTATTTTAACATGTGAAAAACTAAAAAGATATATTGTATTGTTATTTGTTACTTACATGCTACAACAAAGACATAGAGCAATTAGATGTGTCCTGGTACTTGGTCTGAATTTGACAGTGCTTGTAACGGTTTGTTTACACATAGGGTATACTAGCTGCGTCGCAGTAGGGCCGACTGGTGGCATAACACTCATTATGTCCTAGAAATAATTTGTTATCTTACTTCTATACCAATGAAGAACGTGCCATCGACTAATTTGAAGTTTCCGAAAAAAGTTTTGAGCTCCCATAAAAATCTTGTAATTAACTGACAGAATTTGCATGGGAGGTCAAAAAAATTATTCTAAATTTTTTACTTTAAAAATTTTGCTGGTGTTTAAAAAGTCACCAGGGCGCATTTTGCCAAAGGAGCATTTTGTGACGAGTAGGCGTAATGGTGGGCTTTTTACCAGTTAACTAAGTATTTTCATAAAATCAAAAACAATATTATTTAGCTCTATAGGAAACCTACTTATTACGACATAAAGGCATTATTTGATTATCCATTCATTTATTCTACAGATTGAAAGCTTCCTATGCTATTACACTACTACCTATTCGGTGCTACTTTGACAAGGCGTATGAGTTGCTAAGTCTAGATAAATATTTTTAAGTGATCTACGTATACACACGCCTTTATTAGTGTTTTATCTAAGAATTAATCTTATAAAAACCGTTTACAAGGAGTAGAGTACAAGAACTTCCACTATTTTCTCAGATTCTGTGGCTACATGTGACCTTCTTGACAAGACGGACTTGTAATAATACAATATTTGGTATGACAATAAATATCTAGTAGAACATGACATCAACACCATCTAGTGTGCCCCATACAACCATTCTAGTCACAGTGTAGAAACTGTTACCTATTAATATAATATATACACTGGTATTACTGGTGTGGCAGTGGCGACTTGTGTCAAAACGTATAAGACGATTTTGAAGCGATTTTTTTCTTATTTTCAAGTAGGTAGGTTTAGATTTTTTTTTTTTTTTTTATGGAAACGGGTTCAGTCTTTAATCAGCTTATATATACTTGTAACTTTTAGGCCGCATTTACACCTACAAGAAAATTTCTCTAGAAATGTCTGACAGCAGCTTGCAGAGGAAAAAGCAACTTGCAGAAGTTTACTGGCACGTGGAAATGCAGCCTTAAGAATTCAATTATTATTAAAAGATACATAAATTAAAGAATATTATATGTCATGCTAACTTTACAACTTTTTGGCCACGCATGCATGTGGCTCTCTCGTTTCGGAGGCCAGCGGAGTAGTAGTATGCATATAATAGCCCAAATAATACTACTCTAATAAAATAAATAATATTTATTTTAAATTACACAATCTTATTCTAATAAAATATTATTTATTGTTAATTTGATTCCTATTTTAAACCTTACTTAATTGTAAGAAAAACACAGTCTTCCAATCAAATAAGTAATAATTGCCATACAACCCCTAGAAAATATTGTTACAATTTGTTCATTTAATTTTTATACGCTTCATGTAAAATACATACTTTGATTAATTACCTGTTTTCAAATAAGTAATCAAGGGCTTTAATTTTTTTTTAGCCATCTAATAATATTTTTGATAAAACATTACTATGGCGGATCATTCAATTACTCATAACATACTAATATTAAACACTTTAAAATTTTACGTCAAAGTCATAAAATCTCCAGGTTAAAAAAAGTATTTTTAGTATTTGTATCGTCACTGATGAAAAGAGTTCTTAAATTATAAAAATACAGACCGAAGTATTGACTTAATTATTAGTATGAATAAGTTAAGAGGACTGGAAATTTGACATAGGCTATTTTACGCTGGTCATAGATAGTAGACTATAACATTACATAGTCTATGTTTTGTAGCCTCCAAGATAAGCGTTACAATTTGGACAGTAATGGTCGATATTGTTACAGGAGTTCATGCAGTATGGAAGACACACGCAGGGCCAACATCTGAAAAAGGAAAAAAAGTAAAATTTAAAGTCGGTCATATTGCAGGTATCGCAGAGGCATATCTGTTTGACTGTTTATAGTGACATTCAGTTTTATCGATGATCGAATTGCATTCTTTCGCTGTTTCTCTATGATTTGCTTTAATTTATAATTTAATTATCTAATATTTTGCGGTTTTTTTATTAAGAACAAAAAAATGCAAAACAAATACTTTTTATTGAACCAAATTATTACAGAAACATTAACCTACTTGGCTTCAGAGAACCTACCATAATCACATTATGTTTCAAAAGTATATTACAGATATAATTGCTATTGGATCCTAGATAGCCCTTATCACCTCACTTATTAGAAAACAAAATGATTTCAACACAGGTTTCCTAACAGCTTGATTAGATTTTTATAGTCTGACCATTCAGCAGTCTAATGGACAAGTTAATTTATCTATATATAAAATCTGGTGACACTAGCAATACTTCATCATCATCATTTCAAGAGCAGTCAGTCCACCAGCTTGGCATAGGACTCACAGCATGACCAATTGGAAGCTGTCTGCATCCAGCGCTTCTGACTATCTGGTCGAAGGTTGTCCAGCGCTGCGTTAGCTGGTGTGTTCACCATTCGAGAACCTTTCTGCCCTTTTTCTTCGCGCCACTTTAGCTCTATTCAAACTTAAGCGAAGTCGAAAAGATAACTGGCCTGCAGCTCATGGCACTTCTACGTATTATTATTTCTGTGGGCGCACAGTAGTTCCAAATCCTAAAATCATGGACTTTCAGATGAACGTCCGTTTTTGAAAATAAAACGTTATGCAATTCGATAGAGTTTTAGAATTACTACAACATTTTCATAAATACGTTTTTTACAGAAATAAGAAAATAATGGAGAAACTCTAAGAAATATATGGGAGAATTTACATTTTTTTTCTCTCCGACTGCTAGAATGATCTAGCAATCAAACCTACCAATATTATTACTGCCCATCGCCCTCTATAAGAATAAAAATAAATTTTCATAATTCCTGGGTCCTTATTAGGAGCATGTAACTACACATTGAAGATCCAAAATGAGTTCAAAGGGCCAAATCTACAATGTAAATGCTGTTTGGTGAATATCAATACATTTTTTATGGAAATGAGACACCTAATATTGGTGAAACTGGTACACGAAGAAAAAAATAAAGTATGGGAGAATTTATATTTATTTTTCTCCGTCTGCTAGAAAAATCTAGCAATCAAACCTACCAATATCGCCCTCTATAAGAATGAAAATAAAACACGCGCGGTTACTTGCGTCCTTGGCTATAATTGACGGTTTAATATTTTCGTAGTTCCTGGGTCCTTGTTAGGAGCCTGTATCGACACGTTGAAGGTCCAAAATGAGTTCAAATGACCTTAATCCATAATTTGGATGCTACAGATCTCCTAATTTTTTTATTAGATAAGCAATACTTACATAAAACAAAACAGGATGCAAGCAAAAGCGTGAGTCTTCGTAGTCGGATTTCTTTCTATTCTTGTGACGATCTGATGGTTGCAGGAAGGGCAGGATACGACCATGGGTTCAGGGCCAACAGGGGCTGACACAACGAAGGTAGTTGTCACAGTCGGAGGAGGAGGGTGTATCCCAGGGGGCGGAGGGTTCATAGAGTAAGGCGGTGGCGCTGGTTGTGTATATTGAACGTTGGCTGAAACGTAAAAATTATTTTGTTAATCTTATATTTTTCCTTTTTCTAGGTATAGATAAGTATGTAATGTGTCATCCATTATGTTATCGGATAACATTACGATTTTATCGACTATATTGATAGGTCAATATACAAAACTTTTCCCTGAAATAACAAAAGTGAGTAAAAATAATGTTTTTTACATTGCTCACTTTAATAAAATTGTGTTATTTTTCTTTTGTACATAATTTTACCCAAAAGCAAGATGACATAATATTTCATCGATATAAATAACGAATGATTTATTTACTATTTTACATGAATTATATAAACGCTTTTTCCTTTGTTGATAAAGAGTATTGTAATGTTTCCTTAAAATACAAATGTTCTTTAACCAAAAATTACAATCTTTGAACGACCTAATAAAAAAAATGAGGTCGATTTTTACACACTAAATGGTACTAAATACAAGACTATTTTAATAGCTACATACAATCTTACTACTTTATGAGAAGATCAAAGAAGAAATTCTGTTTATTATGTATATGTTACTGTAAAAGCTCAAACAACGGTAAATCCTAAGATTAAAGAGTAAGTCTTAGGATGTACCGACATTAGTCGGTAAATGTAAGGAAATATGAAAATGAAACGATGTTTTCGGGCTTTTACCATTAGAATTTAGTACATGCTAGGTTTTCCTACAGACGGCTGGTAAATGTAGGTTTTTGGGATAAAACAATGAGTTATTTTTGATAATTAATTATTAGTCAAAGCTTGAGATATATATTTTTATGTAGGTATCAAAATGAGCGTATTTTAATTATTTTCATTTGGTATTTTTATATAAACATTTTTTGTTAGGTTAGGTTAGGTTAGGTTGGGGTCGTCGCGTCCCCTGGGAAACGTCGCGTCCTGACCACCGTAACGGAGTGGCAGGCCGACGGCTGATGAGTTCTGTGCTGCCGGAGCAACTATTGCAATACACAATGGCAGATGCGCAACCGCTGCGAGACGCCTCCGGGCGATTCGTGAAAAAAGGCCCTTCTCAGGGCCAAAAAGGCCCTTTTCAGGGCCAAAAAGGCCCTTCTCAGGGCCAATCGGCGAATAAGTCGGGCAGAGGGAGGTCTGGCTCCTCGATGAGCAGGCCCCCCACCCCTGAAGAACTGGATTCCTATCCTGAGGAGAGCCGCCAGGCAAATACGTTCGGCGGAGAGAGGGCAGGGAGGTCGGGCGGAGCCAGGAGTAGGTCCCCCACCCCCGGGGAAGGGACTGATCCCAGATTTTCGGAGAGGGAGACCGGAGAAAGTCGTCGGGAATCCGAGTATGGCTCGGTTTTATCCGACTCGGACGTGGACTCCCTGCCGGAAATAGCCCTGCCGGAAATAGTCCTGCCCGAGAAGGCAGCCACGAAAAGAAAGGCGGTTGAGGAGCTCATCGACGGGGAGCGGGGGACCAAGGTCTCCTCCTCAGCCCGCGGCCGTCCTGCGATGCGCCGTACGTACGGCAACAAAGAGGCGAAGGAGCGCATGCGTGAGCTCTCGGCGGATTTTTCCGACTTCGAGAAGGAGGCGGACATGGCCGCCGAGAGCTACCGGCGGACAGCGAGACCGCAACCGGACAAGGCACCAACAGCCGTTGAGGAATATCTCCAGATCGTCCGTACGTCTGCCAACAAAGTAATAGAGGAGGCCGGAAAGTCTGGCAACCTCAAGGGGACGGTCTGGAGAGACATGAAGTCGGCCTGTCGCGACATTATTGACGCGGCAGGAAAAATTCAGGCGCAGTCTGACGAGGCTGAGGTCATCCGCATTTTGAGGGCTGACAATAAACGAATGCGGGTGGAATTGGACCTCCTCAGGAAAGAGACTAAGGCCCTGAGAACGGCCTTTTCAGAGAGGGAAGCCGCTAATACCCCTAATAGGGCCTCGGTAGGATCCACCCTAGAGGAAGTGAAGTCGCTCCTATCCGACTTCAAGGAGTCCCTCTCCAGGGAGCTATTTCTGTCTCTCGGAGGGATGGTGTCGGACCGGCTCAAAGAAGCCGAAAAGAGGGGCTTCCTGGCGCCGGAGCCGGTCTTGCGTCCCCCCCTCGCAGCGGACAGAAGGAGAGAAGCCGAGGCCCAAACCCCGAAGCCGGCGGGGAAAACAACGGAGGAGCCGAAAGCTGGGCCCTCTGGGACCTCTACGGGCTCTACGCTTATGCCTCCTGCAAGGCCTGGGCCAGCACAGAGACCCGTCAGGATCTCCAAGGCCAGGGCAGGACAGCCACCCGTGGCTGAGGACAATGGGGCGTCCCAACAGATGACTTCGAAGGAAGGCGAGGAAACGTGGTCGACAGTGGTACGTAAGGGGAAGGGAAAGGGGAAGAAATCTTCCCCCCCCCAACCAGAGACGACATCCTCCTCGACCACGGCCCCGGCACGGGCTCCGCGGACACGGGCCCCGAAGCCCGTCAGGTTCACCCCACCTAAGACGGCGGCGGTCATTGTAACCCTGAGGCCAGATGCCAGCACAGACTACAAGTCCGTCATGACGAAAGTCACGACAGAACTGGACCTGGCCACAGTGGGGATAAGCCACGTGGGAGTGAGACGAACGGCTACCGGGGCCAGAATAATTGAGGTCCCTGGAGCTGAGAGTGGGGCGATGGCAGACTCCCTGGCAAACAAGCTCAGGGAGATAGTAGGAAGCCAAGTGGAGGTGTCCAGGCCTTATAAGACGGCCTAAATAAGGATCTCCGGCCTCAATGAGGGCGTGACGCCGGAGAAACTACAGGAGGCGGTGGCCAAAACAGGAAAATGCCCACCGGGACAGGTCAAAGTTGGGGCAATACGCGTGGCCCCAGACCAGACTGGGGCAGTGATAATCACTTGCCCAGTCCTGGCGGCCAATGCGTTGATAGATGCTGGCCGCCTAAATGTTGGCTGGTCCTCAGCGGCAGTAAGAGGGCTCGAGGCACTGCCCATGCGGTGCTTCAAGTGCATGGGCATTGGCCACACAAGAGCCCTCTGCCCCTCCCCGGTGGATCGAACAGAGTACTGCCACCGCTGCAGCAAGCCTGGACACTCCGCCCCAAACTGCGAGGCTGGCGAACCCTTTTGCGCTGTGTGCCATGAGGCCAAATTGCCGGCTAAACACATTATGGGGGGCAGGTCATGCAACCCCCCGCGCACTAGGGGCAAACTGCCGGCCTCAAGGCCGGTGACTTCGGAGGGCCCCGCGATGGAACACTGATGGATAGGCGACCCTCACGCCATCCAGAGGTGCTGCAGTGCAATGCCAACGTCTGCGCCCGTGCCCAGGACCTGGTAGTCCAGCACGTAGCGGAGTGGGGCATTGCAGCTGCTGTCATCGCGGAGCCTTACTGCGTCCCTCCTCTCCCCAACTGGATAGGAGACAGCGAGGGGCTGGTAGCCATTATGGTTCCACAGATGGGAGGCCACCCTCCTCTCTCGAGAATCGAGAGCGGGCCGGGGTATGTCGCGGCCAGATGGGGTGATATTGCTCTTATCGGGGTATATTTCTCTCCCAACAGGCCGCGACGCGCCTTCGAGGACTATCTCGAGAGAGTGGGCAGGGTGGTCCGGAACGCGGCACCAGCCCCCGTGATGGTGATGGGAGACCTAAATGCCAAGAGCACGGCGTGGGGGTCTCCCAGCACTGACCCAAAGGGGGAGACCCTCCTGGAGTGGGTGGTGGCACTGGGGCTAACAGTCCTAAACCGGGGCAATGCCGACACTTGTGTGCGGCAAAACGGGGGGTCAATTGTGGATGTCACATTTGCGACCCCTGCCATTGCCGCACGAGTAGCGGAGTGGCGTGTCCTGGAGGATGTGGAGACCCTCTCCGATCATCTTTATATCCGGATGACGGTCTCCAAAACGCCCCAGTCCCAGCTCCCCCTGGGGGGACGTAGTCGAAAATTCCCGAGATGGAACCTAGCAAGCCTCGACAGGGACCTGGCTGACGAGGCTGCTATGGTACACAACTGGAGAATGCCCACGCCAAGCCGTTCCCTTGGCGTGGTGGTGGAGGAGAGAGCCATAGGCTTTCGAGCGTCGCTCACGGAGGTGTGCGACGCATCCATGAGAAGGTCCGGCCCGTCGTCTGCCAAGAGACGGGTCTATTGGTGGTCGGAGGAAATAGCGGCACTCCGCCTCGCCAGCAATAGGGCCCGTCGGGATTACACCCGATGCAGACGGCGGCGAAGTAACAATCCTGGAGGTGCGGAGGAGGCTGGATACTACCACGTCCTCCGGGAGGCTAAGGGTGCCCTGTCGGCAGCCATTGCTAAGGCTAAGGAAGAAGCTCAGACAGCCTTCCTAGCCACGCTGGACAGGGACCCGTGGGGGAGGCCATACAGGGTTGTACGCAATAAAATGCGATTCGCCCCCCCCACAGCCTCTATGGAGCCGGACCTTCTCAATAGGATAGTCGAAGGCCTATTTCCGGTGGCTACAAGATTTGAACCTCCGAGAATGTCCCCTCCCGAGTGGGAGTCGTCCATGGATAATGTGCCCCCGGTCACGGACGAGGAGTTTGACCGGGGAGTAGATCGTCTGCGGGCCTGCAAAAAGGCACCTGGCCCGGATGGCGTCCCCGGTATGGTCCTGCCGGTGGCACTTAAACATCTCGGGAGCCGCCTGAAAGACCTGTTCGACGATTGTCTGTCGACAGGGCGGTTCCCGAAGCCATGGAAGGAGGGCAGGCTCTGCCTTCTAAGGAAGGAGAGTCGACCCGAGGACTCCCCCTCGGGATGGAGGCCCCTGCTGATGCTGGATGAAACCGGAAAGATGCTTGAACGCATCATTGCACGTCGGATCATCCAGCACCTGGAGGGAACGGGGCCCAATGTATCGGACCGCCAGTACGGCTTTAGAACCGGGCGGTCCACCATTGACGCCCTGAAAGACTTGAGGGCATTCTCGGAGGAGGCAACAGAAGAGGGGAGCGGGGCCGCGGCAGTGTCTCTCGACATAGCCAACGCGTTCGGCTCCCTCCCCTACGAAGTTATAGAGGAGGCACTCCGCTATCATGGAGTGCCCCTCTACCTGAGGGCAATCGTGGGGCACTACCTGACCGGAAGGGTAGTGCTCTACGAAAAAAGGGACGGAGCAAGAGCGGAGAGGGCGATGACCTCCGGTGTTCCGCAGGGGTCAGTATTAGGACCCCTGCTGTGGAACATCGGCTACGACTGGGCCATCCGCGGAGTCCTTCTCCCCCGGACGATTGTGATCTGCTATGCAGATGACACCATGGTGGCCGTCCGGGGTGAGAATGTAGACGAGGCCCTGCGTAGAGCTGAGGTCGCGGCGGGCCTGATGGTGACGCGCATCGGTCTGCTGGGCCTGAGGGTGGCCCCAAACAAATGCGAGGTCATCGCCCTAGGAAAAGGCAGAAGGTGGCGCCCGCCACCTGATGCGTCCATCTCCATAGGCGGAGTGAGAGTCCGGGTGAAGCCCCACATAAAATATCTGGGCCTTATCCTGGACTCACGCTGGGACTTCGGGGAGCACTTCAAACAGCTAGCTCCCCGCATAGTCGGCGCGGCGTCGGCAATGGGCCGGCTGCTGCCCAACATTGGAGGGCCAGGTGCCCCGTGCCGCCGGTTGTACGCGGGAGTAACCCGCAGCATGGCGCTGTACGGGGCGCCCATTTGGGCGGATAGGCTCTCCAGAGCCAACAAGGCCCTGCTCCGTAGGCCACAGAGAATAGTGGCCAATCGGATGGCTAGGGCCTATGTCACGGTCTCTTGGGCAGCAGCATGCGCCCTGGCCGGTACTCCGCCTTGGGAGATGGATGCTCAGGTGCAAGCCGAGGTATACTGGGAGCGGGCAAGGATGCGAGCGGGTGGCGCAGAGCCTGCTCCCTCAGAGGTGAGGGCAGTGCGTCAATTGGCTGTGGATAGGTTGAGGGAACGATGGAGAGTAGAGCTTGAAAACTCCCCATATGGGACTCGAACCATTGGGGCGCTCCTCCCGTCGTTCCCGGTGTGGCTGGACCGGAGACACGGCCAATTGACGTATCGGATGACGCAGGTGATGACCGGACACGGGTGCTTCGGTCATTACCTGCATAATATTGGCAGGGAACTGAGTCCGGTCTGTCATGAGTGTGGGGAGCCAGATGATACTGCCCAACACACTCTGGCAGACTGTCAGATGTGGGCACCCGAAAGAGTGAGATTGGGGGTAGAGCTGGGGCATCTGGACCTCTCGTTGCACAGCGTCATTGCAACGATGCTGTGCGGCGAGAGGTACTGGAATGCGGTGGCCTCCTTCTGCGAAACTGTAATGTCGCAGAAGGAGGCGGCCGAGCGGGAGCGCGAAGCGAGAGCTGACGCGCCCCTCGCTCGGAGAGGCCGAGGAAGAGGCAGGCGGCGGGCGCGTTTTGCCCGCCAAGCCCGCTTCCAATAAAGGGGCCGTAGGGCCAAAGCCGGAGGGCGTCGTGGTAGAATGCGTAAGCGATCCCATGGCGCCCTCACAACGGCTGGTGCGGAAACGCCGGAGGGGTTTTAGTGGGTATTCCGGGCTGACTAGCAGCCCGGCGAGTCCCACACTTTGTGCGTAAATGCATTTCCCCTCCGATAACAAAAAAAAAAAAAAAAAAAAAGGTTAGGTTGGGGTGCAGGGGGGGGGACCCCCCACAGAACTAGCGTCCACGTCGCGTCCCCTGGGCAACGTCGCGTCCTGACCACCGTAACGGAGTGGCAGGCCGACGGCTGATGAGTTCTGTGCAGTTGGAGCATACGAAGCATACGATGTCTGATTCGCAACAACCACGAGACGCCCTCGGGCGATTCAAAGGCCCTTCTCAGGGCCAAAAAGGCCCTTCTCAGGGCCAAAAAAGGTCCTTCTCAGGGCCAAAAAAAAGGCCCTTCTCAGGGCCATTCGGCGAATAAGTCGGGCAGAGGGAGGTCTAGCTCCTTAATGAGCAGGCCCCCCACCCCCGGGGAGGAACTGGATTCCTATCCGGAGGACAGGGAGGTCGGTACCAGCCGCAGAACATCGGAGAATGGCACCGACTACTCCGACATCGAGGATGATAGCCTCCCTGAGGTAATTTTGTGCGGCACGGATACTGGGGCCAATGCCCCCCAGAAAAGGAAGGCTGAAGAGCCATTCGATGATGGTGAAAGGGGGACGAAGCTCTCCTCCTCAGCGCGCGGTCGGCCTGCCTTACGCCGCACCTACGGTGTAACTGAGGCGAAAACCCGCATGAGGGATCTGTCGGCGGATTACGCCGACTTTGAAAAGAAAGCCGATCGGGTCGCTGACACATATCGGAGGGGAGAGGAGCCCAGGCCTGGGCCGGCCTCTGCTGTCGAGGAGTACCTTGAGGTTGTCCGCGCGGCTGCTCAAAAGGTGATGGACGAGGCGAACAAATCCGGTAACCTCAAGGGAACCATCTGGCGTGAGATGAAGACGGCATGCCACGACATCCTCAACGCGGCAGGGAAAATACAGGCCCAGGCAGACGAAGCTGAGGTCATCCGCATCCTCAGAGCGAATAATAAACGGATGCGCGAGGAGCTGGACCTCCTAAGAAGGGAGACGAAGGCTCTCCGCACGGCGTTCTCGGAGCGAGAGGCGGTCGCTGCCCCCAATCATGCGGTGGCGGGATCTTCCCTGGAGGAGGTAAAGGAGCTCCTCCTAGAATTCAAGGAGTCCTTCTCCAGGGAAATCTTCTTGTCCTTGGGGGGCATGGTGAGCGACCGCCTCAAGGAGGCAGAAAAGAGGGGCATAATCGCGCCAGCGCCCATTATGCGTCCGCCCCTAGCCGCGGACAGGAGGAAAGAAGCCGAGGCTGCAGGTCAGCAATTGGCCCAACGGGCAGAGGCTGAACCCAAGGCGGGGCCATCGGGGATAACGACGGGCTCCACCCTCATGCCCCCGGCTAGGTCGGGACCGGCGCAGCGAGCCCCTAAAGCTCCTAAAGCCAGACCGCAGCCGCAGCAACAGTCGGCTAAGGTTCCCTCCCAAGAGCCGCAGCAAAAACCCTCAGTCGAGGCTAGCAGCGTGCCCCTGCAAGACGCCACAGATGGAGCTGATGGACAGTGGTCCACTGTGGTGAAAAATAAAGGGAAAGGGAAGGGAAAGAAATCCCCCCCAGCACAGCCAGAGACGGCACGGGTCCGGGCCCCGCGTGCCCGGGCCCCGAAAACCGTGAAGTTTGTCCCACCCAGATCCAGCGCGGTGGTGATGACGCTTAAGTCGGGCGCCACGACGGACTACAAGTCCGTCATGACTACGGTCACTACCGAGCTGGACTTGTCCACGGTGGGGATAGATCACGTGGGCGTGCGGAGCACGGCGACGGGGGCTCGAATAATCGAGGTCCCCGGAGCTGACAGCGGGGCTATAGCTGACACCCTTGCGGCCAAGCTCAGGGAGATGGTCGGCAACGATGTCGAGGTGACCCGGCCGTTTAAGACTGCCCAAATAAGAGTCTCCGGCCTCAACGAGGGTGTGACGCCGGAGAAGCTGCAAGAAGCGGTGGCCAAAGCTGGCAAATGCCCACCGGGGCAGATAAAGGTAGGGGCCATGCGAATGGCACCGAACCAGACCGGGGCAGTAATTATTACTTGCCCTGTACTGGCGGCCAATGCACTTATAGCTGCGGGCCGCCTGGTAGTTGGCTGGTCCTCTGCCTTAGTGAGGGGACTTGAAGCACTGCCAATGCGGTGCTTCAAGTGTATGGGCACGGGTCATACCAGAGCCCTCTGCCCCTCCCCGGTGGATAGAACGGAGCACTGCCACCGCTGCAGTAAGCCGGGTCACCCTGCTTCGGAGTGCGATGCGACGGAGCCCTGGTGCGCCGTGTGCCATCAGGCCAAATTGCCGGCCAAACATGTGATGGGGGGCAAATCGTGCAACCCCCCGCGCACCAGGGGGAAACTGCCGTCCAGCAGGCCGGCGACCTCGGAGGGCCCTGCGATGGAGCATTGATGGATAGGCGACCCTCGAGCCATCCTGAGGTGCTGCAGTGCAACGCCAACCACTCCGCCCGTGCCCAGGACCTGATAGTCCAGCACGTGGCGGAGTGGGGCATTGCTCTCGCCGTCATCGCGGAGCCATACTGCGTCCCCCCTCTCCCCAACTGGGTCGGGGACACGGAAGGGCTGGTGGGCATCACCGTCCCGCAATTTGGGGGCCATCCCCCTCTCTCGAGGGTCACCAATGGCCCGGGGTACGTCGCGGCTAAATGGGGGGAAATCCTCCTCATTGGGGTCTATTTCTCCCCTAACAAGCCGCGCCGTGCCTTCGAGGACTTCCTCGGGAGAGTGGGTAGGGTGATCCGCAGTGCGACACCAGCCCAGGTGATGGTGCTGGGAGACTTAAACGCCAAATGCACGGCGTGGGGATCTCCCGGCACCGACCCAAGGGGGGAGACCTTACTGGAGTGGGTGGTGGGGCTAGTAGTCCTAAACCGGGGCAACGCCGACACGTGTGTGCGGCAAAACGGGGGGTCCATTGTGGATGTCACATTCGCGACCCCTGCCATTGCCGCACGAGTAGCGGAATGGCGTGTCCTGGAGGACGTGGAGACCCTCTCCGACCACTTATATATTCGGATGACGGTCTCCAGAACGCCCCAGTCCCGACTCCCCCCGGGGGGACGCAGTAGGAGAAAATTCCCGAGGTGGAATATGGCAAGCCTCGACAGGGACCTGGCTGACGAGGCTGCCATGGTCGCAAATTGGAGAATGCCCACGCCAAGCCGTTCCCTTGGCGTGGATGAGAGGGCAGCAGGCTTCCGAGCGTCGCTCACCGAAGTGTGCGACGCGTCGATGAGGAGGTCCGGCCCGCCGTCTGCCAAGAGACGGGTCTACTGGTGGTCGGAGGAAATAGCAGTACTCCGACTCGCCAGCAACAGGGCCCGTCGGGACTACACCCGATGCAGGCGGCGACGAGGCAACAACCCCGGAGGAGCAGAAGAGATAGGCTACTACCACGCCCTCCGGGAGGCTAGGGGTGCCCTGTCGGCAGCGATTGCCAGGGCCAAAGAGGAGGCGCAAAAGGCCTTCCTGGCCACGCTCGACAGGGACCCGTGGGGGATGCCGTACAGGGTTGTCCGCAACAAAATGCGGTCCGCCCCCCCCACTGCCTCAATGGATCCGGATCTCCTGGACAGGATTGTCGGAAGCCTGTTCCCGGCGGCGGAGGGCTTTGTGCCCCCGAGAATGTCCAACCCCGAGAGGGAGTCTTCCACGGCGAATGTGCCTCCGGTCACGGACGCGGAATTTGACCGGGGAGTAGAACGCCTGCGGGCCTGTAAAAAGGCCCCTGGCCCAGATGGCGTCCCCGGCATCGTCCTGCCGGTGGCACTCCAACATCTTGGGAGCCGCCTTAGGGACCTGTTTGACGATTGTCTGTCAACAGGGCGGTTCCCGAGGCCGTGGAAAGAGGGCAGGCTCTGCCTGCTGAGGAAAGAGAGCCGGCCCGAGGAATCCCCCTCGGGATGGAGGCCCCTCCTGATGCTGGATGAGACCGGGAAGATGTTCGAACGCATCGTAGCGTCCCGGATCATCCAGCACCTTGAGAGCACAGGGCCCAATGTGTCGGACCGCCAGTACGGCTTCAGAGCCGGGCGGTCCACCATTGACGCCCTGTTGGTGCTGCGGACATTCTCGGAGGAGGCAACTAATGACGGGGAGGGGGCCGTGGCGGTGTCGTTGGACATAGTCAACGCGTTTGGCTCCCTCCCCTATGAAGTGATAGAGGAGGCGCTCCGTTACCACGGGGTGCCCCTCTATCTCAGGAAGGTCGTAGGGCACTACCTACAAGACAGGGTAGTGCTCTACGAGACCGGAGACGGTCGAAAGGAGAGGGCGATGACCTGCGGTGTTCCACAGGGGTCCGTGCTTGGGCCTCTGCTGTGGAACATCGGCTACGACTGGGCCATCCGTGGGGCTCTTCTCCCCCGGACGACTGTCATCTGCTATGCGGATGACACGATGGTAGTCGCTCGGGGTGAGAACTTAGAGGAAGCCCTGCGAAGAGCAACGGTCGCAGCGGACCTGATCGTGACGCGCATCGGTCTGCTCGGCCTAAAGGTGGCCCCAAGTAAGTGCGAGGTCATCGCCCTTGGTAGGGGACGAAGGTGGCGTCCGCCGCCCGACGCATCCGTCTCCATTGGCGGAGAAAGAGTCCAGGTGAGGCCCAACATTAAATATCTGGGCCTCATTCTGGACTCACGCTGGAACTTCGGGGAGCATTTTAAACAATTAGCTCCCCGGGTCGTTGGTGCAGCGTCGGCCATGGCCAGGCTGCTGCCCAACATTGGAGGGCCTGGTGCCTCGTGCCGCCGCCTGTATGCGGGAATAACCCGCAGCATGGCGCTGTACGGGGCGCCCATCTGGGCGGACAGGCTCTCCAGAGCCAACAGGGCCCTGCTACGACGGCCACAACGAATTGTGGCCAACCGTCTGGCTAGGGCCTACGTTACGGTCTCTTGGGCAGCGGCATGTGCCCTGGCCGGAACCCCGCCATGGGAGATGGATGCGGAGGTACAAGCCGAAGTGTACAGGGAGCGGGCAAGGATGCGAGCGGGTGGCGCTGAGCCTGCTCCCGCGGAGGTGAGAGCGGTGCGTCAACTGGCCGCGGATAGGTTAAGGGAACGATGGAAAGTTGAGCTTGAAAACTCCCCGTATGGTACGAGAACCATCGGGGCGCTCCTTCCGTCGTTCCCAGAGTGGCTGGACCGGAAACACGGCCAGTTGACGTTCCGGGTGACGCAGGTAATAACCGGACACGGGTGCTTCGGTCATTACCTGCATAACATAGGGCGCGAGGTGAGCCCAATCTGCCATGAGTGTGGGGAGCCCGACGACACGGCTCAACACACTCTGGCAGACTGCCAGATGTGGGCGCCCGAAAGGGTGAGGATGGGGGTGGCGATGGGCCATCTGGACCTCTCGCTACACAGTATCATCTCAACGATGCTGTGTGGCGAGAGGTACTGGGACGCAGTGGCCTCCTTCTGCGAAACTGTAATGTCGCAGAAGGAGGCGGCCGAGCGCGAGCGCGAAGCAAGAGCTGACGCGCCACGCGCTCGGCGAGGCAGAGGTCGGGGCCGGCGGCGGGCACGTTATGCCCGCGCCGCCCAGTTTTAGGGCCGAAAGGCTTTAGCCGGAGGGCGTCGTGGTAGAATGCGAAAGCGATCCCATGGCGCCCTCACAACGGCTGGTGCGGAAACGCCGGAGGGGTTTTAGTGGGTATTCCGGGCTGACTAGCAGCCCGGCGAGTCCCACACTTTGTGCGTAAATGAATTTCCCCTCCGATAACAAAAAAAAAAAAAAAAAAAAAAAAGGTTGGGGTGCAGGGCAGAGAACCGAAAGGCCAACTGAGGGGGCCGCAAGGCCATGGCTGGAGGGCGTCGTGGTAGAATGCTAACGCGACCCCATGGCGCCCTCAACAGCCGGTGCGGAAACGCCGGAGGGGTTTTAGTGGGTAGTCTGGGCCGATTAGTGGCCCAGGAGTCCCACACTTTGTGCGTAAATGCATTTCCCCTCCAATAAAAAAAAAAAAAAAAAAGGTTTTTCAACATTTACCGTGCCTTTAATGTAAATTCTAAGATTTACCAAGTGGAAGGCAGTAAAAGTTCGAATCGCAAAACTATTCGGACTTTTACCATTAAGAATTAGTAAATCTTAGGTTTTGCTGTAAAATCTTAGGATTTACCGCAGTTCGAGCTTTTACAGTAACATATACAGTATATAGTGAGCAAAAGCAATAAATTATATGTGTAAAATATACTATAAACTAGATTGCTAAGAGAGACAGGCAGAGACAAAATAATAATGTTTAAAATAATAATTTCTTGTAATATTGAGAACTTAAATATGGGGAATCACCGTCGTTGAGTATTGGCCAAATGTAATAATAGATAGTGTAATCAATGACCATTTTGAATCAATATAAAGAAGTGCACTTGTGTTAATTAAAAAAAATACTTACGTGCCACACTTGGCTGTCCAGTCATCTTTTCGTCACCCATTATTCACAAGTTAATTATAATATTTTGCTACACAATTTACTTTCAACGTCGAGTCGTCTACACGTGCGTGCACTTACAGTGATAATATACTTATATCTACGTACATTGGTAGATAATATCGTCTTATCTCTCCTATTCTACTCTTATCAACTTCAATATTGATTTAAATATGTTTTCGTGCATACGTAAACGGATATTAGAAAAGCGAAATGTAAAACGAGTATTGACTCGGACAGTTAAGACCTATTAAGAGAATGAGACGTCATTAATTAAAATGTTGTTAACTAACGATGCTGATATAACCGATCACGTGATTGTCACTTTTCCATCCCAAATATAGTTGACGAGCAAGTTGTTTGTCTTGTAGCTGCTCTCAACTCAACGTAATTTGATATCAAGCATGCAAGTCCTCTTGCATGTATAAGTTGTAGTTCCATAATAGTTATCCCCCGTATTTATTAAAACCCAATTTTTTACCAAAATATATTTCGTCTTGTTCTGTCATGTCAAACTATGGATAAGAGAGAAAGGGACTAAATATATTGTAGTTAAACTAAGCTTAACAAACGATCGTTATTTTTGCGGTAAAATATCTAGATTATGGCAATGGTAAAATTAGTTTGAGCCATTCAAGTAAACTGGTATAAACTTTCTTGATTTGATATCCACGCAATAATAATCCTTGGCCGTCTTCGGCTATGGTGACTGACTAAGTAAGTCTGTCAAAGTTAAATAAGGCTTCGTTGATGTGCCTTGTAATGGCTGACGTACGCTATCTTTGCTGTAAATGTACGAGCGCAATAAGGACACGTTAAAGTACCATTTATATAATATAATTATATTGTATTGAGGAGGGAGGTCCACGCATTACGCCGTTGGTATCACCAGCGAAATGAAATGAAATCGTTTATTTTCAATTTAGGATATAAATATCACTTATTGACGTCAATTTACTTATATTAAGTTTACTACCAATTCCAAAGCGCAAGTCGAGAAGAAGCGGCGCCACAAGCTCCACTGCAGTATTTTCTTTAAAACGTCAATTTACAAATAAGAAAAAAAAGTACCCAGAGCATTCGGGTAATTTACGTTCGTAGAGGCAGTGATAAAGTATACATTACACGTGTTAAGCGTATTTTTCAGCAAATAAAAGGTCGTTTCTCAATGGTTTTAGTTAAAGTTGGCCCTTATTACGCTATAAGACAAATATCACAATTTTTCTAATCACTTCTAAACCAAAATAAATCGACTCCTACAGCTTACTGAATAAAGACTACAGGGTCGTAATACAGTTAAGTTTATAAAAGCGAAAAGGGGCTCTGTCAACATAGAGATAAGTTAATCTTGATGGAAAACCTATTTGACTAATGGACAGACACGCGGACAGACCGCGAGACCAGCCCATTGCAATCAATCACTTAACAAACAAACTTTGACGAAAACACATAGATTTTCTATTCCAGATGGGTTGAAAGTTTTGCCTTGAGGGTTCGTAAAGATAACAAACAGTACGGTACCTACTTACACCTACACAAAATTTGTATTTGACATTATTGATTACTTAAGCAAATTTTTCAAAAAAAATATATATAATATCTCATAGTAATTTTTCATTTGCTTAAACGACGTCACAAATAATCTGGGACAGACAATCCTGGTACAAATGTACCATTTTGGACCACCGAGTTTATTTTCTGAAAAGTTGATACCATAAAAGGAAATCCAGTCTAAAGTCAAGTTTCAATTGGCAAACCGCACCAAAAACCTCAAGATTAGAGGAGTAGAGATGACTCTGTCCTCTATTCTGGAGGTGAGTGATCTACGAAGATTATTGTATATACCATATGTCTATGTAACAGTTATGGTAACGTAACGAGCATATCTACTACTAGCTGTTTACCGAAGCTGCGGGAAACAGCTAGTAGTCGATAAGCTTGTTACGTAACCGTTACCTGCGTCAAAAAGTAGCCTAAGTTTGACCCCGTGTCTTCAACTATATTCATACCAAATTTCATCAAAATCCATCCAACGGTTTGACCGTGAAAGCTAACAAACAAACAGACAGATTTTGGCACTTAATATTATAAGTATGGAAAGTATCGATTACGCCATGGGGATCAACAAAAATGTTTATAACTCTTTGGTTATATAATATCAGAATAAATTAGTAATTAATAACATCGTGTAACAAAAAAGACCATTGAAACAATTTAACATTCCTCTGCGGTTACCACAATCTATTTAGTTAATTGCGTTCAGGTTGACAAAATTGAATTGGTACGAAATGAATCCGGCCCTCGTTCGAACCGCAAAATTTTACGTGTACCGAATGGAAATATTTTAAATAGCATTTCGTTATGCATAATGTTTATGTTGTACCTACAGAACTTCAGTTCCTAATAAAATAAAGTACCTACCTGCGTTGTAATCTCAGTGAGAGCAGTGTCTCTACATTTTTAAAAATTTGTTAGTGATCTTACAAAGGCAACGTCCGGCGCACCCTGGTTGGGCATCTAATTTTAGGTAACGCAGAGACTAGCTGGCAAATCCTTACAACTCCACTCTCAATAAACCCGCACTCAATGTTGTCACAGTAAAATCTAGGCATCATTGACCTGATGAAGAAGAAGAGCATAACATTTTGAATAGTTTTAAGTAGCTATATGTATTGAAGTAATTTTCACATACATATAGCTATTAATCAAACGAAGTGTGATTGTACAGCGTGTGTACATCAGTTGCGATATATCAATTAGGCAATTGCTTGCTCAAAGCTGGTACAGGCTGCCCTTTGTCCCGTACCCTTCATGTAAGGGCTCATGATTTCAGTCTAAATAGAATGTGATGATGTTAATCAATTTATTGAGTAACTGACACTTTTAAAAAACGTAACACAATAAGCTGTTGAAATCAGAGACCACAGACGTTGTAATGCAGAAGCATTGAGAAAGGATTTTTTCACTATTTAGGTTACAGTTTTGATTTTTTTGCTTAGAGATTTTATAATATTTTCATACGTACATAACGTGCTTAGTAGAATCACAATTTTATGTTTTTGATTTGCAGTGTGTTAGTTTAAAAGTTAAAGATACCCAATATAATTTATAATTCAACTCTTTTTAGGCGCTTATATCTATATATAACCAAATTAACTAAAATATGTTTCGTGACGTTCTTTCACATCGAATAAGACAGAAAGGGACTAAACATATTTTAGTTAATGTTGCCTTAATGAACGTTGGTTATTTTTTATTAATAAGGGGGAAAATCAATGCAGTTCCTCCCTTCAAACGGGGATTCATACAAATATATTACAAAATATACGCATTGCTCACATAGAGAAATGTTTTTAACTATTTTCCATCTTTCTCCTAGTAGTTTTCATTCAATGAGGAATCAAGTGCTGATATAAAAATATGCTCGAATCTCATAGAAAATAATTACTAATTAGAAAACGAGCGTACTGCTCTGTACAATAGTCTGTGAACTTAAAACTCTTGTGGACGCGTCCAGGCATAACAAAAAAGCAGTTGGAAAAGTCTAAGTACCTTTGGTATTTCAGCAGAATCATCGGACAAACAGAGACGGGAAAGTGAAATTGAAAATAAACAGAGAGCCAGCCGCGTGCCGTGGCGGTTCAAGGGCGGAGAAAGTTTCACTGCGGACGCCAAGTGACCGTGGTTGGAAAATATCGAGAGAAGGGAGACACAGCCACGTTTAAACCAATAAAAAAAATTATGAAAAAAAATTTTGACAGTTCAATAGCAACTAGCAAAACACGAGACTCTCAGATAGACTGTCAAACATTAATGATTTCTTATGTTTTCGCGATTGTTATTCATTAAATTATTTTAATACGGTTTTTATCGCGTTTATTACTTATTTATTTACACCTGACGTTTCAAACACATTACAGCGTTCAGCGGTCGCAGGCAGACTAAGTTAACATTCAAAAAAAAAGTCTTTGATATCATAAGATGCCTGAAATTTTTATTGGGAACTATTCCGATTCGCGCAGTATTGGCTCACAGTATCTAAGGGTCTTGCAGTCTGCTTCGGAGTTTGCGATTTTATTAAGTTAATGACTGGGTCCCAAGCTGGTGGTACCTGCCATCCATCCTCTCTATTGAAAGTAGGATGTTTTTTAATTTCAATAGCTTCACGTAACAAACACGTGTCAAACATTTCTTCCCTGGACTTTCGTGTTATTTTTCGGAGGCTAAACCAATTCAAGAATAAATTGTGGTATTGGTTTGGTAGTGTTTCTTTTTCTAGTGAGTTTTCAATAAAACGAAGGCTTTGTCAAAATCATTTTTGAAGGCAAGAGATCAGATAAAAATGTTAGGATGAGGATCAAGGATTTCAACAACAAATTTTATGAAACAATTAAGTTACAATATGTTTAGTAAAATGGTATCATGACAGAGAGAGAGAGAGAGAGTATGTACTAAGTTTTATGTCTGTACTTTTACGTTTCATCGACCGGTGCATAACTTTCATATTGCAGACTCATACCTAAATGGGAAGATTGGAAAATACTTTTACTAAAGGTATATGTGAAATAGACTGCGTTGGAAAAATTCATTCTACCTTATAACGGAACCATTTCTTTATTATTTTATATCGTATATCTTTCGGTATATGCTAAAGGGAAAGTGAAAAAATTCAATGTTTTTAAAATCATTACATCTGTAACAATAGATTTATTTCACGTTTTCAGAACTTTTGAACAGCCGAATGTTTTTATTATATTGTCCTTTTAAGAAAAATAGGTTCATCGCTATGCTATATAAATTGTTGAAACCTACATGAATGGACTTTAAGTGATAATACGTGGGGCGCACTATAAGTTTCCGGAATGAATATGAAAAAATACTATTAAAGGTACAAAATTAATTTATTGTTTTTCAAAATAATCTCCCTTGGCGTCTATGCACTTTTTCATTCGATAAAACCAGTTTTGAAAACTTTTGTGCCACTCCTCTGTGGTGACCTCTGAAACGTGTTTTTCATACTCCTCGACAGCCTCTTCTGGTGATGAAAATCGTTGACCGCGTAATTGGTTCTTAATTTTTGGGAACAGAAAAAAGTCACAAGGTGCCAGGTCGGGACTGTATGCAGGATGACTCATGAGTTCTACATTTTTCGCCTTCAAAAAGTCGTTTGTCTGTCTGGCCGTGTGAGAACTAGCATTGTCGTGGTGCAGGATGATACGGCGTTTACGGTTATTTTTACGGAGTTCGTCAATAACTTCCGGCAAACAAATGGTCGTGTACCAGTCACTATTCACTGTACGACGATTCTCTAAAGCAACAGTAGCCACGTGTCCAGTTTTATTAAAAAAAGAAGCAATCATCCGCTTAGATGCACTTTTCACGCGCGCCACTTTGGTTGGTTTCGGCTCATCTTGAAAGACCCATACGCTCGATTGCTGCTTTGTTTTGGGATCGTAGCAATAAATCCATGTTTCGTCACCTGTTACTATGTCCCACACCAAATTTGACGCACCTTCGTTGAATCTGGTAAGCATGGCACTGCACCAAGTGACGCGGTCGGTTTTTTTAGCCTCGGTCAAGTTGTGTGGGATCCACCGCGAGCACAGCTTTCTCACACCCAAATGTTTGTGTAGGATTAATTGTATTTGACTCATGCCTATTTCTAAGGATGCGCGAATTTCATAGTAGGTCACATGCCTGTCTGTTTCAATCATACAGCGCACAGCATTGATGTTTTTGTTGGTCACAGCGGTGGACGGCCGACCATCGCGAGATTCGTCACTGAGATTGATACGACCACGCTTGAATTCTGCAAACCAGCTATAAACAGTTGTCTTGCATGGTGCTTCATTGCCAAAAGCTGTTTCAAGCCGAGCGATGCTCTGTTGAGCTGTCAAATTACACTTAAAATCGTAGAAAATCATACTACGAAAATTTTCCCGAGTTAAATCCATGTTGATGCAGACACACAATTTTTTAAATGGCGCCACAAGGTAAAAACAAAAGACAGTCAGATGAAACAAACTGCATTGTACAGCCAAAGAGTTCTATTTTCAAATGTTGCAATAAATTTTTAAATATTGTTTATGTAAGTGGCCAGTTCCGGAAACTTACAGTGCGCCCTATGTATTTATACTGCGCCATTGTTTCTTGTTCTTTATGTTTCCTGTACCCTAAAATTGTCTGAAAGAGATAGAAGAAGAAGATTACTGTTTTTTTTTATGCAATAAAGAGTATTGATATGCAATAAAGATATATTTTGTTTGTCCATTAAATGCCGGGACCGCATCACATGTCGTACATATTGTTTGTGTGTTTGTAAATAAAAAAAAATAGGTTCAATTGATGATTATTGGTATACAGTAATCCACCAAATGTGCAATAAACCTTAAATACAAAAGATAGGTAGGTAGGTAGCATAAAAATCGGATAATTTAATATAAGCCCGATAATGTCTTACTTTCATTGCTTTGTTTATGTGCCTATAGGTTCCGCGGAAACCCTCAAGGACGATTCTTATCATTTTGTGATTCATGACAATAAGGTGGGTGACCTGTTTTCGCTGACATTAACTAAATTGTCCGTTGAGAAAGGAACGAAATTGTCTGATGCTTTCGATTTGCTTAGAGCCTCTACCCCATGGTAGCTTTGTAATTGCTCCATAGCAATTACAAAGAGAAGATGCCGTTTGAAATGGCGCAGTGATGAGTTCATTGGCGCCTCGCCGACACAAAAGTGGGCGGTACTTGTCATTTCTCGTGCTCCATGGTTGGAGCCACGACCGAAACCAAGCACCCCGCACGTCTGCCTTCCGCCCCGCCTAGCCTCACAAATACTTTCTTACAAAACGCTTATTACGGCATCTCCTCTGTAATTGCTCCGTGGTCTCTACTGATTTGCCTGCTCGTTCACAATCTAGAGTGAAAGAGTGGGGACTTTTTGGTGACATTAACTATTTCCTATAACTAACCTCACTAAGTTTTCAGTAGAGTTTATTTCCTTCCACACTTTTCTATTATTGATGAATGAATGTATTACCTTTAATGAACCATTTACATACATAGAAAAAAATACAGCACTGAATAATGCTTGGTAATGGCTTTCACGCCTGCCCGTTCAGCCCCCGAATCAATCCCCGGTCTGGTCTTAAATAGTCTGGAATTAAATAACATAAGTCACTGATTCATAGTTTAGTCAACTAAAAGGTTCTTAAATTACTTGACATTAAGTTGTCTTGCGGTTATCGCTAACTATCACATGTAAAGCTTACAGTTAGGGCAAGCCACCTTTGTAAATTCATCGGCCCCTTAGGAGTTAATGTTTCTATCCATTAACTCGACCAAGCACTTATGAAATTCGTGCCCGCGATCCGAACCAGATTACACGGGCTGGATGACATGTTTCTAATATTAGGGCTGTCTAAAAATGTATTTACATATAATTAATTAATCTTCAAAGACAGTTTATAAAGCAACAAAATTAAAAAAACGCGGCCTTATGTACCTTTTTGTTATGTTTTTTGCTTCTTTTTATGGCTCTTTCGCACAATTCCACTAACGTAAATTTATCCACTGATTGCAAAAGAAAGTGGTACGTTATTCTATTCTTCATCGTACAACCTTAACATTCAACTATTTGGACTAAAACCCCGAGGGCTTTTGACTTTGTGTTTCAACTACCAAGACATTATAACAATTTTGTAAGATAAATCTGTAAAGCGACCCTGGTGGATAGTAAGGTAACTAAGAAATTCTGTAGGTGTGGTTGATTTAATAAAATCGCATCAAAAAGGCACCGAAAGCTTAACAGCTTTTAATATTATTCTTCTTAATATGATGATGATGCGGAAAGATCAAAATGGGTTTGTTTTTATTAAATCCTACCCGTTGGTTGCCTGTAAGAAATTGCTATAGCGATAAGGCCGCCATTGTACATTGCAAATCTCTTATGTAATTTTGTAATTTTAATTTCTTGGTGCAATAAAGAGTTATATTATTATTATTATGTTGTCTCTATACCTTGGTATTCACGGGCCGTAGCCCGGTCCTTTGAGGCTTGCATGGGGACACAGGTCCAACATGTAGAGGCCTTGTGAGACGTTTACTATAATTGGGGTGGAGCACAATCCAAGGCATGGCCTCAAGCAAATCAAAGAGATGTACTAGAGGTCAATTCCCAGAAGGTGCAAGTCTATGGGAAGAAATGGACACTCTACTTAATACCGGTCTATTACGTTGATAGGTTTAGTGATTTAGTTTTTAGGGCTATGGAAAGGACTATGACACCTGCTTGACCAATGTATTTTACACGGATAAAATAAGCAGGCGGTGACTCGCCATCTCAGTCAATGGGCCCCCGAAAACGGCTGCACGACATAATGTGCAGCAAAGAGGGCAACACTAGTTGAGCGGCTAAAGGTGAAGAGGTGTCGCTGGACTTTAAACAACGATCATTTGCTCCCTTAGGGTCCCATCACGTACGCCCACTCGCCACTTACGTTCCACATCCACCTTTCGAGCATAAGCTCTGGCGACTCCACTCTGGCCGGCCGGCTAAGGCAAGCCAGAGGTAGGGGTCCTGTCCCTCATCGGTGACCACTCCGACCGACCAACAAAGGCAAGTCGGAGGCGAGAGACGGAAGCCTTCCCTGGGAGCACTCAGGTCCGCGGGGTCGCTACTCCCCAACAGCTCGCCACAAGCTGCCTTGCGGAGACTAACTGCACTGGGAAGGGAACCCAGTGGGCGATGGGGTCGTCACATCCCTACGCCTTTTTAATTTGTATGATCTCTAATGGTACTCGTACTATAACGATGTACTAAGATTCCAACGCAACAGGCATTCAACTAGTGGAGAACAATGTCAATTCTTTTTTATTAGACAGTTCACTAGGTTGCATGGGTTGATGCAGTTATTTATTCTACTTTTTTCTCTTTTATAGTTAACTCTGTTCTCGACCGCGGAGGTCCACTCTTGCACCTCACGGTACGCGCCGACCAATCAAGCCCTGACGCTACTCAACGATCTCGTTGCACAGCTCCCTCAAGTGGACATATTCAATGTAAATTTGAATTGTTTCATATCTGCATGTATTAGTTTTGTGTCAATTACCAACTAATTGTACTTATTTAACTCAACTATACGTCTTGGGAAACTGTAAGTGTAGTGAGTAGCTGTGAATAAATAAATAAATAAATAAATGAAATCCAATATTTAAAACTAGTAAAGAACATGAAATAATACTAGGTGCTTATCTCTTTATCAACATGGCAATGTTCAAACGACCATAGTAATATTCATTTTATATTGGAAATTGAACAAATCTTAAAGTTTATTTAACATCAAATGAACATTGTTAGGACAATCTACAGTCCACCCAATTTTAATATACGAATCACATTTGCGAATCAGCATGTTTGGATCTTTAGTTTTAGGAATGCCTTTGTTTGCTTAGTGCAACACCTATCTGTTATGATAAAATGAAATATTATTATCAACAATTATCTTCGTGTATAGTCTTTGGTTCTCGATATCTGTACAAAAACGATAAGATAGACAGATAAAATGAAACTAAAGGGAATTCCATAGATGTTATAGTACACTTAATAATATGTAGGGGGGTTTACCTCCATTTTATTCAAGACTGTACCTATTTAAGATATTGTTAAAGTATATTGTTTAACCACGTACTTAATATTCTTATTGTTTCCGTGGGATTTCTTAATTACAGCAATATTTCTTTTTTTATTTATTACTAGTTGTTACCCGCAGCTTCGCCCGCGTCAAAAGTAGCCCATGTTTGGCCCCGGGTCTTCAACTATATTCATACCACATTTCATCAAAATCCGTTCAGCGATTCGGCCGTGAAAGCGTAACAGACAGACAGACAGTGTTTCGCATTTAAAATATTAGTATAGATTTATTTTGTGCAATATTGCAAACATCCTATCTGAACACTTGGTTCTATAGCTTCGTCAGATCGCAATATTTTTCCCTCCCTTCATTAACATACTACTTGCAACCACTATTGAAAACTAAAACTGGAAATCGAGAACTATGAAAGGAAAAGAATGCATCGAATCGACCCATGAATATTATCTTGGTCTTTCTATTGAAAAAGGTTGATGATACCTGCTACTACATATATTTGACCTGACTTTAGTTCTCATAGATCTAGAGATAATTTGATCCTATATCTTTAGTGGATAATTTTGTTGTTGGAATCTGCTTTTTGACAACCCTAATGCCGTCTCGTTACCTGGCTGATGGCACCTCAGGCGTTTGTTGCGTCTTATGCCTAGACCATTCTAATTAGACCTCTGATCACATCACATTTCCTGCAATTAATCTACAAAATCTACAGAAAGAGAGGGGCAAGGAAGGTCATTTTGAATTTGACTCAGAAGGGATGGCTAAACCGTATTTGCTAATGGAATCCAGATGTTGAGATGAACAACATTCTGTGGTTTCTCGTAAATACCTGTAAATATCTCTTGTACATTACCACGTACATTAAGTTATTATTTTCCTTTGCTAGTATTATGAGTAAGCGACATATCTAATCTGGTGATTCGCTTTCCGGACATCTGTGAATCATATCAGATATTTACTAAAAATAAAGGATAGATAAGGTCTAGTGCGGGAGTTCGAGATTCCGTTCAAAATTTTATCTGAGGAATTCTTGCTAGCATAAGATATTAGTTACACAACATAGTTACAATTCATATCAATTTCAATAATGGTTAGTTTTCAACGCACATTAAAAAAAGTAAGTTCATGTTAGTTAGTAAAAACAAATACTAATTTTCTACAAACCCAGTTTAGTTACACTTTGATTAATTTAAACCTATTTATCCAAAAAATTGAAAAAGACCCATTTACATTAGGCCATTTTACATTATGGTTTTGTGGCGGTCGCGCAACAAGCGCTACGAATTTGGCTACGAGTCTACGAATGAAGCTACGAAACTACGATGAATGCAAACCGCTTATTACGATTATAAAACCAAACTCAAAAGAAATAATGAATTAGCTGTAGGTTATATCTAAAACGTAGTACTTATACTTATATATATTAACTTGCTCTTGAACTTGTACACAAGTTAATACTAAAATATGACTTCTCGTAGTTGTACTAAAAATATATGTATTTATAAGTAAGCATACATCAAAAAATTACAAACCTACCACTCATAATTCGAATCCATTGGAAAACACATTGTTTAAAAAGATAAAACATCAAACAAAGTGAAATATCCAAGGGTACTTTGCACAAGTACAAAATCGTGCAGACCAGTAAAGTTCAACTTCACACATCAACCTAATATGAAATGTTCATCCGAATTGAAACTTCCTCTCGGGAATTTAGACAGATTTAAACAGTACCTTTGGTTTGGGGAGCCCTAAACAGCTGCCTTCCAGCCCAGTGGGCCGGACGCGGCTGACTCGAGGGTTGCGTGGATGTTTGACTCCTCATTTAGACATAACAAGACAATTCGCTTGATATTTTATACACACTGCTTCGTTGTTCGACAAACCAGCGAGGTGAGAATTTAACAAGCCGCAGTGTGGCGGAAAATTATAAACTACTGGCGGTTTCCGGCGGCCCTGTCCGCGTCAAAAAGATTGAACATGTTTGACCCCGGTCTTCAACTATCAAAATCGAGGTTTAGCCGTGAAAGCGTAATAGACATGCAGTCTGACGGATAGACTTTCGCATTAAAATATTATTAAAGAATAGTATAGAAAGTATATTGAATATTGAGAAGTATGTATTTGTTCTATCATATCAATAGTCAATAGAATTTCATAATTAATAAAAATTATATCTGTAATAAAATAAAATGAAATATCAATCAATCAAATCATATATTTGCATAAAATTTAGAGAATGGAAGAAGCTAAGAGTTAAAGTTTGGCCAGCTGTGAGAATATATATTAACAATTTTCGCCTTTAGCGACAACTGTTGCGTCGTGTAGTTATCACACTGTGCTATAGTGTCGTCACTATTGTGTATGTAGTTACTTCTCAGCTCAGCTTCGCGCTCAGCGACCCGAAACGTATCTTTGCTTCTCCACTCCTCATATTTTGCGCCATTCCTTGCCAGTCTGTTTTTTGTAAGATTTCCAAGTCCTTACACACTTCATCCCTTCATCGGGTTGCCCCAGGTATTTTATTACAACAAAGATTTTATAAACAAAGCTATACAATCTCTTTGCCGGTATGTCAGTGTACTTTCCTTCTAAGGAACATATAGCCCACGACCAGGAACCATTTAATTAGACAGTTATTTGTAATTGAGGACGGAATTAACATCTCACACGAATAAATTAAGACAATAGCCTTGTGGTTACCTTACAGGTTCCAAGCTAAACGCCCCAAACTCGTAAAGTTAGTAAGTAGTGAAAAGTTGACTTCACTGTTTTCAAGAGATTTGTAACTTAGTATAATTGTATTTTATAAACTACATCATGATATCAAGTGGGTTACATGTTCTATAGACCCTATAAACCCTGGTGTCGGTTTTTCGGAACCGCCTTTCGGTATCTGACGTAGTTCTTTAATAGCCTGCTGGCCGTTGTTGCTGATCATAAATGTACAGGATACATAACAAGGTTCTGGCTGTCTGGGTTGAGACCCCACACAACTATTGTCTCATTGTAATAATTGAATTTTATATAATTAATAGTTAATTGTGATAATTTAATAACAATTCAATTCAATTATTTATGTGATGCAATGTAATTTTAATTTTAATTTAATTTAATTCCTATTAACATAGTTTTATAGTTTGTTATAACTGTTACTAACAAAATGTATGGATCTTGACATCTGAAATAAATTATATATTATTATTATTATTATTATTATTTAACGACTACCAAATGGCAACCGAGACCAACGGCCTTAAATGCCTTTTGAAATACAGAATCATCATTATTATCAGATAATCAGGAGATTCAAGCCGGAAACATCCTAACTAAACTAAAACATAGAATAAAATTATTTTTTTAGTTACAAATTGACGTGCACCTACAATTTAAGACTAACTCCTAATCGTGATTATATTCGATGAACATGAAGGCAATTTAATGTTCAATAGTAGGTGGTAAAAGGAACTGTCCTTTTACCATGACTGCATGATGATGATATTTTGTTGCACATTTATACTTCCAAAAATATAATATTCTCATCCCAAGACACTATACGACAGATCTAAAATACACATTAAAAAACCCTTACGGCAACTTTTTCAAATAACCCTTGGAAAATGTAAGTGACGTAGTAGTAATCCTTATTGTTACCCTACAAATGAAAACGCCTCAGTACGCACTACCGAGGCGGAAGTGACGTTGCAGGTAGATAATAAACGCAGGCGCCCCTGTTGCAGCTTCCGGTCGGAGTGGGGCTCCGACAACGATAATCTTCGACGTACGTAATTCTGGAATTGAACAGCAAAGCCATGGAGTGGTTATGAGTTTTATCTGTATTTTAACAAATTACTTATTGTGTAAATAAATATTTTTCGTATTAAATCCAAAAGCATCCCCAGTTGAGCATTCACAGTTGAGCAGTGGGGAAAAAGCGAATCCACTCCGGAATAAATTTATTTTGTGTGTTGTTTGATGTCCTATTGTTTTGCACGTTCTAGGTTATTTAGGTTATATACGACAAAATAAACGAAACCCAAAATATGGCTGAAAAATAATGGTTTTAGCATTGGCACGACTAATGACCAGTCATAACCATAAAATCGTGACTATTATTTGTTAAATGAAGAGCAACCGGTTTAGTACATAATAATTTTTAATTATCTGTATGATGCAGTTTAATTACGGATGTAGCGTTTTCACAGCTGTTCAACAATGAATATGAAATAATATTTTAGCTAGCACTCATTAAAAGCTCTTTCTCTTCTCAAATACATCAAAACTGCTGTAAAATTTTATAAAGAATCACAAATCATCACATCGCAAATATTTTTATCTTCACTTCAACCTCTCCACGCATTCTGCTGTCCAATGCACCCTCTAAATTTCAGTGTAGTGACCCCGGGCAATACGGCAGACAAACATGCCCGGGTCCCAACACCTGGGCACGACACTAAAACATCAACTGCTTAGAGCCCTCGACGGTAATGAAAAGCAAATATCATTGCGCACATATTACGGTCTATTTGTTTTATAATTTAGCTACCTTGTTTGCTTGGGTCGGAAATTTTGGGATGCTGTCGAAAATTAGAATCATTTTTGTCTTAAGTTATACCTAAAATATGGAACATTTGTGATTGTGATTATGTAAAATAATGTTCATCAAGAGCTGCCTAAATACTTAAAATTAAGTGATACAATATATAACAAAAACAAAAATTCATTAGGTGACAGAAAAAAGAAGCTGGTAAAAAAAACACTAAATTAGGCAATAAAAAGAGAAATTACATGATACTTTATTACGAGTACTTACTGCAATAGCTTAGAGTCCCAAAGAGAATCTTGACCTTCTACACTATAGTCCCCCATTCCATCTTTAAGTAGTTTCAAATTACCTACATACATAAGCTACTAAAAACATAATCATTCCTATGGCTCTGCCGTAGTCGGGTAATGATTGAATAACAAAAAAAGATTTCACTCGTCATAGAAATTAAACTCGTACGATTTTCAAATACCAAGCACAAACAAATATTTCACTTTACGTTCAAATTCATAAATCTGTCAGCATGAATATCCATCCATAAAGATATAATGGCGTCCGTGGTCAAAAAAATTCTAACAGTCCGGGATAAATCCTTATATCGCTCGCAATATTTATGATGTGTGAGGTGAGGGCCCTATCTGTGCCTTTCCACGCATTTCCACAACATTGAACTGTGACTGCTGGGGTCAGTATCCGTTGCCGTGAAAATATAGTTTTCAAACAGCCACAGATTAAAAATATTTACTATTTTGATAGTCTATGACCAGCCAATAGCATAGAATAAAAGTACAGTCATGGTCAAAATTTAATAAATTTTACTATGCACATAATATTTTTCCATGCATAGAAATTGACTCTTATGGTACATAGTATACCGACCGATGACGTATTTTTAGGTAAAAACAGTTTTAAGGATTTTCCTAGTAAGATTTTTATGTGTATGTAGAAAAAGGTATAGAATTAAACTAGTTCTGAGTATGAATGTTTGTGCTTTATAAACAACTTATTTGTAAACGAATGCTTAAACATAATATATTTCTGAGAAATCTCTGTCTTATAAAAGACTGTACTGATTCACTAAAACCAAAGATCATTAAAACCGCACAGTAAATGTTCCTTTCTCAATGACTGAAACCTATCATTTCCTTATGATATTTTTCATTTCATTCAATCAACGCATCAAAAGCTATAGTACACAATATGAAACAGCAATCCAAGCGAAGACATCGCTAACTAGCGCACTGAAGCCAAGGGGAGCAAATTGCTTGACACAATAACTAAACAACCCTCGAAACAATGCTAACGCTCCGGTTCCAGAACTTGCAGATGGAGTTGCTAATTGATGTTATACGCGGACACTTCAGCGTCCTACTTTGGAATATTTGCTTTGTGGACACCTTGTTTTGTTTTGAAGTAATTTCATTATATTTAAAAAAAAATCCATTCTTTTCCATATGCATATTCCATTCCATACTTAATATAAATGCTAAAATCTGTATGTCCGTCTGTTTGACTGTCTGTTACGCTTGCACGGCTAAACCTCTAGACCGATTTTGATCAAATTAAGTATGGATTTAATTAAAGACCCGGGGTCAAACATTGGCTACTTATTCACAGAGGCAGAGTCACGGAATACGGCGTAGTAAATAAAAAATTTGAACGTCGGTCTGTCTGTTTGGGCTGTCTCCAAAGGAAAGGCCTTTGCCCAGCAGTGGGACACCTAATACTATTTAAAAAATAATATTAATGTAATCAGTCCCACCTGACCATGACCTTCTCACATCCCAAAAATCTAATAACAGATTTATTCCCTGCAGAGAAAATGCCGACCTAACTTCTGTACACACGTAATCAGTGATGTCAGTCATTCCAACCACGTACTAACTGAACGATGCGATAGGATCGTGCGTGTTTTCCACCTTACCTGACAGCTAACTATAGAGACTACACCTACCTATATTTTAAGTTATTGGTAGTGCTATATTCCATCTTCGATTACGATACAAATGGTTTAGTTTACAAGCAGCTTAGACTGTTGAACCTAAGATCTTGAAATCGCAGTAGAACATTATTTGCCGAATAGGTAGACAAAAGATTCTTTATTTAAATTCACCGACGATATCTCAAATAGCAAAAGAAAAGCTAGAATCTTAGATTAATAATTGGTCTCCGCGGCGAAAAAATAGAATTTAGTTCAAAAATCATTCGTATTTGTTCAAAAAAGTTAGTTCACCCAATTGTGAAGTATGTGGCATAGTTGACGATGTATCTCACATCTTGATGGAATGTGAAAGAAATCAGATTAAAAAAAAAAAAATTAAAAGTAAATATAATGTAAATGGCTTGGACGTGGGGTATGTCCAGAGTATCCTGAGCAACCCTACATCTAACGCTGCCCGGGACTTGTGTGGTTTAGTGGCGTACCGCCAGTAAAATACACAAGTTTATTTAATTATTCTACGTGTCTTAGTCATTAAAGTTATTCAAGTTTGTATCGATGGAGCTGACATGTCATTAGACAAAAGCTTCTAAATAATAAAGATTAAAAAAAAAAAAAAACCTTTAGCGAAAACTGGTACCAAATTCAAGTATCAATATCCGTTACATATTTCATCTCCGTCATGTACTTATTTCGATCACATAAATATTGAAACATCCACAAGTAAATATCTGCTATATGCAGAAATCGTTATACAAGCCGAAAAGTTCCACCAGACCATCATACATAGGGCAGCTCCATAGACTTCTATTATAAAGAATTTGAAGGGCTCATTTGCTTTATCTGAAGCGGATGACAAATAATGCCGTATAGATAAATGTACATTCAAGTGCCAAAGTGCATGTAGGTACACTCTGTGGTGCGTTTTGTTCTGAAAATAATGCATGCACTGTTGCAATTGACTGTATCACGACGCGTTTCCCACAGTACGACTACATCACAGAATCACATGAATGACAAAAGTCACAACAAAAACGAATGGCAAGGAATATTACTTAATTATACTTACTAAGATCTAATCTACTAAAGAATCTGCAATTTCCAAAAGAAGGAACATTAGTCACATTTATTGAGCTAACTCTAAATACTCGAACAAAACTCAAAAAATCATATAAAGCCGTCTAGTACATTCAGCTCACGTAGGTGGCTATGGCTAACCGAGTGAGATCTCAACGTGCTGTAATTTACAGCATTCCGGGATATCGGACTGGTTGTCGGCAACTGATTGAACTTATTATGAATCTTGGTTCCTCACCAATCACGTTCCTAGAATTACTTTAGGGCATTTATTTATACTGTCCTTCACACTATATATACTGTAATTGTTTATTATATTTTAAGTAAATTAAATCCATGTTTGATATAAGAATGTATTCTCATTTCTTTCAGTAAATAACCACATACTTTTTTTATTTCATTTTGCACTTACGTGCAGACACAGGTTATTAGCTGCAATTGAGCTAAATTCCATCCACGTACTGACGAGGTCCGACAACGATTTCAACTCGTGCACGGTGATATAAAGGAACTATATCCTTCACACACTTGATTGATATTCTTTTATGAAATACGAGTATTTTGTTAATAATAAAGCCGAAAAGGATTAAGTGAGAAGCCTGGTTGTAAGAGGCTATCGTAACCGTAAACCACAGACATTTAAGACGTAAACATAAGATAATAGTTATACCTAAGTAGCAAGTAATTGTTGTTATCCTTTTCTCACGTATTCGGATCTATATGGCGATATCTCTTTTTTTTACACCTGTAGCAACATTCACTTACACATAGATATTATGCAAAGCGTGGCAATTTTTGACCGTGACGCCATTTCGTAAGCTACGTTGTTGGATCGGTGAACACTAAAAAGAAGAGTAGAATACCGTTTAAATGATCTCAGACCATGCACTCCACACAACATTCACACATTTCTTGAAATCATGGGGAGCATTATCGTAAACATTTTACCCTAGACTAGATACAGCCCAGGCTGCATAGTTTTGCATGTGTGTGTTTTTACTACGCTAAGTAATATCATATCTTCCGTCTGTTTACGTCATATATGTCTGTGCCGTAAACTAATTATTTCTCTAAAATGAACCAGTGTACCGTGCTTCAGAAGTCACGTTATCTATTGATCCTTTATCATTTGTGGAAAAAAAGGATGGTGTATTCTAAAAGAAACGAAAACGACACAACCGCTCAACTTTAGTAATCATCTGTGTAATAAATACATAGGGCGCACTGTAAGTTTCCGGAACTGGCCACTTACATAAACAATATTTAAAAATTTATTGCAACATTTGAAAATAGAACTCTTTGGCTGTAGAATGCAGTTTGTTTCATCTGACTGTCTTTTGTTTTTACCTTGTGGCGCCATTTAAAATATTGTGTGTCTGCATCAACATGGATTTAACTCGGGAAAATTTTCGTAGTATGATTTTCTACGATTTTAAGTGTAATTTGACAGCTCAACAGAGCATCGCTCGGCTTGAAACAGCTTTTGGCAATGAAGCACCATGCAAGACAACTGTTTATAGCTGGTTTGCAGAATTCAAGCGTGGTCGTATCAATCTCAGTGACGAATCTCGCGATGGTCGGCCGTCCACCGCTGTGACCAACAAAAACATCAATGCTGTGCGCCGTATGATTGAAACAGACAGGCATGTGACCTACCATGAAATTCGCGCCTCCTTAGAAATAGGCATGAGTCAAATACAATTAATCCTACACAAACATTTGGGTGTGAGAAAGCTGTGCTCGCGGTGGATCCCACACAACTTGACCGAGGCTCAAAAAACGGACCGCGTCACTTGGTGCAGTGCCATGCTTACCAGATTCAACGAAGGTGCGTCAAATTTGGTGTGGGACATAGTAACAGGTGACGAAACATGGATTTATTGCTACGATCCCAAAACAAAGCAGCAATCGAGCGTATGGGTCTTTCAAGATGAGCCGAAACCAACCAAAGTGGCGCGCGTGAAAAGTGCATCTAAGCGGATGATTGCTTCTTTTTTTAATAAAACTGGACACGTGGCTACTGTTGCTTTAGAGAATCGTCGTACAGTGAATAGTGACTGGTACACGACCATTTGTTTGCCGGAAGTTATTGACGAACTCCGTAAAAATAACCGTAAACGCCGTATCATCCTGCACCACGACAATGCTAGTTCTCACACGGCCAGACAGACAAACGACTTTTTGAAGGCGAAAAATGTAGAACTCATGAGTCATCCTGCATACAGTCCCGACCTGGCACCTTGTGATTTTTTTCTGTTCCCAAAAATTAAGAACCAATTACGCGGTCAACGATTTTCATCACCTGAAGAGGCTGTCGAGGAGTATGAAAAACACGTTTCAGAGGTCACCACAGAGGAGTGGCACAAAAGTTTTCAAAACTGGTTTCATCGAATGAAAAAGTGCATAGACGCCAAGGGAGATTATTTTGAAAAACAATAAATTAATTTTGTACCTTTAATAGTATTTTTTCATATTCATTCCGGAAACTTATAGTGCGCCCCACGTAGCTATTCTTATGTGTAGTTCATCATCGTTATAGTCTTATTTTATTTTGGACACTGTTGATGCATGCACCCATCATAATGTATGCTAAATCGGTATATTCGAAAAGTTTACCTTAAAGCCATGCTGCTTACCGGGTTCTGTATCATAGTAATGTATTTTCGTTCTATATCACTAACACACAAAGAATTTAAAAATTCACAAAGTCTGGGTGTGTACCACCCGACGTTTCCATTCCCAGGATGTTGTGGGATTTTAAAAGTGTCTAAGCAAGTAATTGTTCTGCCAGTCGCCTGTGGATTTGTAACTCGTGGCCGGGTGCGGGATCATACAACAGCGAGATTACAGATACATTAAACTAAAAAAAACTGTGATTATTGATTCATTCATATAGAGTGGGATACATGATCAATCTACCCATGATCTTCCCTAATACTGGCATCAGAGTTTTTTCGGAACCACCTCTCGACCTCTGACGTGATTTTTTTTAACGATCACTAGATGACAGCTTTAATGTGCCTTCGGAAGCACGGAATCATCTTTATTATCAGACAATCAGGTGATTAAAACCCGCAACAATGCCCTTATCAAAATTGGAAACATTTAGACAAAGTAGGTATGCTTCCAACAGGAATCTAACCCTCTACTTCAGGGTATGCTGATAAAAGGGATTGAAACCTTAATTAAGATTCGTACCTATGTCACGTTTAGAAGGTAATGAGACATACCATAACGGAGGTCATTGATAGACGGCCATCATGAAATGGTCAGTCACATCTCGAATATCGTCCAGAGATGCACACTCTAAAATCATTATTTGCGTATGGTGCAGCGAATTTAGATGGTGAAAGGGAGGCTGTCAACCCACTCGATCACTTGTTTGTCCACTTTGTGGATCTTAACCATACCACCCTCAATGGAAAAAGGGGGACACAAATCACTCTAAAATAAAAACATACTTCTGTACTTATTAAATTATGTTAGTGTTTTGTGGCAACTACTAGAATTTAGAGTGCAAGTTGTGGTGAAAGTTTTTGCTGTACTAGCAAAGGGGTTTATTTATTCAGAGAGCGTATTGTGCTAGGTATCACTTCTTTGTACAATATAAAATATCTAGATTACTATGGCAAACTCTAAAAAGTTTATCAGGCTTAGACAAGTGAAAAGCGTATTTGACTCACGCAACGGAAACGCCTTATCCGTTGGAGAGAATCATAGAGAATAGATTATATTGGTTAGGGATATTCGATATACATCGATGCATTGAAAACATCGATGTTTACAATACGATACATCGAATCGATCCGATGTTTTGAAAGGCTTTCGAAATACTCGATGTATCGATGTTTTTTAGTAGAAAAACATCGAATCGATTACAACCAATTAATTTCATAAAAAATCAAGATTGACCACTAAAATTTTACCTAAAATCTTTTTTCCTATTTGTTTATATAAAAAAGAAAAGTTTATTATTCAATAGTGAACTGACAATACAGTGCCGTCGCGGCCAACGTGTTCCTAAACTTCATACAATTGCATATAAATACTTAACCATGGTAGGAACTTCAGTCCCATCTGAACGTTTGTTTTCTAAAGCGGCACAAGTCGTCAATCAACAACGAAATAGACTGAAAGGCAAACGTTTGAATAAACTGTTGTTTTTGCAAAGTCTCCCAAAAGAACACTGGCAATAGGACATGACAGACTTAGCGAAATTATTACGGATGTTTTTTTTGTTCTTACGCAAATTACAATAAAGATTTTTGTCATACATGGCTTTAACTTTTTTTAAATAAAACAATGTTTGAATTAGTGATGGTTTGCATGAAAAGTTATGCTGAATTTTATTTGTTAGTATTTGTTGTTATGTTCATGAGATACAGGCTGGTGACAGTCGGACAGCGAAATCTCAGTGATAAGGTTCCATTTTTTCTCTTTGCGTATGGAACCCTGAAAAAGTACTCGATGCTTACAAAATATCGATGTTTTCACCCGAAACATCGAAAGACATCGATGTACAGTACTGATTTATCGAATCGAAAAAAACATCGATGTTTTTTTAAAGTGGACACCCCTAATATTGGTAGACAAGTGGCTTAGGTGTGACAGACGGTCAAGACAAGTGGACAAGTCTAGACGCATCTTATCGTGTGCCGATTTTGTATGAAAGCTAAATGAAAAAATGAACTCTTTTGTAAAAACATGGTGTGAACAGTTAATAAACAAATATTATTTGCAAATGAGTATCACATATAAACACTTAGCATACTCAAGTTGCATTCTGATAGCACACTGACAGGATTACCCAAAATAGAAAGAAAAAACATATTACTGACATATTCTTTCCTTTCCGTCAGGGTGCTAGCGATCGCTAGAAATCTATTGTAGAATTGTCAAAAAATGCCACTTGGCTACCATTTAATAATAGAAATGGATTGTTCCGTCGGACGGAATCATGGACTTAGTATGTTAAACAGGACTGAGATCTTCTGCAAATTTGCATAGAGGCAAGGCCGAGCGAGCCAAGCGATAGATAGAAATAGTGGAGGAACCTGTCTCTTTCTAGCAAATACAAGCTTTATCACGTTGGTACTTGTGCAAAATAGGGTGTGATCACCCTTTTTTCCAGAGGAGCCATCACGCTCCACGCGAAAAAAGGGTAAAGGTGGTACATACTTTATGCAGATTTTTTCTCAGACGCAATCAAATGTTCCGAGTGAGGAGGTGATAATCTCCTCCCAAGTAGTTCTGTGCAGACTTTAAGGAAGTTGGAGTCTAGTCGAAAATAACGTTTTGTCGTAGACATGTCGTAGACATATCGGCTCACTCGGGGGAGACAAGGAAACTTTACTAGTGGCCTTGGCTCCATTAGACAAGCAGGACTAACGGCTGAACGTAATACGCCAAGTGTTGTCCACTCCAAGTTAGGTCAGCCCTTAGCGGGCTACTTAGTTCTGTGCAGTATTTACGAAGTTTAAAATATTTTGTCCCAATTAAAAACATTATCATGGTAACCCTATTAAAAAGAGATAGATTCCTCCACTATTTCTATCTTTTTCTGCTGGGGTTTTAGGACAAAGAGCTCAGTCCGGTTTAATATATTAAGTCCATGGACGAAATAGATACCATAGGCAATATTCTTGAATTTTGTGGCGACCATGGGTGGCGACAATCTCGTTTGTTGGTTAAAAAATGACAGTTAATTTAAAATTCGCCATTTTGTTTTCTGCGTCAGGAATCGGCGAACGTGTGTAGAAATCAAAAATTGCCACTTGGCTACCATTTTAAAATAGCGTGTCTACTATGTGACGTAGTTTTCGCTCGCTAGCCAATTTTCATACATTTTTGTAAGCGTTTCTATTTATCTTAGCTAATCTGTAGGTATTATATTATTCGAGGCTTGTTAAGTATATGTTAGTTAATCAATGTTAAAGTATAATAGAGTTACGTTATATTTATTAAGTGCTATGTATTATTAATTAATTGGAACGAAGATCCTTATCGCGCGTTGCGAAAGGGGGCTAGACGGAAAAAATTAAGAGCAAAAGTTGTAACGACACTTTTTGCTATAGTTGTAAGCCATGCGGTGCCTGTCTCTCTCTCTCTCTCTCTCTCTCTCTCTCTCTCTCTCTCTCTCTCTCTCTCTCTCTCTCTCATAGAAAGCAAACCAGTTATTTTCGTTTCGTCTTTCTATTTCGCATTGAACAGTGTGGTGTTCAACAAAACTTCGTTCCATCAAAAAAAAGGGGGTTAGGTGTCAAGGGACACCCCTTGACACCTAACCCTCTTTTTTTTTTAATAATACGTAAAGGAGCTTTAGCAGATTTTTTTGATGTTAGGTAGATTTTTTTGATGGTAGGTACCTGAACTAGGTTTTTCCCGTATTTCAGCGCAAGTCAAGAAATATTTAAAGTTCCAATTAACGGATTATTCACTTTGCTTTGTACTATATATAAAAATAAAATTGATTCATCAGTGGTTTTTCGATGACTAGCCAATACATGTAAAGATTAATCCATTTCTGAACCGAAATCCATAAGGTCGAGTACTCGTATGGACTATACATATAATAAGGCCGACGTAAATACATCTGCCAATGCCTATAAATAAACGAAAACATTCGAGGTCATTTTCAATTACAATCCCAGAGGGAAATCCTCACTTAAACAAATAAATATTAATACTCAGTTTCAAAGCGTCCGTCTGTCTATTCACATTAGTTAATCGTTTGAGCTATCTCCCGATATGTTCTGTCCCTTTGATGTAAGCCCTCGGTTCACGGTCCTGTTTGTCTCCAAGCCATATTTAATTGCTACCTCGTTATTTTAGGATTATTTGTTCCGAATGTTTTTAATCACTGTCCGTATAGGGTCTCGTTCAATTTGCGCCCATCAAACGATGTTTCCGCGTGTGTTATACCTTACCTAATTGCCGTTAAATTCATTTCTTCATCCAATTTCACTTAGGTATAATAGATAATTTATTAATTTTTTTCATGTAAACATACACACTGTGATATATACATTGGAAACTTAACATTAGAAAAACTTGGTACAAGTGTTCTACTTATTTATAAAGCTTTCAGCAGACCCGCGAATGAAACTTCAAAAGAAAGAGGCGTAATTATATTAGTGGTGTTAATTATATAAATAACTAGCTGACACGGCGAACTTCGTTCCGCCTAACAGTCGATTCTTTAATTTTTAAAAAATTTTTTTTATGTGGTGGCATACGTGCGGTCCTGGACAGTACTCGGGCATTGCAACATTTTTAGGATTATTATTTTTCTAAAGTAAAAGATTTTTTCTAAAATAAACGTAGCCTAAATTACGCCTTATTACATCAGCTACCTGCCAATAAAAGTCCCGTCAAAATCGGTCCAGCCATTTCAGAGATTAGCCGGAACAAACAGACAGACAAAAATTATAAAAAATGTTATTTTAGTGCACGTACCGTAAATATATTCATATGCATGTAGTAAAAAACGGTTATTTCAATATTACAAACAGACACTCCAATTTGATTTATATGTATAGATGTATAGGTGAATACAAACAAATTATATAAACCAAATATCCCTATTTTCGCGAGTTTTACTTTTGAATTTTTTTAGCTTTACAACAACGGCTCAGAGAATCTCGGAAAATAGCAAATCCAAGAGATGTCAGTGTAGTCATAAGGCGAGCGGGGAGGCTTTTGTCCAGCAGTGGGACAGGAATAGCTAAAAAATGCTTCATTATTATATATTTATATTATATATTTTTAAGATCTTCATAACTGGATTGCTTCATATTTTATAATACTAGTGACACACTTTACTAAAAACTAATATTTTAATGCAAAGTTGCTCTACGTTCTGTAACTGTAGAGCAAGTCGATACCAAAACATGAAATGATATTTAACAAATTAATACACTTAAGAATGTATAAGCTTTAATTTTTTTCCTACCAAGAGTACCTATTAAGATTACCTAACTTTTATTTGCAAACATAAAGTTTATTTTCATAATGTTACAATTTAATGTTAAGGACCCATTATAAAGTAGTCTATGTACAGTGATATGCCCCAAATTCAGCGTAATTTGGGTCCATTGTCTGGCATTTTTCGCCGGTCTAATCTTTTTAAGCAAATCCTATGTAGCCCCGAGACACGGGTTCCGGAATTGTGTTAACACCCCTTTTTTCATGGCATTATTCCTTCACTTTTTGCAAAAGTAATTTTAAAATTTCCGGAATGGGTATTAAATTAGTAAACTTTACTTTTTACTAAAAATTTTTTGGTAGGTATTAGGGTTTTCTGATTTGCCATTATGCTCTAACATTTGGCAGAATTTTTATTAGATATTCTTTTCAATTTATTTGCTCGTTAAACTGAAGTTTTTTTAAGATTTATTGGCAAGCATGATAAATAAAATTTAGGGTTCTAATTGTTTTTTTTATGTAACACTGACCGACGAATCAAAAAATCACCTTTTTTAAGATTAACATATTATATGTATGTAAAAAAATTACGTGCATTATACTAATTGTTACATTTTAACGACATCCATATTTTTAATACTTCATGTTTTCGCAATTGTTACACATATAATTAACTATTTAAGTAATAAACCCGTATTAGGTTATTTAATTCTAGGTCATTGTTCTTGCTATATATCAGTCAGTTATGAACAATTTGTGTTAATAGAGCTGATGAAATTCGTGCCCCAAATTAGTTTCAATTAGGACTTTGTTATGATAACATCAGATACTAACAGTAACTACAAAACTCCAAAATTAAAAATTAAATCAAAACTTATTGTCTCGGAAGTACATTGCCTTCCAACTAAAATGACCCTCTTTGCAGACGATGGTACAATGTTCTTCGAAAATAATTCAAAATCTGACCTAGAATCTAGCGTTAACAGCACATTAACAAAGGTAATAAACTGGCTTAATCAAAATAACCTGACATTAAATATAAATAAAACTAAAACCATGACATTCAAACAAAGAGGCAATGACTTAAATACAATACATGTCAACTATCTTAATAACGAAATCGGATAAACCAGAGTTACAAAATTTTTAGGATTATATATTGACAGGAACATGAATTGGAAATCGCACGTTGACATGTGTATGCAAAAAACTAAATCAATTTTCTTACGCCCTATAAAGACTGCAAATTATAGTTAATAGAGATACTGTACTGACTGCATATCATGCATATGTGGCTTCTACTCTAAGATCTCGTATTGTGTCATATTTTGGGGTAATTCCATTAACAAGGAAATGGCTTTCAAAGCTCAGAAACGATGCATTCGTGCAATATGCAAACTCAAACAAACTGATTCATGTGTTCCACACTTTAAAAGTTTATGTATACTCACCTTACCTTGCATGTATATTTTTGAATATGCTTTATTTGTTAAGAGTAATATAAATCAGTTCAAACATCGTGAGCGTGCTCGCAGCTCTGACAAACTATGTGTAACTACATATAAGACAAAGTTAATGAGAGAATCTGTCTTTGCAAAAGCACCACAGATTTACAATAAACTTCCAAAATACCTGCGTTCACTGGATGATATAAAGCTATTCAAGATAGCTCTTTATAATTTGCTTATTGATAAATGCTATTATAGCTTAAAATACTACTTTAGTGATGATTTGGAAAGTCTGATTTATTATCAAGTTCAATCGTAGCATAAGTTTGTGACGCGTCTATTTGAAACAATTCCTGAATTTGACTAATTATATTTTGTAATGAATGCATATAATGAAATGTAACTTTTGACCTTTTATCATTGTAAACCCTAGCGGTAGGACATATCGATCTTATATATTTACTATTTTCACCTTGTACAACATATGATCCACAATGAAATAAATGATTGATTGAACTAGTCATCGTTAAAAAAATCACGTCAGACGTCAACATCTACGAGAAGAAAGTGTGCTGTATATTTATACCAAATATACCAGAATACTAAGCCTGAAACTATTGTTAAGTAAAAGTAATGCATATTACTTAAATTCGCTCTACCGTCTCTTTTTTTGTCGTATTTATTTATACCTTAAGGTAGCTTAAAAGGGCTAGAGATAACATTTGCTATAAATCCGCCTGTTGTATACTTGTTACAGACAATATCTATTTATTTTTCTATGGTTTAATAACGTGTTTCCAAAAGCGAGTATTTATATTATTATTTGTCGATTCTAGAAAAAACTGAGAAGTCCCACATCTTTAAAGCTATCTCTTTATTTATCTATGTAATAAGTGTATTTATTTCTTCCACGTGAAGAGAACAACTAACAAGTCAGGAAGTACCTGGTTGTTAGCGAAGTTAGGAAGCGGTATCGTAATCGGCTTAGTTGCTAGACTGCATCGCAACCCTTGAAGGATTAAACGACCAATAAGAGACAGACTAATGAATACTTCAGTGAGATACGAAGCGGAAACACAAACCATATAAGGAAACAATGTTATTTACCACTCGTGCTTGTATCACCCCCACATCATATCTAGTTTATTACCCTACGTTTACTTATGTATAAATAGGAATCACTCCCACGCTTACTAAAACTTCGTGTATTAAATCAATATAAATAGATAGAACAATAAACGATTATTCACTTTTGGCCACTTTGGCAACTGAGACACAAAATAAATAAAGAAGGAAAGATATAGGTAAATAATCATACAAAATCTATCGATCATAATATATAAATAATCTTATCCGGTGAATTCATTGTGTGATGCATTCTACCAACACTGGCATTAAAATGAAATTAAGTATTCTTTTTCGTTAGATGCAATTTCATCACAGAAGGTTGGCTGTGAGCTCCTTGAATCTCGTCTTGTCCATAGCGAACCTGAAAAGATGTCCAACTATTCTAATTCGAGTCCACCGGTAAAAGTTACTAAGCTACATTCTGCGCGCATCCACTCTGCTCGTTCCGGCATTTTTTCATATTATGATGGTGACCCACAATAAAAGATTAAAAAAATAAGTTCTACCGCAACTCAACTGTCTGGTCTTATTTGAAGTGAATAGTTAAGAGAATAGGCACACCATCCTCCGAAAAAAATTAGAATGCAATCGGAAACACGCGGAAATTCGAAGAACTTCACTCATATGGTTTCGAGTATAGAAATAGACCAATCAAACTTAATAAGCCAATAAAAAAGCACACCGCGACAACGCCAGTTTGTACTGATCATTCAGTTTACGTAACTGAATGCAACTGGATGAATGTTTGCGTACTTTTTCCTTTTAATTCGTCTGCCCTCCGATAAATTGCGACCTTTGTTAGGGGAGCCATGTTTATGGATGTAATCCGGAGTTCGCTGTCTGCCTACACTTGTGCGAATATTTCATTGGAAAACAAAATTGAAAACAGAATTTATATTCATTATTTTTTGGTTCGTAAATTATATTTAAAATATATATTTATATAATATATATTTAAAAAAAACAAGATGTTCCGATAAAAATAAATTAAAATATTTTTACAATTAAGGAAAATAAAGTTAAAGCCTCCTTCTGAGGTCTTGGAAAACCATTAAGATCTCATAGGAATTTAATGTTTTAAAATTCTATATCCGAGAACGATAAACCATAATAAATCAGACTATAGTAATAATAATCTAAGTATGTCTTTCAGACCTATTTACCTATTTTAAGCATAAATACATTTATTATCTATTTCAGTTGCCGCCATACTTAACATCAAAACGAAAATTTTACCAAGTATTATATTCTGGAGTCAGACTCGCGCTGACAAGATTTATTTAAAATCAACGTTACAATCAAGGGCGCCAACCAAAACAAGGTTATACCAACACAATGTAAAATCGATGCTCCTCCGCGTCACTCCTAAATTCTTAATACCTCACGTAACTGTTGAGATTAGGGGGAAGATGTGCACTTAACTTTTATTGTCAGCTTTGCGATCGATGCTATGCACTTACTGCCTCCAACTTAGTCTGAAATAAGATTAGAAGCCAAGTATTTGGGCTTGAAAGAGAAAACTGAGATATTATATTTATTTACACATCTCGGCACATTAATGTATATGGGTTTATAGAGGAAGACAGAAAAAGAAATAGATTGACTGTGTGTAGTCCAGGAAAAAATGAGCAGGAAATAAATAAAAAGATTATGGGGCTAATCACACAAATTGAGTTAGGTACGAAATTGCCAATAATAATAGTATAGACATTTTGCAACAACTGAATCTAAAGTAATTATTTAATATTATATTTATTTATACCTAGCTTCTACTATTTCCTATTTAAATAAATAAATAATCTCACTTTAATAAATTAAAATACTTTAACTAAAGTATTATAATAATAATATATAATAGTACTAAAGTATTTTAATTTTATTATCAAATATTAATTAGGTATAGTCGTAATTTAAGGGATACTACACTTTTGTTATCACAGATATCCAACCACGTATCAAATACTAAATTACAGCATGTCTAATATTAAATCCAGGCCAATATCGTACTGGTCCAGATTGTCGTTCGGACGTGAGTGGTAGCAGGCTGTTCACATGCAGAGCCTACATGACAGCGAATATGTCACCGCGGCCTGATATATGACAGGCTCCGGCGAGCTGTTAACTTATGGAGTTCCTTACAGCGTAACAGTAGGGATGGGGCCACGTATCGGTAAGTCGCCACGATAAAATCTATACTACCATACATTTATTATATTTGCGAAAACCTGTCTATCTGTTACGTTTTCTAGGCCAAATCCAATAGTGGTTGCGTCTCGCCGTTGCTTGACACGCGCATTAGCTCCGGATACACGGGTGAAGGCGGGCGCTCGACTATCGAATTCCTCCTTACACCGTCCTGGATAATAATAATAATAACCCCGCAGGGCAGCTTGTGGCGAGCTGTTGGTGAGTGGCGACACCGCGGACCAGAGTGCTCCCAGGGGAGGCCTCCGTTCCTCGCCTCCGACCTTCCTTCGCCAAGGTCGGAGTGAATGCCGATGAGGGACAGGCAGGACCCCTACCTCTGGCTTGCCTTAGCCGGCCGGCCAGAGTGGAGTCGCAAGAACTATATGATCGAGGGCGGAAGTGTATTGCACGTAATGGCGTAATAACGGGGAAACCCACTCACGAGGCAACTCGCGATGGCGAAACCGGAGCCGCACCTCTCGGCACCCTTAGCCGCTCATTCCAATGTTGCCTCTCTGTTGCCAAATGCGGCGACTATTTGGGGGGCCCATTCACTGAGTGGCGAGTTACCGCCTGCCACAAATAGTCAGTAATCACGATTATGGCAGGTGTCCGATTTCTATTGCAATAGCCCAGTTTAAACCCATCCAAACTTCATAACCATAACCCATTTTATTATTTTCACTCATTAGCAATAGTTCCTCCTCCTGCCCAGATCTGTTCATAGAATTGTTATTTATTGATATAGTCGAGGATGGATTTTGGCAGGAGCACCACATGACATCAACTTCTCCAAAGGGCCTCTACGCGTTGGATCCATATCCCCGCGCAAGCCTCTCAAAGGACCGGGGCAACCCGTGAATCCCAAGCGGAGATACATAATAATAATAATGAGTGGCGAGTTACCGCCTGCCACAAATAGTCAGTAATCATGATTATGGCAGGTGTCAGATTTCTATTACAATAGCCCAGTTTAAACCCATCCAAACTTCATAACCATAATCCATTTTATTCTTTTCACTCATTAGCAATAGTTCCTCCTCCTGCCTAGACCTGTTCATGGAAATGTCATCTATTGATATAGCCGAGGACGGGTTTTGGCAGGAGCACCACATGACATCAACTTCTCCAAAGGGCCTCTACGCGTTGGATCCATATCCCCGCGCAAGCCTCTCAAAAGACCGGGGTTAACCCGTGATCCACAAAGGAGATACAAATAATAATAATAAACATCATCATTTATTTTAGATATATCATCCATACAGGTTCAAAATACAATTTAGTTAAGTTTAATTTAATTGAATATTAATTTTAATTTAATTATAATGAAAATATTTAATAATAAAATAGGATAATGAATTAAATTAAAATTAAAATAAAGATTATTTAATTACAAACACGATGGTATAGGGTTGTCAGCGAAATTAAAAATAAATCTTCTTTTTATCTTCACATTCTGATAACTCACAATGTAATTAACTTTAACGTACATATTTATACACATTTTAGTTGTTTAGCAAGACAAGCGCCCACTCCACGCGCTACACAATATCTATCACAGCCTGAACTGCCTTCGTGATCCAGTGCTACGAGATTAGGATTGCCCTCACTCAGCTCAAGAATAACAAGACGCCGGTCGGAATCACAGCAGAGCTGCTGAAAGCGGGCGGAACGCCGGTACTGAAAATCCTTCAGAAGCTCTTTAATTCCGTTTTGCTCGAGGGCATGACGCCAGAGGCGTGGAACAGAGGCGTGGTTTTGTTGGTTTTGTTCTTCAAAAAAGGTGACAATACCCTATTGAAGAACTATAGACCCATCACGCTCCTGAGCCACATCTATAAGTTGTTTTCGAGGGTAATCACGAATCGTCTCGCAAACCGGCTCAATGCCTTCCAGCTTCCCGAACAGGCCGGTTTCCGAAAATGGTTTAGTACCATAGACCACATCCATATGCTTCGGCAGGTTATACAGAAGACCAAAGAGTATAACCGGCCACTATGCCTAGCGTTTGTGGACTATGAGAAGGCCTTTGATTCGATCGAAACGTGGGCAGTGCTTCACTCTCTCCAGCGGTGCCGCATTGGCCATCGGTACATCGAAGTGTTGAAGTGTTTGTACAGCAACGCGACCATGTCAGTCCGAGTACAGTATTCAAACTATCTTGAGAAATAATCAATATTTCATACTATCATTACTTTTGATGTAATTAAAATTTGTAGGATCCGATATTGTTGTAGACTGAGGTAGAGCTGCATAACAACCTTGGACGGTAAAGGAAAAGCAATGATATATATGATGACGTATGTAAAATATTAAAATGCATTATCGGACTTTTGGCGAGAAGCTGTGAAGAGCAGTATCGGCGCTGTATTTTATTTTCCAAAAATTGTGTTTTTTGAGTGTTTGTGCATAATAATGGTGGATTATTATTCACAAAGTGTTCGATAACAAGCGTGAGTGTTGGGAAGTGATACAGTGTATGATTTATGTGATTTTCATGCTTGTTGCCAAAAGCTTCTAGTAATCGCTAAGTGCAGTTTTTATACCACTTCACTTAGCCTGACTCTTCTGGCTAGAGTTGACTACCGACTCGACTTTTAGACTTGACTAGGACTTGACGAAACCACACTGTAGGACTTAAGAACATAGAAAAATTAAGAAAGGCTATAAAGGACTTGGATCCATGGCCGTAAAACCCATTATTAAAAAAAATGTATTATCGATATCGATAAACTGAGTCCCATCCCTACACACTCACTTTGCATTCAGCGCCCTACCGGCGGGAAACGACTAATCTCTTGATATATCGACGCTCACCTTCCTTATCTCGAGATCTCCAAAAAGTGCTTCTTTATTACGCTACGTGGATTACTTTCTACTCCAGAAAAGCCTCTACTTGATCTACGTTTTAAAGAACCTGAGAATATTGGTAACATTCTAATCATAAGTCATTGACTTCAGACGAGGTTTATAAAGTTTCGTTTCATTTTAATGTATTTGTTGATAAATTATAGCATTACACTAATGATGCCAAAAAGCTCGGTTCCTTAAAGTTGAAACAAGTAACGTAAGTAAAAATTTTTATTTACAAATTGCCTTTTCTCTCAAAACTTGAGGATTTTTTTGCTTTGCATCGTATTTTTGTAAATACAGTGTATTATTGAAATTACCACAATATGGTTGTGTTTAGGTTCTAGATGGGTAAATGATGCAATAGAATTATTATTTTTGTTCTCAGCTCTATATATTCATTAGTTTGCTTCAATCTACCTCCGCTTCTCTGTTGTCCTTAAGAAACGACAACTTACATAGCTAACTTTGTGCATTAAATAACAAACACGCAAAAGATATTGTCAAAGTCACTACACATCAATAAAATATCCCTTATTTCCTCGTAAGAATAGGTGGGCAAACGAAGTGTATGTCTTTAGTCTGGGAGGCAGGGTCGAGTGCTTAGAGTTAGAGAGCTCGGTACCTGTGATTACCGTTGTTACGTGAAGGGTTACCTTGAGTCTTCAATTGCGCTCTCACATTACATTGTTCCGTGAAAGATATGCCGAGGTTAAGATCCGCATGAGGACGATCCTTGAGTCGTTATTTGATATTTTGTTGTTTAGTCATTTTTCGTTTGCTACGGGTGTGAGAATTAGATGAAAATTATACAATACTAGCTTTATCCCGCGTGTCTAAAAGTAGCCTATGTTTTACCCGGGTCTTCAACTATATTCATACCAAATTTCAACAAAATCCATTCAGCGGTTTGGCCGTGAAAGCATAACAGACAGACAGACAGACTTTCGCATTTATAATATTAGTATGGACTCGCTGTTTCCCGCAGCTCCGCCTGTGTCAAAAAGTAGCCTATGTTTGGCCCCGGGTCTTCAACCGTAAATCGCATAACAATTTTTGTATAATTTTTAAGAACTGGGCTCTTGTCGATGGAGTTATTTTCATTCTGTCCTATCCCTTGCCAGTTCTTTAATTTTCTGATACGACACGACGTTACGCATAACAATAACTATCGTAACCGAAAAAAATGACATCAGGATGTCACATTTTTTTCGGTCAGAATAGACTGAGACCATGCAACCCACTCAATATGAATAAATAAAGTTCGACATATAAACTTTATCGGATATCTATACAAAACATATCAAGTAAATCGGTTGTTAGAAATACAAACGAAATAGAGACTTGGTAAGTAAGATTTCCTCCGGCAGATCCGACTTTAGAACTCGTTATCGGACTGGCTGCGACTTTACAACAATAAATGCTTTGTCAAACTTTGCCGGTGAGATAACCCGGCAGGACCCAGGCTTACATATTTTGTGTTTCTTTTCGAATTTAGTCATATAACAAACATCTTCATCCTTTGTATTGGGTATGATATTAAAATAATCACTGTGTCGTCATTACCGTGTCACCATACGGATGCATATCATACTACTTGGTTTTCGGGCTCACGATACCCTAAAATACAATTACTTACTATTTAAACTTTTAATCCCTTAGTTTATTACAAGTAACTAGGCACATTACGCAGTTGGTCCCGGTTGCCAAGCTCGAAAGGCGGTTCCGAGAAACTTTGACGCCAGGATGTGCAGGGTCGATTGACAGTGTAACTAACTTTACATCAATGACTACGTATGAATTTAATTTTCTTTTGTGCAGTATTGTCTTAATCTAGAATGTTTAAGAACTTTATCACATCTAATATAGCTTTCCTTAATTATATATTTTCATAATTTTGTCGTGCTGCACAAAATGCCCCCACTTTTCCATCTTCTATTCTCAATTTTCTACAAATTCTCCTAAATTATAAGGTTTCGCGTTATCTTACCTCGCTAAAAATATTAAGAGAAGAGAAAATTATGTGACTTTATTTTCTAAAATAAACAACTTACGGTAATTTTACGTTTTTATTAGTTTAATTTTATTCAATCCTAATATTAATTTTCTTATGTACAAACCCTAACATTATATTAATTTATTTTTAATAAATAACAAGAACAATAAAAAAAAACAACTTACCTATTCCTAACTATTCCTGTATATTAAACTATTCAAATTATTTATAGCTTACTTAGCTATTTCCCGCAGCTCCGCCTGCGTTAAAAAGTAGCCTATGTTTGACCCCGGGTCTTCTATATTCATTACTATATTCATACCAAATTTCATCAAAATCGTAGCAAGAGCATAGCAGACAGACAGAAAGACAGACAGACTTTCGCATTTATAATATTAGTATGGATTCGTGATCAAGTCGCGTTCATAAATTGATTTACAATTTAAAATCCTGAAAACTCGTACTCAGAGTTATATAAATTCAACTCAAGTCACTGACTAGATAGCATCAAAACGCTTCAGGAATTATGAGCTCAGACCATTCCTCGACTGAAAACTTAGAGTACTTATCGGCTACAGAGCGTACCAATCGTTAGCGGTTTGTTACAATACTTAATGTTTTTCTTCTCTCACAAAAATTACTTAAAGATATATGCTATGTACCTACAACATATGTATACATATGTGTGTGTGCCGAATATACAAAAAGAAACACCACACACGTTTACTTGTTGCCAAGTAATCCTTTTGTTTTGTTAAATTATTAGAAAATTATTTAAAAAAAAACATATGACCTGAAACATTTGCAGTACATAAATTCAATAATTAATTTCTACGTGCTTATTATTAAACCTGTACTATACAAATTTTCTCAATTTTAGCACAAATCTAACGTTTTAGTTTGATAGCCCCTCAGCTGTACTCACTCTACGTCTAAAACTATCTGGTGATTAATAGCTTGAATCAAGACCGTATTTGGATAGATAAGGCACCGATGACGAAGTACTTCGCATTATGATAAACGCGGGGTCGTTTCTTCCGAAACTATCCGCAGGACACAATCTACATTCATATTTCACTAAACTGTTCTATTTCGTGGATATTTCAAATGGTCTGTCTCAGATATAGATCAATCACCGTCTGATATTTAACTGTAGTGATATATTTGAATTTAGAAGCCGCTTTCTAAGTTCGCTCTAGAGTTCTTCTAGCAGTATTTATACTTGTGTTTTATTATTCTTAAACAAAAATTTTAGATCTATATGGATGATTATGACCATAATTTCAAGGTAATGTGTAATTTTTAAGAAAATAAATCATTAATATATTCTATATTCACTAATTATCCTAAACCTAAGTAACTACCAAATTTTAGTACAAAATGTAACAAAAGTTAAACATTTTAGCTCATGTGTTATTACTCTGTACTGAATAAACTAAACATACCTGCTCCTAAATACACACCCCAGATCGCAAAAATAGAGAACACATTAAATAATGTTAGAAATTTCTACTCCCTCAAACATTAATGGCTATTTCAAACGTTTGTTATATTTAAATATTTTCTGAACATTAAATTCACCGAAATTATAATCTTATTTACTCAGCTTTGAAGTAACTGCTTAAAGATGTTTACTCAATTACGGAAGGTCTACAAATTGGCGACATTATTTCCTGGTAATTTACGAATTCTTGAGAAAAACCTTTTGTTAAGACGGATTCTATTTTTAAAGGAGATGATCTAATTAGCTTATGTAAAAGACTCTTTTTAGCTTATGCGAAAGATTCTAAAAAGTGTCTTCTAGTACAAAATGAGGCTAAATTCACTTGTAGCCAAGTTACAATATAAAACTCTTCCAAACTATTGCAAATGGTTTTATAAGAGCAATTGCATACAAGTACAAGACGCAGTCTTATTGCCTGGCCAATCTTTTTCTGTGCCAATTTATTCTATAGGCGGTTATTTATTTATTTATTCTTTTATTTATTAGGAAGACCAACAGCTTATTTTGTATAAAAGTAGTAAAGTAAAATTATATAAAGCAAGTGAGCCACTACAGGTCCTCACAGATAGATCCAAAATAGCTAAAAAAGTTGAATAGTAATCACACACACACACAGCAACATACAACTACATAACAAGTATGAGATCTAACAAAACATTAGTTGCAACATTGCTATGGTCAAAATATAAAAAGAATAATAAAAAAGTTTAACTATAAGACATAAATGAAAACACAACAGAAAAAGCTATGCTACTGGAGTAAATGGTCATAAAGTAAACGCTTTGCTCTAGCTATGCTTGTGGTATTGTGGTATTACATCATATTGTACATATTTCTAACATTTTGTAATTTTCTATGGAATAAAGTGTTTTTACTTACTTATGTAAATCAACTAGATTAACTTCAAATCTCATTGCATGTCTTATACTCATGGAGGTGAGAAAAATAAATTTTAGTGAACTTTTAACTCAAAAGCTTAGAAAGCAATAAGAAAATAAGACAGAGCTAATCAACTCTCCAGATTATATATAGGTAAACATTCCTATTGTTATTTGAATTTCATTAGCAAACAATGATAACAAAAGGGCAAGTTAGTCAGTTAATTTAAAGTGTCATAAACCAGAAACTCGCAAAACAATATAATAATTTAGGTGTTGTATGGCGGCTTGAGGGATCAACAAGAGCATTGTGCACCGGCCTGACGGCTGAAATCTGCTTTTCGAATCCCTTTTCATGAAAACGACGGCTTAAAACCTCATTTAGCGGGGTCTCGACGCCTCTACCACTTAAACGTTATGGCCCAAGAAAATTGTCGCGTAATTTAAATAACTTTGTCGAGTCCTTTTCATTGTCTTCGGTTTCTGTAGCTCAAGCGACCTTCGAGTGCATAAATCTTGTCGCTTTAGCATCTTCATTTTTGTTGGAATATTCGCGTTGTCTTTTTTGCCATTCACTGCTCTCGGCATTAAACATAGTGGTGTAAATCTTCCATAAATCTTCCCTGCTTTTAATTTTTTCAATGGTTTAGCTTTTTAAGTTTAAATTACTCTTTGAAATTGTGACTTCTTAAATCTTTTATTAACTTTCACCAATATCATTGTATCAAAACTACCACTTTAGGTACTTTTAAATGTAAAATTAAGTAGGTATTTGTAATTAATTTGTTGTGGTGTCAGAACTCTTTTGATATTACAAAAAAGATCAACTTTGGATATCCAGGTGACATGTCTCATCAGTTACTGGTGCATAATATTTGTTCTTTCTTATAAGTCAGTTAAGTAACTTTAAAAAATAATAGGACTTTAACCAACAATCTGTGAGTCCCGAATCACAACATCCGTCCACATACTATTAATATCCCTAATTAAGTACACGTCTTTGAAATCAGTAGCAAGTTAAACATTACATCGGGATGAATATGAGAGCACATCAAAGGCAGGTATGATACCTGAACTGAACTGAAATAGTTACTGAACTTAATTGGAAAGCGACCGGACGTCGGATGTATTTACTTAGTACTCGGTGTGACCAGACTGTGTGTACTGCTCTTGTCTGAGTTGCGTCAAAGACCATTCGCAGATTCGCAGGGATTCCGCTTCAAACTTCTTCGGCATACATGCTTTAATATTTTAATGAAAAACTTCAAATTACATGTTATTGTTAAATTACAGGGAAATTTAATAATAACATTGATCACATATTTATTTGTAATAAATATTTATGACCGTTATTTATCGCAAATTTAATATGTAGTAACTACGCTTGCGTTAAAATATCTATGCATTCACGAATGTATTGGAAATCATGAATAGAAAGAATTATGTTATTGAAGTAGAGTGCCAAAATCAAACATGTATACCATTAACATAATGTGTCATCAAATACCGATCACATATAAGTTCCGAACGTTTTAGTGATATTAACTAGCTCAGAGAGTACCACAGATGATGGAATTACCCAACTTACTAATCTCAATAATCGGAATTCCAGCATTAAACCGGTTCTCAATTAACTAGAGAGCTTGACGAAACGTCAACAACTTTAAATCAACAAAATTCCAAACACAAATTGGTTAATGGAGCTTATTGAAATCTGACATCTTACCGCCAATCAATAAACATAAATGTCGAATCTGAGATCAAGGCATGATAGGACGCGCGGATTAATTCCCAGGGGAGGGTTCAAAGAGTTCGCAATTTAGTTGTTCTTGAAGCAAAGGTTAAGCTGGAGGGCTTTGTGCAGGGCTGCCTCTGTGATCATGATGATATCAATAACTATGATGATTAAGTACTGTTTTTTGATATATTAATTGCCTTAAACAGGAATAAGGACTTTCTTATGAATTTGAAAATAATGCGTGTCACTAGTGATGCTACAAGCTGTTATAAAATAGGCTGTCAATTACCGCAGCACAGCTATCTTTTGATTTAATGTAATAATATCTAAAACGATATATTTTTTTATTACACATTATACAAAAAAACTCAATGAAAATGTATACTACATTGTAACATTAACTACATTGTTGTATTGTAATTGTATAATACACGATAAGAAACCACCAATAAACACAGCATTATGAAGATGGCAAAATATATAGAGGTCCGCATGTGGATCACTTACATACAGGATTGGACATGGTTTGGACAACCCTGGCTTAGTCGATAGCGCATGTAGTGCGCGACATGGAGCGATTAGCGTGGAGAGAGCAATGAAGGCTGCTGCAAGGCAGGGAATATATCTTTAAGAAAGATTAACGATCTTCAGGCAGGTACGCGGCGGGGCCGGGTATAATTAAACGCAATGGATGGAGCTTCCCCGAAGATTTAGAGAGAGGGGTGGGCGTCTTGCTGAGTTATGATTTCACACGAGATGTGATTGGCACCTTGTAATGAAGCCGTTAGCTTTTTCCGCTGAATCTCGTTTACTTGTGATTGCTAGGGGTTGGTCTTAGAATATTTGATTAGGATGTCATTTTGTGTTATAAGCAGCATGGACTAGGTAAATCAAAGCTTACAACTTATCAGAAATAACAACTAATTTAGTACTTTAATTGGGTCTATTGTCTAGGACTTCATGTTCTACGTAAAAAAAACAGTTTTACATAAGTAGCCTGAGGTTTAAGTCAAACATAATCAAATAAACAAAGAGCCATCCAGCTTCGGCCTTCCGCGGTGGAGGCAAAAGATTTCATATCTGCAAAATCCTTCTTCTGCCTTTTATTTACTTTTTACAACTATCATAGAGAGAAATATCAAGCTTTGCTTTCTCACTAAGCTAGCCACTACAGATTTTCTATTCTATGAACCCGATCGTATCTGTTCCAAACGGAGTGTAAAATTCCTAATTGCTGGAGAACTCGCCAGCCGTTCCCGAATGGTCACAATTCTTGTGCGCTTCGTAGAGCATGACCACGGTGTCACATATTTTACTCTCCCTTACTTGCGCCCTCCAAACGATAAGACACTCTACATTACGCCCTGCTGCTTATTTACTATGTATTCCACTTTATTGCATGTTTTCCTTAATAATAATCGTATCTTGGGGTAAAATTTGAAAGGCCAATTTCGGGTGGAAATTTTGAAATACGAAATGGCTGTTTGAAGTAAGCGTTGAAGATTGTTCTGAAGACATTATAGTAATTTTAAAGATCATCATCATCATTTCAGCCGCAGTCAGTCCACTGCTGGACATAGGCCTCTCCCAATGATTTCCAAAATGATCGGTTGGCAGCAGTCTGCATCCAGCGTCTGCCTGCGACCCTTTTCAGGTCATCTGACCATCTGGTCGGCGGATGTCCAACGCTGCGCTTACCGGTACGTGGTCGCCATTCGAGAACCTTTCTGCCCCATCGGCCATCGGTTCTCCGCGCTATGTGCCCCGCCCACTGCCACTTCAAAGAACTAATCCGCTGGGCTATGTCGGTGACTTTTGTTCTCCTACGGATCTCTTCATTTCTGATTCGATCTCGTAGGGAAACACCGAGCATCGCCCTCTCCATAGCTCTCTGGGCGACCTTGAGCTTTCTTATGAGGCCCATAGTCAAAGACCACGTTTCGGACCCGTATGTCATCACTGGTAACACACACTGGTCGAATACCTTCGTTTTAAGGGACTGAGGTATTTTAGACGAGAAGACGCTACGTAGCTTCCCGAACGCCGCCCATCCGAGTCGGATTCGACGAAAGACCTCGTCCTCGAAGCTGGAGTTGCCAGCCTGGATCATCTGACCCAGGTAGACATACTGGTCTACAACTTCAAGGGTGTGGTTCCCGACTGAAACCGGTGATGGCGTAACATGGACATTACACATTGCCTTGGTTTTGTCCATGTTCATTTTAAGGCCCACCTGTTGGGAGACCACGTTGAGGTCGCTGAGCATGGTACTTAAGTCCTCCAGCGATTCCGCCATAACCACGATATCGTCGGCAAAACGAAGGTGAGTGATATACTCGCCATTGATGTTGATGCCAAGTCCTTCCCATTCCAGGAGTTTGAAGGCATCTTCCAGAGCAGCGGTAAACAGTTTCGGAGAAATGACGTCTCCCTGTCTTACACCTCTCTGCAATGGAATAGCCCTCGTGCTCTGCTCCTGTACTCGGACTGACATGGTGGCGTTGCTGTATAAACACTTCAACACTTCGATGTACCGATAGTCTATGCGGCACCGCTGGAGAGACTGAAGCACCGCCCACATTTCGATCGAATCGAAGGCCTTCTCATAGTCCACAAACGCTAGGCATAGTGGCCGGTTATACTCTTTGGCCTTCTGTATAACCTGCCGAAGCGTATGGATGTGGTCTATGGTACTAAACCCTTTTCGGAAACCGGCTTGTTCGGGAGGCTGGAAGGCATCGAGCCTGTTCGCGAGACGATTCGTGATTACCCTCGAAAACAGCTTATAGATGTGGCTCAGGAGCGTGATGGGTCTATAGTTCTTCAATAGGGTATTGTCACCTTTTTTGAAGAACAAAACCACCACGCCCCTGTTCCACGCCTCTGGCGTCACGCCCTCGAGCAAAACGGAATTAAAGAGCTTCTGAAGGATTTTCAGTACCGGCGTTCCGCCCGCTTTCAGAAGCTCTGCTGTGATTCCGTCTTCGCCCGGCGCCTTGTTGTTCTTGAGCTGTTTAAGGGCAATCCTAATCTCGTACAGGCTGATGTCCGGGATATCTTCCGTATAGTGTCGGGTAAGCTTGGCTCTTGGGTCTTTGGCCAAGCTTTCAACGGGTTTGGCTACTGAAGTGTAGAGTTGTCCGTAAAACCTCTCGATCTCCCTCAGCACCTCGGCTCTCGTCGATACCACGTTGCCGTCCTCCGTCTTCAGCTTGGTCAGTCGGCTCTGCCCAATAGACTCCACCTTTGCGAACACTTTGGAGCCTTTGTTTTGCTCTATCGTCTCCTTAATACGTTCTGTATTGAAGGAGCGAGTATCGTTCCGCAAAGATTTCCGGATTTGTCTATTGAGCTGCCGGTAGACGTCGGCGTCTTCGGAGGTCTGCAGCATCATGGACCGTCGCTTAGCCATCAGATCCAGGGTCTGAGGTGAGAGTTTTTGTGGTTTATTTTTGGGGCGGGATTTGAAGATCTTCTTTCCCACCGCCTGGACAACTTCTACAAATCCGTTATTAATCTCGTCCACGGAAACGCAATCCTCAAGGCATGCAAAGCGATTTGAGAGCTCTAGCTGGAAAGAATCTTGGCTTTGGATATAGGCTTGCGAAGGTCGGAGTATAGACCCCATCAAGCGAGTTCTCTCTCGTCTGAGATCGATGTTCAAGATGCCCCTTACAATCCGGTGATCGCTACCGATTTTAATCTTGCTGATCACAGAGACATCGTTGCATATCTCTCTCCTCGTCGACAAGATGAAGTCTATCTCCTGTTTTATTGGAGCTTGGCTCTTCTTAGTGGGCCCTAGCCAGGTCCACTTTCTTTGCGGTGGCTTCTTGAAGAAAGAGTTCATCGCGAAGAGTCCCTCTTTCTCCAAAAAGCCAGCCAGCATATGGCCTCGCTCGTTTCGCTGCCCATATCCAAACCGTCCCACCCTGAGCTCTCCACCGCCTCGACCGCCGAGTCTTGCGTTAAAATCCCCCATAACCACCGTAAAGTAGGTTTTGGAAGCGTGTATGGCCCTACTAATGTCCTCATACACCGCTTCCACCTCTTCATCTGAGTATTTTCCAGTCGGCATATATACCTGTATAACCTTCAAGGAGTATCTCTTTGATACTCTGAGTATCAGGTATATTACCCTACCGGAAACACTCTCGATGGTTTCGACGTTGTTTATGAGGGACCTGTGAACGAGGAACCCGACACCATGCTGGGACTTCCTTAAGTCTCCCTCCCGGTGATAGAGAAGGTTACCAGACTTTAGGGTTGTCGTGCCCTCGCCCTCTCTTCGGACTTCAGACAAACCCACTATGTCCCATCGTAACCTACTCATCTCCTCTTCCACTTCCTCCACCTTGTCGTCCAACCTCATCGTCCGGATATTGTGTGTTACCAGGGCCAAGTGTCGTCGGGGGTGGTAGCCGGGTCGACTCCGGGGATTCTTCGCACCCCCCGCCCCGCCGCTACCGTGACCGCTACCGGAGCCAGGAACAGCGGGGCTGCCGGGCACTGGGGGCCTTATCATTATATTGTCCGTCATATGGAGGTTGATGCCATACTCGCCACGCTTGGCAGGCGGGTTGGCGAGCGCAGTTTTTTGCGGCTTATGGTACTTTCGACGCTGCTGCCCATCGAAAGTATTTAAAGCAGGGGAAGGATAGGATTTTGTTGGGTTTGGGGATAGGAAAAAGGTATTAGGATGCTACTGACCCGGATGGATTTGGGTTGAGTGAGTAGCAGCTCGGGTAAGTCGGGCTCGCGTACCCGTATGCCATACTTCAAGCCATCGGAAAGATGGCTGAAGATGAACACCCCTGACTCCAATCCTGACTGAATTTTAAAGATAATTAATGGGAATTATATATTAATAGATAATAATTAATAATTTCATCTATTAATGGGATTTAAAATATTGCTTATAATATATATTAAAGACATAAAATTGGTTTAGGATTTAGGTACAATATAATGATATACCGTTCGAGAAGGAGTGATATTTTTGAAAAGTGACGTGCGAAATCGGCGACTTGAACAATTATTGTTTGTTATCGAATGATTTTCGTTCGATATCAAATAATTTTTGTTGATGTCGAATGATTATTATTCGACATATTAGTCATACATTTCAAAAATCAAAAATATTGTAACCATAGATTTAAAAACTTTTTGACTACGTCAAATCATTTATTTATTTATTTATCATTCATAAAAATAATAGAGCATAAGGGACATTTTTAAAATTGTTTTGGAGCCTACCCATAAATTTGCAACAAGTGATGAACGGTTGTTTTGGCACGAATAAAAATAATTTTACATATCGATTTTAGACAATAATTTCAAAAATACAGCTTTTGTTAATTAAATCTGTTTGTTAGTTAACAAAATCACAATTTTCCTTTATGTGCCATGCCGCACTCTGGATGAATACTTAGTTTTATCGGCAGCTTTCCGATTAAACGTCGATCGCACGTTAGATAGTAGACACTTTATTAGCTCGTAACTTTATTGAAATAGCATCATGTTCATACAATGTACTCGTTTAGGCGGGTTAGTTATCATCACCTACAATTTGCCAGCTTCTAAAATGTTCATACTAAATGGGTTCTAGCCCAGGATCCGCTTTGTTCGGGAACCCATAATATAGCAATTAAGTCCTGTTCTCGGCCCTCTGAGCAGAAATGATGGCGAAGAGATCTGACGGCAGTCGAGACTTTGTAATAACTATGTAACTGGGACCATGATTTAAAGTGCGAACCGTGCGTGTAGAGGCTTTAAGGATGGAGGAGAGGATTTAACTGTAATAAAACATACATGGACAAAAATTGGCTAGTCAAGGTGAGCTCGCGGATCATAGATCATAGACAGTTATGATAAAAAGGGATACCGCAACTGCGATGATTTGGATATCTAAAGGAATAGGAGGAAACAGGTCAAATCAGCATAATTGAAAAAACGACCTGTCAGCCGTCTTTGTAGACGCGCTCATTTGTATGTGTGCGTAAATTTCATGTCCATGAATGCTGCCGGATTGCCGGTACTGGATCCGTCTAAACCAGCCCTAACACTTTGTCGCTCTTTCAATTCAGAGGTTCACTTCGATTCGCTAAGCCTGAGTCTGGACAAAATCAGCCACAACAATCCATCGATCGATTCGGCGGCCGTCATCGGACGCCGGCCCTAAATCCGGTCGCCCGGCAGGGAGAGGAGCACTCACCGATATGTCAATTACGGTATTGGATGCAATGACAAACACCGAAATGCTTTGTTATGGCATTTCCTGTATGATGCCCACGCCAATCTCAATTTAAGGTTTAAAGTTAGATCACAGTATTTAGTAGTTGTAAGCTCTCTCTCATTATTGCGGTATTCCAGTTGTGCCCCAGATTATCATCCTACGCATTGTCTAAATTGGTTCGAGTCGCATAAGTCACACTGTAAGATTGATATTATTTTAAGACTGATCGTCTGCCTTTGTTGATTGAAATAATTTGTGTAATCTGTAGCTTCTCTGAAAGAAGAATAAAAACATTTTGTACAATAGATATTCGTGACCTTTATACCTTATGGCTTTTACGGTCGATAACAAATAAGGCAAAATACATAGATCACAAATATCTATTACCATATTGGATAGAGTGGTTTATATTTAAGGCTTTACCAAAAAACGTTTTTGGTGTTACCTAGATATCGTTCTAAATCCAGGCAATTGTCTTATTAATCCCATAGAATAAGTGTATACCGATGTTGGATCATAGAAGAAAGGAAGCGTGGGCGGAGTTCATAATTCCATGCGTAATATGCTATCCGTAATCCGAAAAAACAAACAAATTGATGATGAAACATAAAATTTACAATGAGCCGCTTTACAAGTTTGGTTTATTCGTTCAGAAATTACGTGGAACAGAAAACAACATCATGTCATGAAAAATATTAATTTAAACATGGCAACATCGCATAACCAGTATGAGAACCGCAATACTGCGATAAGCGCTCCCAGACGGAGTTTATTATTTGCCCAGTAATTTAATTCCATGCACTCAGACCGCCTAAAAAATACACTCATTTGAAATTCCGATGCAACGGCTACATGTCCTTTATGTAATCCTATTTGGTTGCGCCGTAGAAGCCTCGATTAGGGCCATGCACGGGCCAGGCCTTGTTTTTGTTTATCCTTCGCCAGCTCAGTTAAGGTGAAGTACATTACAACTGGAATAGTTGGTATCAACTAACAATTAAGGTAAATATTTACACACTAATAAACAAAGAAGAAGTAACTACGATGATACAGGTAAAATCCTATAAATCAAGGGCCCAATGAACCCTTGTGTTTTAAAAAGTTTTTCAAAACCGCCGCTTTGGAAAAAGCGACACCACACGGTATCTCTTCTACCGCTGTCTGAGAGTCTCCCTCCTGGACATGACCAGCCATGGTCAACAAAGAAGTGTTTGAACAGATTTCGGACACAAGTCGACCGAAGCAGGAAGAACATGTACAGATGTGGACTACAGCGCGTTGGAGGCCTGCCAGTGTGGTGCCTCTCCCCGGACCGTGGCTAATCTCTTGTCGTGCCCTGCGTGCCCAGCAACTTGCACGCTTCTCTACGAAACCGTTGACAATGCCGTGTCAGTGGCGAAGTTTTGGTCATCACAAATATAGTTTGCTAGAGTTATAAAATATAGTTTACATACAGGGTGCCCAGGCCAAACTCTCGTCGGAAACTATTTGCTACTTTTATCATACCTCAATCACGAACTAACCTCGGTAGAAATGAGCCATTAACAAGAATGCTTACAAGCTATAACAAAGTAAACGAGAAGTGTGACATAGATATCCACCACGATTCTCTCTCCACATTCAAAAGTAAGATACTTCAGTCATTTACACAATAATTGTTATACTGCTTTATTTTACATGTTTAACGTGCCTCTTTGTATTGTGAGCTTTAATGCAATACTTATCACTTATTTGCCCACTTTTCTTCTATTGTTAGTTTAGTACTTTTGGATTATTATTTTTTTGGAAAATGTTGTGTTCACCTTTAATTGGGTTGCATGCTAGATAAAGTACCTATTTAGAATATGCAAGATAATGTGAACATGTAACCTGTAGGTGTACCTTGATTGAATAAATAAATAAATAAATAAATAAATAGAGTCGACTCACTAAGAAGAAGGAGTATCATAATAAATGTAAACATAATGAGTGCTTAGTAGCTTCACAAATAAATATGTGCAATGTTTGTTTTAACAACATACCTGTGTATTCGTCTGGCGATTGTCATCGCTTGCTCGTAAACCACCGCAATGACTTCCGTGTTTCCTAACATTAACATGATAAAAGCTTCTTGCTTGCAATTCTGTTTTGTGTTCTGTAAACAAATTGCAGTATACAGGTTGAATTGTATGCGATTGTATTATGCTATTGTCCGTGATTTTGTGATTTCTATCGACTTACATTACGATGGCTAATATTAGATAAATGTGTCACAGGGTGCTTTGCCAATCCATCTCGAGAAAATTGAGATAGATTAATTCATAACGAGCATATACTGTTCTGGGTTAAATTGTACATTTTAAGTACAATTTTTTAGATTATGTAACTATTACATCGGTGTAGTAGGTTCGAAGGGACAAAGTGACAATCAATAACTGGAATGAAGCATTTCAGCGTTTTATTTGAAGTTTCTAAACAATAACAAGTTGTTCACTTCCACAAATCCACAAATTGTTGTACGTACGTTACATCTAATAAAAATTGAGAATTTCACAAATAGTAGGAACTTCTTATATTTAAAACGCGTTATTACTCTTAATTTAGTGTCCACTTAAACCAACTAATTAATAGTACCTTTACAAAGAACAGACAAATAAAGTTTAAAATAACATTATAGGTTCACTTTGAACGACACGGAAAGACACTTACACGCAATTAACGAACAATATTCGATGCAAAATCTGACAATCGAAATTAGGGTTTCCTCCCAACTGGTCACAGTATCAATTGTCCACACTTAAAAAGTAACAATTTTATGCCGAATTTTCGTGGCCTAGGCCCGAATCGCGGTAACTAAATAACGTTTTTACCAAAAGCAAGTTCCGATCATTAGGACTATTTTCGAGTATGTAATATCGGTGAGTCGAATGATTCTCGTTCGACATGACAGGCGAGTCGAACTATTTTTAACCGACAAAATCGTGGCTGTTTCCCAAATACAGATGAGTAATTCTATAATATATATTTTTCAATCTTTAAGCTTATTATTTATTATGTTATATTGTAATATTACTATTCAAATAAATCGAAATACACCGAAATAAATCGCAATAAATCGAAAAAAAAAAAAAAACAATCAAATTAATGAATTAAAATTAATTAAAATGAATTTAAATGATATTTTACGAATTTAAATGAATTTTTACTAATTAAAATAAATTTTTACGAATTAAAATAAATTTTTAAGAAATAAAATGAATTTTAACGAATTTAAAAGAAATTTTAACATATTAAAATGACATTTAACAAATTAAAACGAATGAAATTCAAGCATATTTGTCTGATTATCTTACGCATGTCTCATACGTTATGCCAAAAAGTTCTTCGACAGTAACTTTTTTCCAAACGTTATTTTGGTAGTGGCTCGTACATTCCTTTTGTCAAAAATGTTTGTCAAAAAATTGAGCGATACCGTTGCAACACATCAAGGCCGCATCGAGTTCGATCAAAATTGATGCGGCCAACAAACATCACGATAAAAATTATATTTTCGTTATTTTTTTTTTATTGTTTACTAGACTTAAACAAAAAAGGACAAAAATAGCAAAAAAAAAAGATGAAAAACGACAAAAAAAAACCTATGTAAAATGGTTTTATCGATTGAAAATAGTTAGATTTCGAAGTACTATTATTCGACATAATTTGTGAATTTTACATACTCAAAAATTTCTCCCTCGCGTTCGGAAATTGGGTTTATTTGGAACGTTCGCGTCATTTAGAATACCGCGATTGTCTTCCAAGCTGGTCAACGATACGTAAGTGGTTGGTTCGAAATGTCGATAAAAGTAAAAGTTTTTTCAAGTGCTTGCTTAGAATTGTGAATGTAGGATAAATATTGTAGGCTTGAATTGTTGAATTTCCTTCTAAGAAGAATAATTTCGCATATTCAAAGGCTGCAATTTTGATGGATCTTACTGACTGATGAACTATAATATTTTTATTAAATTAAACTATTTTATTATATTAATTATAATAAATAAGTAATAAACACGATAAAACCGTATTAAAATAGTTTAATTTAATGAGTAACAATCGCGAAAACATAAGAAAACATTATAATATTTTTATTTTATCTTAACTCAATAAAAATTGAAAGACTGAATATTGTAGCCATTTTGAAGAGCGGAGAGTTGTAACCATAGCTAATAGGGAAAATGGCCAAAAATAGGCGTCCTGAATAAATAGTTGGACGGGGAAAAGCAATCGCTGGAAGGCTGGATGCAACAATCGGACAGGAAGACAGGGCAGCGATAATGTGCACTGAATTAGTGATGTGGTGAGGCTGCAAATAGATCAGGCCGCAGTTTATTTAGGGCTTCAAAAATAGCGAGGCAGGTGTGTTGAATTTTCTTCGACACATTTTTAGTTCTTAAAATATGGTAGACGACAAGGTTAAAAATTTAAAATAGTAATTTGATAGCATGATAGCATAATGTATTTAAGCTCATTGTTGAAATTTTCACTTTGAAATCTTGCACAGACGATTTTATATAACAATTTAAAAATCAACGTGAAAGTCCATTTTGAAAATATAAAATTACTAAAAATACATATATTATAATCGATGAATACCTTAAAAAATAAAGAAACTTTCATTATGGAACTATTACATACATAAACACAATATTTAAGGTAGTCGTCGAACAAAGTTTAGTCTCACCCTTGTAAATTACCTAGGCGTGATGTCAGTGCTAAGTATTGGTATCGTCCAAACTGCACATGAGTTTAATTTCGTAATATCTCAGTTAGTTTAAGTTTTATTGACGTGTTTTTTTACCATTGTGCCTAAATTATAGGTCTTTCATTTAAACATGAAATCGAATTTATTCGTCATGCCTATTTAAAATATATAAATAATACACGAACAAATGTAACTTTTGCTTATTAATTATGAAACTTAAATTCATTCATATCGAGTGCATTAGAAAGTCCCTGGCACACCCTGGTGTCAAAGTTTTGCAGATCTGCCTTTCGGCCACTGACGTGGTTCCTTCTAAAGCCACCAAATTTACATTCATGAATAGTAATGTAGAGCAGAAAAACCGACTAACAACAACAAATAAGTAACATATTCTTATGCATACCACTGGTCCATTAGACTCAGTCCCGACATCTATAAAATTAAGAATAAATAAACAAGCAAAAAATTAATAATAGAATTCACATATTTTTTCTTTAAAAACTTGCAATTTACCCTACAGCAAGTCTACGAAAGGTAAGTGTTTATTAAAGGAAACCTATCTAAGTATGTTTCAAAACAAAACATCGACTCCTACATATTAGTCCAATCATACTACATTAACTTAGCATTTATGTCGCAGACTGTATATATATACAGTGTGCGACATAAATGCTAAGTATATAATAGACTTAGGCACCCAGGCTGGCCGTTAGTGCAGTCGTTTTGCATAATAACTGCAGTAATGTCAACCGCAATAAACAAAACAAGGGGAATATGTTTACTAGGGGGAAGGATTTCTTTTTTATTTATAATCGTTTGTTGACGAATCCTAAATGATATTATAAAAGAAAGTGAATCTTCCTAAAATTACAAATACCTATCATCTCAAAATAATAATGTTCCCGTGGGATTTGAGTACGCGTACGAAGCCGCAGGTATAAAGCTTGTATCTCAATTAGGTAAAATTAGTGCTTCAATATCATTTTCGATTTCTAATTTGAAAAGTTTAGCGTGATTCAAAGTTTTATGTCAAAAAATAATAAGTACGTCTTAAGTCTTAGCATTTTTGATACTCGAATAAAAAACTCAACCCGAAGTGAATCTTGGTCTCCGAAACAAAAGTGCATCAATGTTCTATTCTGCGCGATGGTTGCCAGTTGTCAGCTCCCATCACTAGCAGATCAGCAAATAATTAAATAAAATTGTTCCTTGAACACAATTTGAAAACTAGTGAACGAAATAAAGACAGTTACACAAAATGTACGTAGTAAGTTTAGTTCGCCGACATTGTGGTTGCACACTCGCGACGCGCCGCAAATAGCAGCCACTTTACTACTAAATTATACTAACCGGACGATGCTGATGCAACTGTCGACCCTATTTTTATTTATAGTAAATTAACATTATGTAAAGTCCACTAATCCATACTTCCATACTAATATTAAAATGCGAAAGTCTGTCTGTCTGTCTGTCTGTTACGCTTTTACGACCAAACCGCTGAACGGATTTTGATGAAATTTGGTATGAATATAGTTGAAGACCCGGGATCAAACATAGGCTACTTTTTGACGCAGGCGGAACTGCAGGAAACAGCTAGTGTTTTATAAAACAAATAAAGCATGCTCGCATGGGATAAATTATGTATATGTAAAATTGTATATTAAGGTGTGAACAAGAAATCAAGCGGCATCTGTCGTAAAATAATACATTGTAAATCGATTACTCTCGATAAAAATAGAAATGCTGGAATCTCTATAATACTTGTGACTTACCATTTTTAACTTAATTTTGTAGCCGTTTTGTGTCCCACTGTTGGACAAAGCCTCCCCTCTTTCCTTCCACATTTCTCTGACCAGGGCTGTTTCTTTTTATTTTTAATACAACATAGAAATTAAATAATAGGTAAAAATAATATACCTAAGTAATAAAAAAAGTCAGTTTAAATTGAAGATCATACCTCAATTATGTATGAGAGACCGTATTGTCAGCGAAAAGGAATGAAATATTACACATTTCTATTAAGTATTTCACAAAAAAATACGTCCATAAAATACAAGTTATTGACAAATTAGCAAGGAACTTAGCAATTTCCGAAGGTAACACCGTAATACCTTGTGATTTATAAGACGATGATATTTTATTAAACCCATAAAATATCTTGAGACCGTTTCACAGGAAAACCCTTCCTTTATACCTTAAAATATTATTTTTCTCCGCGATGACGGAATTACCAGTAAAAAATATGTTCACATGCTTGCGACTTTTTCTCGGAATGAGATCGTTAAACTTCGAACAAGATATTGTTTGCTAAATTGGGCTATTTTGCTTGGGCAAATAACAATAAAGGTTGTTTATATTAGCCATTATTACATTTGGAGTATCATCTTTATGATCTTAAGACATTACATAGAAATTGAAACTTTGGTAGAGACAAACTATATAAAACATAACAAAACTTCAATCGCACTGGAGTTAAATAAAAATTGTTATTGAAAAACAATGCTACGATCCAAATAAGAACGTAAAATCTATGATGCGAATGCAATACAAATACTTTTTATTGCACCAAAAAAAAACATTACAGGAGCAAATTATCAAATTTAATACTGGGAGGCACAAAGGTGGACATATCACAAGTGCTTCGGAAGGCACGTTAAGCCGTTGGTCCCGGCTGTCATTTGTTAAAGGAACCACGTCGGAGGCCGAGAGGCGGTTCCGAACAACTCTGACACCTACATAGTCGGTAGACAATGTAACCTACACGAAATGAAGATGATGATCACAAGGCAATATCTCTTCCAGTCAACCTTAATTTACATATAGGATAAGTGAACGTATGGATAAGAAGGCGATGTTGCAGTACAGAATGAGGCTGAAGGCACAAATTAAATAAGTTGTTAAATAATACTCTCATAAGGCAAATCTCTATATGGCAACATTTTAAAACTTCATTAAACAATACGAGCATCGTTTATCATGATTTGCCTGTTCACATATTTTGCATATTTGCTGGTGAAAATGTAGGTATTTATGTTTCCCTAGAGGATTTTATTGGTCGTAGTGCCGTCATTATATTTTCACGTTAAAAGCATAGGTAGAAAAATGTCTTGTTTTAAAAGGAGCTCTTTGTTTCCAAAACGAGATACAGGATGGTGCCAAAACATATTTTTTGTCAGCTTCTTGGTACTGTCTGCCGGGCCCGCCTAGTCGACGCCATCAACATTACATTTTCTTCGAGCCGTAACGACTAAAATGTAACACACGTTTTAGTATTGTTTTAAATGTTATTTTAAATTATCTAAGACTCTTTTTATAGAAAACATATAACCAATATTTGATTAGTTAACCCAAGAACAAGACAATTCCTCTACAACCTAATGACTGAGATTTGTCTAAAAACATAGAGTAAGAATTGTATGAGGAACAGGAGCTCATGGATTTGATTTCCACGGAAATCATACTTTGTTCTTTCCTATCTGTCGTTGACTGTCAGTACATAAATCAGGGGATTAGCTTACTAAATATCCGATTAGCACCTTGTTCATTAAGGAAAATATTGACAATCCCAAAATTATCACACG